>JBBBDQ010001063.1:2455000-2562500 GCA_037127315.1 Ascarosepion bandense | reverse complement strand
ATAATGGAAAAATTAAAACAAAATATTAATAAAATCTTCCTTGTCGGTCGTTTTTAACGAAGCATGTTTAAATGAATGATTACTGCCCAAATATACATTAACATATATGCATGCAGTGTGGGTATAGAAAAATCCCAAAAAATTCGTGTAAAATCCTTTGTAAAATAAAGACGGAAGCTGATGATGGTTCACCTGAAATAGGCCCACACTTCCGATTTACCATGAAATAACGTGTCTGCCTTCATTTTTCTTATATATATATATATATATATATATATATATATTTGTGCACGTTAATTGAAACAACGGCTTTAGTTTCCTTTATTTCAGGATACGGTGAGTTTTAGATCTATTGAAGTGACAGAGTGTAATCGATTTTTTTCTCAGATTAAATCATTTGAAGTAGTGTGCAGTAATATGAATCTATTTTCGTGGTGTATGGTGAAATTTGTTTGTACTTGAAAAATATTGCGTGACCGGTGATTGAATCCGATTTTTATTACGCCCAGACATTAGTGTCACGAGTGTCGATTGTTTTTCTTACGACTATTGTCTGCGATAGACGTTATTCCAAAGAAGCGTATGAAAATTGCACAAACACACTGGAAACCCTTACAGAGAGATCGAGGATACTGTTGGTGTCAGCCTTTCAACTGTCAGTCGTGTCACTGAGGCGAAGAAACTAACTGAATCCATAAGTCAAATACATGAGAGAAAATACTGTCTGAAGAGAAAAAACGCAATGAGGCGACATATACGTGATCAGGAAAAGTGTGAAAGATCCTAGGAAGACATCATTTGTTTTAATTCAATTCAGTTAAGTGTCATACGTGATACAAGCTTTGAGCGATCATGTCTCTTTCGAGACATGACTGACTGGGCAAAAGATTATCCCGCAGTAGGTTGCCATTGCTTTTTGCGGTAGATTGCTCGCCAACCAAGGCTATAGAATCCAATCTGTCCTATTATCTAACCCATAATTGGGGGAAGAGACGGATTAGTACCTTTCCCAAGGGTATTTGCGCGTAAGTGAATGCCATGAATTCAACTAGAATTCGAACTCGGCTCCCCGATTTCTCGTTTCGAGTCGATATCCACTGCACCACAAAGCACATCCTTTGTCCGTGATGGACTTTTTCACGGACGAAACGCGTAGGCGATTTAGAATACAGTTTTCCTCTTGTCTTTATTTTATTTAACCATATGTATGTACATATGAATATTGTCCGATTCGCTTTTGAACTGGAATGGATTCTAATCCTTTGTTTACTTTTTTTTTTAATCATATCACCCCAAACAAGGCGGTAACGCCACTGATGTGCAGGGGGCTGCATAAGAAAAAAAGATTAGGTGGTTAATATAAGAGTAAAAAGGTTAGGGGGCTACATAAGAGTAAAAAGAAAAAGACGAACCAGTTAGAAAGGAGTAAGAGAAGGATGGGAATACAGGTTTGATGGCAGTTGCAAAAGTGGAGAGAAACGAAAGGATATACAGAGTGGTGTAGAAAGAACTAAAGTCATGTGGTTAAGAGATGAGTATTGACATTGCATTTAAGTTCCTGGATGTTGTAACCGTCAGGAAAGCAAGAATATGGAAGCGAGTTCCACAGGCGGGAAGTGCAAGAAAAGAAGCTGAAGGAGTAGAATTGTCGAATGCATTTGGTTGATCTAACTGTGAATGGGTGAGACCCAGTTGCCAGTCTGCTTGCACGAGTAAACACCTGTTGCAGGGGCACCAGTGACTTAAGTTCGTTGGAGCAGAACCCATGAATGTATTTATAGAACAGACAGAGGGAAGCCACATCCCGTTGGTGGAGGAGTGGCTGGAGTCGAGCCGCCAAGTCGGTACCTATCACATTACTGATTCTCATCTGATTAATTCAGCTATAGTCTATAGGCAATCTGTGAGTCTGTGTGTGACTGTTCCCTATGCACGCCTACATTTTTTAAGCTACGCCATTCAAACTTTCCAGGGACACATATCTACAAGGAAGCCAGGTCGACACATAATTTTTGAGTTTTAAGTTCAGCAATTTTCTCTTTCGCACTTTTTGGCCAATGAGACCGCAGTTGCCAGTCTGGTTGCACGAGTAAGCTCCATGGCAGGGGCACCAGTGACTTAAGTTCGTCGGAGTAGAAGCCATGAAAATATCTATAGAACAGGTAGAGGGGAGCCACATCCCGTCGGTGGTAAAGTGGCTGGAGTCGAGCCGCCAAGTCGGTACCTATCACATTACTGATTCTTCTTTGGAGCTTGTTAAGAACACTGAGATGAACGGCCGGGGCGACTGACCATATATGACAGCAGGACTGGATTTCCATCTCTTTCTAAAGTTTACTTTAATTCTATGCTTCTATCTCAGCATCAATAAGAATAGATAGGTTCACCTTTTGCCTAGTTCACTCTCCTTCGTGCTCTTTTCAGCAAGAATAAAGGTTTATCCCAGGACACTTGTTTTATTTTATGAAATTTCGAGAAATTCCTTTTTTTTAATTTTAGTGCTTAATGTTTATACGAGTTATAAGGACAAGTTACAGAATATCTAATCTGAGTCGTAAAGAAAAAATAGGCGGGCCTGAAGCAGACTACCACCACGTTTAATTTCGTTGTTTTTCATTTTTTTTTTTTTTTTTTACTTTTTCAGCGCAGTTCTATCAGTTGTTACTCAAACTTTCCGATTATCAAAAACAATTTTGAAAAATTACAATATTTAAACACGTTTGGTGGGGGGTCAGTTTTTCATACAACGTTAAAGTAAATCGAGCCTCCATTTTCAACCCACTCGCTTTGGGGTCGCTTTGTTTATATTAATTTCGTTGTTTTTCATTTTTTTTTCTTTTCTCAGTGCAGATTGTTACTTAAACTTTCCGATTATCAAAAAAACAAAAAAAAAACTTTGAAAAATTACAATATTTAAACAAATTTTGGGGTTGGTCAGTTTCTTATACAACGTTATAGTAAACCGATCCTCCATTTTCAAGCCACTAACGTTGGGGTTGATTTGTTTCTGTTAATTTCGTTGTTTTTCATTTTTTCTTTCTTATTTTTTTCAGTGCAATTTTATCGATTGTTACTTAAACTTTCCGATTATAAAAAAAAAAACTTTGAAAAATTAATATATTTAAACAAATTTTGGAGGGGGGGGTCAGTTTCTCATATAACATTATAGTAAATCGATCCTCCATTTTCAAACCACTATAAGGTTGTATGAGAAACTGGTCCCTTCCTCTAAAATTGTTTAAATATTGAAATTTTTGCAATATTTTTTTTAATTTTATTTTATTTCATTTTTTTTTTGTAATTAGTAAAGTTTAAGGTGTAAAAGATAATATTGCACTGAAAAGATTCCAAAATATTTGATAATGAACAAATTTACAGGTGGCGGTAATGTCGCCACTGGCGATGGTTTCAAAATGGAGGCTCGATTTACTAAAACGTTGTATTAGAAACTGATCCCCCCGCCCTAGAAAATGTTTAAATATTGAAATTTTTTAATTTTTTTTTTTTGGCAATCGTAAAGCTAAGGGGATAATCGATAAGACTGCGCTGAAAAAAAAGTAAAAACAAAATAAAATGAACGAAATTAAACGTGGTGGTAGTCTGCTTCAGGTCCGCTAAAAAATTCAATAAGACTATGACATTATCTAATTAGAAAGACTTTTAATATTTTATAGAATAACATTTTCATTGAATAATGAAATGTTTCAAAAAATACTTTAATTTTTTAAGATATTTAATAGAATAGTAAATAAATTTTTAATCTATTAAAATCTTGTATTAATTAGTAGTGGCTAAGTGATATTCGTATTACATAAAAACCTAATTAATAAATAGAAAAGCTTATTATAATTTAGCAAATATAGTGTAAATACGGATGTTCATACACAACATTATCTGAAACTAAGAGCGGTAACTATAGTGAATTAAACATTTATTGGTAATTTTTTTAACATCTCAACAATATAGGAAAAAAGGAAAAGTTAGAAAAATGAACGAAAAAAAAAAGAGATAAAAAAGTAAATAAATAAATAGAATGAGAGCGAATAGTATATATATATATAAAGAATTTAAAATAATTTTTTTATGATTGAGAAATTTATTTGTAAATTACAGTTATAAAAGTCTATTCTAAATATGAACATGTGAGCGTCTGTGTATAAAATTTTGTTTTGGGGGGATATTTTCAAGATTAACTGTTGTATCATTTGGGTCTGACGAGCCGCAAGAAGGTCATCATTGTGCGGTGAAATATGTATTACCCATGAAATTGTAGTATATCTAAAAAAATGTCTAAACTATATTACTCTGTTAAATTAAATAAATGAATTTAACATTGAGTTCTTTTGAGTTCGTCTCTATCGGAATTTACCTGAATAATATACCAAGTTTTCTACATTATATATATATATATATATATATATATATCATTTATTCATAAAGGTGTCGAAACAAAATGGCTACTTTTGTAGTGATATTGTAACATATCCATGTTATAATTTATGAATAAATAATATTATTAACTCTACTTTTGTATTGAGCACTTTTTAAAAAATAGTGTTTCTTTGGACAAGGAATATTATTCCAACAATACTTGGGTATATATATATATATATATATATATATATATATATGTGTGTGTGTGTGTGTGTGTGTGTGTGTGTGATCAGCAATGAGCACAAATTATTTCAATTAGCTAATAGGTTTTTAAGGGATATTTTTCCTTATTACTAGAAACATTGTGCATGCACACACACACACACACACACACACACACACACACACACATACACCTGCTTCAGTGAAATGGAAAAGTTGTCTATTTCAAATGATTTATCCACTTTTTAAAATAACAACTATCCATATTTATGATTGTTATTGCAAAATTTTTTCAAGTTCAAATATTTATGATGCAATAGGGGAATTTCTCTACAGATATTTTATTGTCCGACCTTGTCATGTGCTTTATTAATCATTAATTTAAGAATTAACATTTATTAGAAATTTCAAATAGGAAAATCATGAGATTTTCATATAGGTCTTTCTAGTTCTTATTATTGACATTATTTAAATTCAAACTAATGTACTCATGTTTGTTGTTATTATCGCTGTGTTTCAGCCATGGTGCCATCCAGCCTATTTCAGGTGTCTGTCAACCTGGGCAACTTTCAAGAAATTTCAAACATAACCGTTTCTCTAATCTACAAGAGTGGATTGTTCTCATTGTATCCAGGCAGCCTAGTTGAAAAACTTAAGAATATATATATATATATATTATTTATTCATAAATTATAACATGGATATGTTACAATATCACTACAAAAGTAGCCATTTTGTTTCGACAGTTTTGTTTTTTGTCAAGTGATGTGATTGTTCTTAAAACCTAAATCTAAAATTCAAGAACTATCACATCACTTGACAAGACACAAAAGTGTCGAAACAAAATGGCTACTTTTGTAGTGATATTGTAACATATCCATGTTATAATTTATGAATAAATAATATTATTAGCTCTACTTTTGTATTGAGCACTTTTTAAAAAATAGTGTTTCTTTAGACAAGGAATATTATTCCAACAATACTTGGTTATATATATATATATATATATATATATATATATATATATATATATATATATCATTTCACCATAAGCAAGGCATTCTACTGCCACTATTGCGCAGAGGTGAATGTGACGAGAAAGAGAAGTTAGATATAGGAAATGTCAGAAGGAGGGTGATAGACGGGTAAGGATACCGAGGATGAGGTATCGATCACATTACAGATTCTCCGTTGTATTTTGTCAAGAATCCCGAGGAAAATAGCAGAGGCACCCGACCAGATGTGGCAGCAGTATCCAATACACGGGCGGATGGTAGATTTATAGATGTGCAGGTTGGACTCAGACGGAAAAAACTTCCGGGCCCTTCAGAGGGAACCGACTTTCATAGCAGCGGATTTAGCAATGGATTCGATATAGTCATTCTACTTGAGGTCTGCTGATAGTGTGAGGCCAAGGAGGCGTATTGTTTTACTCTCTGGGAGGTAGGCCTGTTCCATGCTAATGGGAGGTAGGTGCGATTGTCTATGATGGTTAATTGATAGCAGCTTTGTTTTGGAAGCATTAAAATTTACGAGCCATTTCTTGCCCCAGTCCACCACGGATTGGAGGTTCTTTTCAAGCTCAACAGCGTGGTTCGCTTTGTCGCCCACACAAGATTTTTGATCGAGGCGAGAATAAACTGTGGTGTCATCGGCGTACATGCTTACTTGGCATCGGGAAGATCATTAATGTAGATCAGAAAGAGCATAGGATAGAGACTTGAGGGGCACCCGCGTTCGTATGGTAGTTCTGGGAGGCATGTACGTTTAATACCACCTTCAATGTGCGGTTAGAGAGGAAAGACTGGATTAGGTCAAACAAATGTACCATAATTCCGCAGTTTGCGTAGAAGGCCAGCATGTCAGACTCTGTTGAACACTTTGGAGATATCCAAGGCAACGGTTCGGGATTCGACATTCTTGTCGAGAGATTGGTATATATACTCGGTGATGGTCGTTAGCATATCAGCAGTAAACCTGGTGAAGCGGAAACCATACTGTTTGTCCGAGAGGAGCCTGTGTGGTTGGGAGATGCTGAACCACCTCGAAGTTGATAATGGCTTCGAACAATTTGCCAAATATCGGAAGAAGGCTTATAAGGCGGTAATATTATATATATATACATGGCCGTATTTGACTACCGGGCACACCGGGCATTGGTCCGGGCCATATCCGTGCAATCATAGTGAAAGTCCGAACAAGGAAAATGTCTTTATCAGAAATCAAACTAAACAATTCACGAAGAAAGCAAAAAAGAAAGAAAGAAAGAAAGAAAGAAAGAAAGAAAGAAAGAAAGGCGAAGAAAACATCCGAATGAACGCAGTAAAAATCTGTTTATTAATTTTGGGAGAAAAGACTGGTCATACTCAGAAAGTCCGAACCTGATTTCCTGCTTTCGTTCACGTTCTGTGCCTAATTTCCATTGGAATAGCCGAAAAAATCCGCAAAAATCATAGTTTCTGGAAACGGATGACACTGATGACACCATCACATTGTCAACTAATAAATCCGGGCAATTTTCTCTGTGCCCGGTGTTTTTCCAGCATCAGCTACGGCCCTCTCTCTCTCTCTCTATATATATATATATATATATATATATATATATACCTCCTCCAATAAAACAAACACATGAACACAAATATATTTTGCTGGCGTCACGGTTAGCCCACTAGAAGTGACATACCTTGCCTAGGAGAAGGTAAACTGATATACTAACCGAATTGATATTAATTCGTGTTAATTCGTGTATGCTATCTTTGGAATTCTTGGCATTGTTGGTGTATGTGTGTAATTGTGGTGTTCTGTAAGCTACATATGAATATGATCCCAACATGGACATTGCTGACATCTTTATATATATATATATATATATGAAATATATATTTTGAAAGGACAATGTCTCATCAGGTAGTGTGTTTTACATTACTGGCAAAAGAGCCTAACTTAAGCAGATTATCCAAGTGAATAAGGAACGAAGAAAATGTTAACAACGTTCAAAACAAACACTTTGTAGTAGATTGTAATTTGTACATGTTCTTAACTATAGTTTATAATAAATATTCATAGCTCTCTATACAAATTTACTATATATATATATATATAAAATAAAAATAAAAATAAAGGGAAAGAAAAATGTAACCAAAAATTAACAGACAGCCGTGTTAAATCGACGTCAGTTAAAGCAACACGGAAAAAAGGTGGTAAGAGAGATAAAAGAAGGAAGGGAGGGAAAAAGAAAGAAACTAAAGAAAAAAAAACTAAAGAAAAAAGCTAAAGAAAAAAAATTTTTTTTTCCTTAGTTTCTTTCTTTTTCCCTCCCTTCCTTCTTTTATCTCTCTTACCACCTTTTTTCCGTGTTGCTTTAACTGACGTCGATTTAACACGGCTGTCTGTTAATTTTTAGTTACATTCTCCCCTTTTTTTTGCGAACCCAGATGATGTCAATTTTTTTCTTTTCTTATTTATTTGATTTTATTCTATCTTTTTCTTTTTCTTTTTCCTTTTCTTTTTCTTTCCCTTTATTTTTATTTTTATTTTATTTTATTATTTATTTTTTAATTTCTTTGCAATCTATTTAAAAAGGAAAAGTAGACCATTTTTTCTCCAGTTTCTGAAAGGTTTTTTTCTGTTGCTGAGGTGATGTGTCGTTCCCCGTGGGGATCTTCATATCGAAATGGCCATTCAACATCTTTGAATTAATCCTTTTTTAATATATATATATATATATATATATATATATATATATATATATATATAAGTCAATGCTTCCTATATATACATTTACTCGAGCCACAAGATTAGCAACTAAATCCAACCCTTTTACTGTGAAACCAATAAATTGTAGACGCAAATTCTACTCCATCAGCTTCTTTTCGCGCACTTCCCGCCTGTGGAATTCCCTTCCATTTACTTGTTTTCACGACAGCTACAATCTCCAAGAATTTAAATGTAAAGTCAATAGTCATCTCCTATCTCACTAACCTGCATCCTCTCTCTCATGCTCCTTTCTCTGTTCACTCCACTCTCATCAGTATTCTCATCCTGACACCCCTTACAACCTGTAACTCTTTCTCATAACTTTCCTTCTATGTAAACCTCTGCAAAACAATGGCAATGGCAGTAAAATGCCTTACTTGGGGCGATATGATTATATATATATATATATATATATATATATATATATATATATATATATATATTGTGCACTGTTTTATTTTCTTCGTTCCTTATTCTCTTGGATATATATATTCTGTGTATTTTGGCAGCATTTTTTCATTAATACAGGTTTCGTTGGATTAATTTAAATTATATATATAATTTAATTAGTTTTTGGTCATAATAAAATTAGACCAGTGCACATTTGTATTAAACAATGTTCAATACAATTATATTGTAGAACTTTTGAATATTATTCATTTGTATATGAGTTATTACACGACCTATGTTTCGGTCATGTAATGTCTTCAGGCGATTTGCGTAAGTGATTATAAAAAAAATCACCGTATATGTATCTCACTCTCTCTCTCTCTCTCTCTCTATATATATATATATATATATATATATATATATACACACACTACCGGCCATAATTATTAGGCTACCTCAGTGTCTTAAAAAATGATGTATTTCATACTATTTTTTAGTATTTATTGCCAAGTGACTAATTGTAAATGAAAATAGAATGGTTCTTTTGTAAATATTGCACAATAACCTGTGCATCAAATGAATTTATAATTATTTAATAATTACCTATATTGCAGTTTCATCAATGAAAGAATAAAGAAAATTTAGGGTGATTCGGACGAGTTCATCTTTGCTTCCTTGCCTTGTAAAATTTTGCAAAGTAAAAATAACAAAAGAACCATTCTATTTTAATTTGGCTATAAATACTAAAAATAATATGAAATACATTTTTTTATAATAACTGGGGCCGGTAGTGTAGGTCCAGTGATAGAACTCTGTGACGAATCTGCATTTATTCAAAAAGACCTGTAAGAGCGGACATTTAAGACAACTTTCATGTCGTGGCTATATATATAAAAAGCATGTGAGAAAAACAAACACTTTTTCGAGCATAATGAGAAAAGGGAATTTAGAGAATTTAACACGCGCAGGACATCTCGAAAGAAAAGAGGTTAACTAAGAAACATACTTAATGAACTTAAATAAATGAATCGCAGAAGAGAAAAACGGAAAAATGGTAAAAAAAAAAGATAAATAAAATAAACAGTAGTAACAGCCAGAAAGGATCGAATTGATTGATTTGATTTTTTTAGAGCTTATCAACCCCTAATTCGGATTGTAGGAAATTGCTTTCGGCAACCGGTGTTCACATGCAACTTCCCAACTAAGTTCTGACCAGATTCGACACTGCTTAACTGAAAGGATAGGAAATTGTGGAGAGCCCTTATCGTCAACGTCTTGAAAGGTAACGGCTGATAGAAATAATTAAATTCTGATCAGTATAGGGAAGAGTAAGCTGGGTTTTGTGGGGAAAAGTCTGTAGTGTGTCTGGTTGATTTCTTAATTTGTCTCTGGTTGATGGCCGTAGCGAAAAGGTAATTAACACGAGTCACGTCAAAGGCAAACTGATTGTGTCGAACATGTTTTTTAAAAAGTAGAGAAAAGACGTAACATTTGCACAAAGGGTCCAGTCAATTGTTTCCGACGACTTTCGGGTTGTCGAGTTTGGCCTTAATATCAAAGGGGTGTTTCGGAGTTGATAGACGTCGGCTTTTCATATGAATACCGGGTCTTATTTCTAAGAAAGACAACAACAAAAATTGCTTACAGCCAGAAAGCTTTGAAAAAAAAAAAAAAAAAAAAGCAAAGGAAAATCTATTCTCCGTCCTGTCAGAGTTTCGTGGTAAAGCTGTCATCTTCTTTGGCGAAAAGATATTAACGAATGTCACCCGGAACAAAACATTATGCGCCATTTTCTCAAATATGGCCGACATTACTTTCCCACATTAACGCGCAGCCATATACAAATTCGTATAAAACAAGATGACTTTCTTTTGTATGCCTGCCTGCCCCTTTCTTGCTTAGTGTTCATATCTTTATATTTGAGTCTATTTAGATTTGTCAACATAAGACTGTTCATCTATCTATCTATCTATCTATCTATCTATCTATCTATCTATCTATCTTAGATAATTCATATCTATCTATCTATCTATCTATCTATCTATCTATCTATCTATCTATCTATCTTAATTCATATGTATGTATGTATGTATGTATGTATGTATCTATCTATCTATCTATCTATCTATCTATCTAAATTAATATCTATCTATCTTAGATATATAGATAGATAGATAGATATGAATTAACTTAGATAGATAGATAGATAGATAGATAGATAGATAGATAGATAGATAGATAGATATTGATAAACTATCTATCTATCTATCAATCTATCTTAGTTTATTCATATCTATCTATCTATCTATCTATCTTAATTTATATGTATGTATGTATGTATCTGTCTAGATATCGATCTATCTATCTTAGTTAATTCATAGCTATCTATCTATCTATCTATCTATCTATCTACCTTAATTCATATGTATGTATGTATGTATGTATGTATGTATGTATCTATCTATCTATCTATCTATCTATCTATCTATCTTAGTTAATTCATATCTATCCATCTATCTATCTATCTATCTATCTATCTAAATGAATATCTATCTATCTTAGATAGATAGATGGGTAGATAGATAGATAGATATGAATTAACTAAGATAGATAGATAGATAGATAGATACATACATACATACATACATACATACATATGAATTAAGGTAGATAGATAGATAGATAGATAGATATCTATCTATCTTTTTATCTATCTATCTATCTATCTATCTAAATTAATATCTATCTTAGATAGATAGATAGATAGATAGATAGATAGATAGATAGATAGATATTGATAAACTATCTATCTATCTATCTATCTATCTATCTATCTATCTTAGTTTATTCATATCAATCAATCTATCTATCTTAGTTTATTCATATCTATCTATCTATCTATCTATCCATCTATATATATATATATATATATATATATATATAGAGAGAGAGAGAGAGAGAGAGAGAGAGAATCAAAGAAAACTCTTACCACATAATTAAACGGTTCTAATTCTAGAATTTATTTCGGCAGTAGTGAAATTTACAAACTGCTTCTTCAGACCCTAAAAATCAAATGCTATAATTTAACTCAGAATATCAAAAAAAAAGAAAAAAAAAAGAAAAAGAAAAAGAAAAAGAAAAAGAATGGGTAGGTACAGAAAGGAAATATGGCGAGTTGGAGGATGGAGGAGTTAAACATTTAGGCGAGTTGGAGGATGGAGGAGTTAAACATTTAGGCAAATTTGGAGGATGGAGGAGTTAAACATTTAGGCGAGTTGGAGGATGGAGGAGTTAAACATTTAGGCGACAATCATACCGGGAAATCTTAAAGGATAAAACAATAAACAATAAACAAAAATTAGAGAATGGATATTCAGTTAGTTAAGTGCCATACTTGAAACACGCTTGGGCGATCATGTTTCGAAAGAGACATGACTGACTGGGCAGAAGATTATCCCGAAGTAGGTTGCCATTGCTTTCTACGCAAGCAAATGCACACAAGCACTTACATCAACACGCCATATACGCACACAATAATTAGTATACAATATATACACAAAATTGAAAATGACCTAAATAATAAAGAAATAAAAATGAAGTTAAAAAAAGGATCATATAGTATAATATAATTACAGTCACAAATAGTTAATGAAAACATTTTAAAGTAAAATATCCATATCTATAAAAGTGACGAGGGTGGACGTTCTATAAGTATTTGTTTGTCTGATAGATTCGACTTAGCGTCTGCATTTTGTGGTCAAGCTCGACGGAAGTTGCGCTCAGATGTAGATCAAAATTTTAAAACTCTAACGACACCTTGAAATTTTTCAGAAAGCCAAAATTAGGAGTAGCAAAATATATATTATCACCCCACAAAGTCAGGGATCAGTTTATGTATTGATTATAATGCAGAATCGATCACCCCACTTTATATTATCCATATTTATATATATTGCACCCCTCCTACCCTAATCCAATAGAGACATTCTACATTGTTTTCTGTATCTATAAAAGTGACGAGGGTGGACGCTGTGTATTTGCTATGTAAATTCATCATATGTTTTTGATTCTTATTATTCCTTAAACTACCCAAGTGAAACCAGGCTAAACTGCGAGTAATAATATATAGAAAAAAATTAAAATTTACCAAAAATAACGGAAAATATTGCCAAAGAAAAAGATACACAAAGATTATTCAGTCAGTCCGTCAAGCGGCATACGTGATACACGATTTGGCGATCATGTCTCGAAAGAGACATGACTAACTGGGCAGAAGATTATCCTGCAGTAGGTTGCCATTACTTTCTGCGGTAGACTGGTTGCAAGCCAAGACTATAAAACACAATCTGACCTATTATTTGACTCATAGCTAGAGGTGAAACTAAATACTAATTAGTGGGGGATCAGTTTATTACTTCATAACAATAGAAAACCTATCCCCCACTTTATGCCTTAATCATGTTTCCGTTATATTTAGTCAGTTAAGTGCCATACGTAATACACGCCTGGGCGATCATGTCTCTAAAGAGACATGACTGACTGAGCAGAAGATTATCCCGCAGTAGGTTTCCATGAGTTTTACGGTAGACTAGTTGTCAGCCAAGGCTATAGAACACAATCTGTTCTGTTATTAAACCCATAACTGGAGGGAAGCATCGGTTAATATCTTTCCCAAAGGCATTTGCGCGAAAGTGAATGCAAGGAATTCAGCTAGAATTCGAACTCGGCTCCTCGATTTCTCGTCCCGACCCGATATCACCACAACGCAAAGATTATTCACAGATTATTCAAAGAGAAAGACAAAAAACTTGAACAAGACAAAAATGAAAAAATAATGAAAATTACAAATATGAAAGAAAACGAACTTCTATATTAAAATACCAAACACAGTCATAAACAATTAACAGCCACAAAAACAACAAAATAAAAAATATAATTATGAATAAAAAATAAATAAAAATAAAATAAGAAAAAGAGTAAATACACACAACCCCCGCCCAAAAAAAAACAGCGGAATTTGGTAAAAATATTAATGGTAAGGAAAACATTGAGGAAAAAAATATACCGGAAATGTGACTAAAATAAAGAATTTCTTCTTCTATGTGAGTTGTCATTTCTTAACATAGGCGATCATGGCTCTCCACGTCTTCCTATCTAGAATATAAATGTATAGAAACTAGCATGGCCACAAAATGAGGGATCAGTTTTTATAGTGATTATAATATAGATTTGATCCCCCACTTTATATCCCCATTATAATTTCTTATAAACAGTTGGCATATATCTTCTTCTTCTATGTGCCCTATCCTTTCAGGACGTAGGCGATCATGGCCTTCCACGTCTCCCTATCCCTGGTGGCTCTTAGCACGCCTTCTCTTATTACACCACCCAAACCCTGCTCTGCCATCCGCTAACTCAAGCCTATAAATCTAGAATATAAATGTATAGAAACTAGCATGGCCACAAAATGAGGGATGAGTTTATATATTGATTATAATATAGATTTGATCCCCCACTTTATATCCACATTATAATTTCTTATAAACAGTTGACATATATCTTCTATGTGCCCTATCCTTTCAGGACGTAGGCGATCTAGGCTTTCCACGTCACCCTATCCCTGGTGGCTCATAAAACGCTTTCTCCTGTTACAACATGCAACCCCCTTTATGTCATCCAACTGCTCAGGCTCTTCAAATATGTTATCCGTTGCTTTCCCCTGTCTCTTTTCCCCTCTATCTGGCCTGTTAGTATCAGGTTCTTCAGACCCTCCTTCCTCACTGCGTGTCCCTGGAACTTCAGCTGTCTCTTCCTGATGCTCAGTATTAATTTCCTTTTTGTTTCCATCATTTCCAAGACCTCATCATTGCTCACATGCTCGATCCATGATATTCGCTGCATCCTTCTGTAGAACCACATTTCAGTTGCTTCTAGTTTTCCCTTCATCTTTGTTGATATTGTCCATCATTCACTGCCATATTGAAGAACTGACTTCACATAGCAATCCAGTACTCTCTTCTTTGTTTCTAGTGAAAGTTTCCTGTCTCTTAATACTTTACTCAGCTTCTGGAATGCGTTTTTCACCATGCCAATTCGCCTTCGGATCTCTGTGTCGCACTTTCTTTCTTCTGTTAGAATATTTCCCAAGTATTTAATTTTTTGTACCTGCTTGATTTTATCCCCCACCTGTATTTGTCATTTTGTACTGCTCTTTTTGCTTATTACAATGCATTCGGTTTTCTTGCAGTTTCTTTGTAGTCCTTTTTTGTCACTCTCTTCAGCTACCTTCTGTAGGTGGTCTTGTAGTTTCCTTTCCGTGTTTGCAATCAGCACTGTATCATCTGTGTCCCTTATGTTGTTCAAATTGTGACTTCCTTTGACAAATCCTGGCAAAATATCTCAGGTCCTCAAAATAGTCTCGCTGTACAAGTTGGTTAGATCAAAGAACACATACACCAAATCACACATATATAAAATATCTTTAAAAAAATACTAGAACAAACAAGAGAATATATATATATCAATACAGCTTTTGAGATTTGAAAAAAAGATCACTCGACCAGCGGTCGAGTGTGAAGAAGATTTACTCGCCCCAAAATCATTTTACTCGACCGACTTCATTTACTTAATAGTCGCCTTAGTGTGAATCGCTGACGGAAAACAAAAAATGAAATTTTAATTCAAATTTCGAACGTGTTAGAAAGGATTTAATTTTTTTAATTAATGACAACAAAATTTGATATTTTCTCTTAATAATAGCATAAGCATTTTCATGATAAAACTTTGTTAAGTTTAAGCCATTTTAAAATCATGATATGCTGTTTTTTGGGTGGGTATTGGCAATTGAGTAGAGATACCTAAATTCGTAGTTTTTTTTCTTCTGTTTGATCCCCATCTCATAGACGATGAAAAAAAATAACAAATCTGATTTTCTCAACGATTTTTTATAAAAAAAATTACTTATATAATTTGTTTTCCGGTGCGTGGTTGAAAGAAGTATGCGTATTTTTTTTTTTTAATTGTTCGTTTTTACTTTTCGTAAACGGGGAGGAAATTACTGTCGAGTCAAGGATAATATTTTTCCAAATAAGTTTCTAAAGATTTGTGAGCGTCGTTAGTCTGGGTGACAGAGACATTTTGGCTCCACTCCGGAAGCGTTAACTAAACGTCTACACTGACCGGCCATGCATAAGACCAAAGAGATCAATAATGTCATTGTGTCATTTTAAGTAACTTATGAATCTTCAATGGCATACTTTTGGGTTGTAAAAGCAATCAGATTTCCATTTTCTATATTTGAAGGGACACGTTTCATTGCTAGATTTTTAATTGAATGCAGGCGAATAAAGCAATAAACTTTAATCGCCCAATTAAGTTTTTAATCGACTGAGACGATCGGGTGTGTGAAATCTCAAAGGCTGTATATATATAGAACTACACATAAAATAAAAACATACAAACGCACAACTATAAGAGGCCATAAATTACACACAATGAACACAAAATTAAAAATAACCAAAATGAAAGAGAAATGCAAGAATGGTAAAAAAAAAACGAAAAGAAAATGTGCCTATATTGAATAATATAGTTACAGTCACAAATGATTAACAATCACAAAATATTTTAAAGGCAAAAAATCATAATATACTCTCAGCGGACCTCGAGTGGAATGACTACATCGAATCCATTGCTAAATCCACTGCTATGAAAGTCGGCTTTCTGTGGAGGGCCCGGAAATTCTTTCCGTCTGAATCTATCCTGAACTTATGTAAATCTACTATCCGCCCGTGTTTTGAATACTGCTGCCACATCTGGTCAGGTGCCCCTGCTATTCTCCTCGGGGTTCTTGACAAAATACAGCGAAGAATCTGTAATGTGATTGATACCGGCTTAGCTGACCGCCTGCAGTCACTCTCTCACCGGCGTGACGTGGCTTCCCTGTGCCTCTTCTATAAATACTTTCATGGCTTCTGCTCTGATGAACTTAAATCACCGGTGCCTCCTAGGTGTGAATTTGCACGAGATACTGGATGAGCAACAAGGTCCCACCCTTTTACAGTGAAACCAATGAAATGTAACCGCAATTTCTACTCCAACAGCTTCTTATCTCGTACTTCCCGCCCGTGGAATTCCCTTCCGCATGCTTGCTTCCCCGACGGCTACAACCTCCAGGAGTTTAAATGTAGGGTCAATAGACACCTCCTAACACACTAACACACCTATTCTCTCCAACTCTCTCCCTATGTACATCCTAACTCGTCTATCACCCTCCTTCTGACATTTCCTATACCCAATCGCTCTATGTAACCCCCTGCGCTATAGTGGCAGTGGAATGCCTTGCTTGGGGTGACATGATTAAAAAAAAAATTATTCACGAAGATAAAACAATTTAAACAAAACGAAAAAGTAAAAATAATAAAAAATGCTAACATAAAAGAAAAAAGTATTTATTGTAAAATATAAAATACAGTCAAAAGTAATTAACAATCACAAAAACAAAACAAAAAGAAATAAATAAAAATAAAAAAGTAAAAATAATAAAATAAAAGTAAAAGAGCAAATTCACAATAGAAAAAATAGAAAAAGCAGCTGGATTTGCTAGAAAAAAATATTGGCAGGGAAAGAGTCTAATCTTACTAAACAGTCTTAATTGGACCTCGTTTAGACTGATCGTCATTCGTGGTCGAGAGGTCAAAGACGCAGCAGATTACATGGTGGCTTTAACCACGGACGCAAGTGAGAAGGCCATTGCTACTGTTCTATCACAAGAAGAACACACAATCATGTACATATAAAGAAGGTTAACGTCAGCAAAAACTAACTACTCGAATATTGAAAAAGAAGCGCTAGCAATAAGTATGGAACATGGAAAGGATACGAAATTTATTGATAGGACAAACATTCTTATTAAAGTCCGACGAAAAACCATAAGAATTTATATTTAACCCGAGAAAAGAATTGCCAAAAGTCACATAGTCGAGGGTCATAAGATGAGCCATAAAAATATGGCATTCAATTTTGACAGAGCGTACATAAAAGGGAACACAATTCCTCATGTAGATTCTTTATCAAGATTTCAGTTTAAGAATGAAGCAGCGGAAAGACAAGAAAAGGCTGAAGATGAAATAATACACTGGGTGGAAACACGTTTTTCCTCTGAATATACCTAAATAAGAAACAAAGTAAAACCCAGCATTAAGCAGAATAGTAAAGAGAATAAAAAAAAATATGTGGAGTAACTGTTCGATGGCAGAACAACCCTTTAAAGTCAGTCGGTTAAGTGCCATACGTGATACACGCTTGGGCGATCATGTCTCGAAAGAAACATGACTGACAGGGCAGAAGATTATCCCGCAGTAGGTTAACCATTGCTTTCTGCGGCAGACTGGTTGCCGACCAAGGCTATAGAACCCAATCTGTCCTATTATTTAACCCATAACTGGAGGGAAGAGACAGATTAATACCTTTCCCAAGGGTATTTGTGTGTAAGTGAATGCAAGGAATTCGACTGGAATTCGAACTCGGCTCCCCGATTTCTTGTTCCGAGACGATATCCACTGCACCACATTCTTTAAAGAAAGATAAAAAAAATAGCCATAGAAAATAGCATAATATGCAATGGAGATGTAATAGTAGCTCAAAATACTGAGATGGGAAATATTAAAAGGACTACATGATGACGTAAATTGTGGCATAACAGCAACCCAAAGAAAACTAAAGTTACAAGCGTAGTGGCCAAGGTATTCAAGGTATTGTGTCACTTTGCCCCTGGCTAGCTCTCTACCTCTGTTCCGGAACCTGTTGGGATGATGACGACCCGATGATGACCGGAACCTGAGAGGGTTGATGCTATAGAAACGACACTGGTTATGACAACACTCTCGGGTCGCTAATCGTGACGATGGCCTCTTCACAGTAGCTGGTCTTCAAGACGTCTATTACAAAGACGAACTTCTCTACCCACGCTGTTCTTTGATTTGAGAAAAGTCACGTTGAAAACCCGGTAGTCGTTTCTCTACCACCTTAAACCAGACAGGACACTCGTGTACACTTGTGCTGAAAAAAGAAATATGACACCAAAAAAAATGAATAAGTTCAAAGACGCCTGGATGAGTTACGAAAAAAAATTACATATAAAAAAAAATTAATTATAAAAGCAGAATGTACAATCGCCCAATTTAAAGTTTACAACGGAGAGAAGGATTCGTTAAGCAATCAGAGCTTTAAATTTTCCAAATAAAAACAAGTCTTTTTCCAACTTTTTACCGAAACTTTACGGAAACGGCCAAAGTGGAGCGACGTGGCAGCTGGTGGTGGTGTCGTTTGGTCTCCGTCCCTCGATAGCTCTGAAAAACTCCCAAATTCTCTCAAATTCTGATTTTTGCCGAAGCTTTACGGAAACGGTCGAAGTTGGACATTCTAGTGATAATAGTAAATTCGTCTTGTCTTCTTCGCTCGGCAATAAAAAATCTCTCTTCAGCTACTTTAACTCTTTCTCGGTTCATTCTGTTTATACATGCTTAACTAGTCCTCTAGTAATCGACTTTAACTCTTTTAAGTGGATCGGCGG
Source organism: Ascarosepion bandense (assembly GCA_037127315.1). Classification (NCBI taxonomy): domain Eukaryota; kingdom Metazoa; phylum Mollusca; class Cephalopoda; order Sepiida; family Sepiidae; genus Ascarosepion; species Ascarosepion bandense. The sequence goes on along the minus strand of JBBBDQ010001063.1, from coordinate 2,543,188 downwards.
CAGGCTTTTCTATGTTTCTTTATATCTTCAGCCATGAATTTTATGGAAGGCGACAGTCTGTCTCTACGGCTGGCACCCCAATCAGCATGGCTCCAGGTTGGGAATTCTTTTCCCTCAGTCGTTACATCTCGACTGCAATTTCAACAACTCACTCAAAAAACTGATTTTTCTCACTGGGGTCTCGATTTTTATAGTGGTCCCCAATTCTCTTGGGGGATGCCGCGAGATCCGTGATAGCTTTATGCAAATCAGATTCTTGACCAATGAGATTATTTTCCACCGACACGATTTATTGACTATTGTCGTTGCATTTAAATGTTTGAAGATTGTTGCCGACAGAAAAGCAAAGGATGAATCTGAGAGAACGTTGCCGAGGAAAAAGGACAATGAAAAGAAACAGGTTTCAAGAAAACAAAATATGAAGATTCTTGTTGCATTTAAATGCTTGAAAATCGTTGTAGACAGGAAGCATGAGTGAAACTGAGAAAAATTTACTGAAGAGACAAGATAATAAAAAAACTGGATTCTGGGATACGGAAGGTGATTGACGTTCTAGCTTAATTTTTGAAAATCGTTGTTGACGGGAAAGCATGAAGGAAACTGAGAGAACGTTACTGAGGCGAAAGGCAAATGAAAAGAAGAGGATTCAACGAGACAGATGACGATTGATGACGCATTTAAATTTTTGATGATTGTTTCAGATAAAAAAAAGCATGAAGGAGACAGAGAAAAAACAGGGTTCAAAGAAGCAGATTATGAAGATTGACGTTGCATTTAAATTTTTGAAGATCATAGTTGACATTAAAGCAAGAAGAAAACTAAGAAAACGTCACTGAGGAGAAAAGACAATACAACGAACAGGATTCAAGGAGACGAAAGATGATTGACGTTGCATTTAAATTTTTGAAGATCGTAGTTGACAGGAAAGCAAGAAGGAAACTGAGAAAACATTACTGAGAAGAAAGGACAATGAAAAGATTAGGATTCAAGGAGACAAAAGATGGCGATTGACGTTGCATTTAAAATTTTGAAGATCGTAGTTGACAGGAAAGCAAGAAGGAAACTGAGAAAACATTACTGAGAAGAAAGGACAATGAAAAGATTAGGATTCAAGGAGACAAAAGATGGTGATTGACGTTGCATTTAAAATTTTGAAGATCGTAGTTGACAGGAAAGCAAGAAGGAAACTGAGAAAACATTACTGAGGAGAAAGGACAATGAAAAGATCAGGATTCAAGGAGACAAAAGATGGCGATTGACGTTGCATTTAAATTTTTGAAGATCGTAGTTGACAGGAAAGCAAGAAGGAAACTGAGAAAACGTTACTGAGGAGAAAGGACAATGAAAAGATCAGGATTCAAACAGATGGAAGAAGATTGATCTTGTATTTAAATTTTAAAGAACGTTGTTGATGGGAATGAATGACGGAAACTGAAAACTTTACTGAGGAGAAAGGACAATAAAAGAACAGGTTTCAAGGGGACAGAAGGTGATGATTGACTACGGATTGAAATTTTTGACGATAGATGTTGACATGAAATATAGAAGAAAACTAATAAAACTTTAATGAGGTGAAAAGTTAATAAAAAGGTCAGAGTTCAAGGAGATAGAATATAAAGATTCACGGTGCATTTAAAATGTTTGAAGACAGTTTTTTTGACATGAAAACAAGAAAGAAACTGAAAAAACTTTCCTGGATAGAAAGGACACAAAAGAGAACAGGGTGCAAGTTGATGAAATATGACGTGTGATTTTGATTAGAATGTTTGAAGATAGTTGTGGACAGGGAATCAGGAGAGATACTTAGAAAACGTTACTGAGTAAAAAGGTACATTAAAATGAAAAGGTTGCAAGTCGATAGAAGATGACGATTGATGCTGCCTTTTAATTTTTGGAGGCCTTTGAGTACAAGAAGTAAGAAGAAAACTAAGAAAATATCACTAAAACACAATAAAAAGTACAGGATTCAATGTGACGGAGGAAGATAGGGCTTGTATTTAAATGTTCGAAGATTGTTGTTGATGGGATAGAATGAAGGAAAAGGAGAAGACTTTACTGAGGACAAATGACAATAAAAAGAATAGGGTAAAAAGGGACTGAATATAAAGACTGACGTTGCGTTTAAAAGCTTCATTATAGTTGTGGGCATGAAAACAAGTGGGCAACCGAGAAGACTTTAATGAGGAAAAAGGACAACAAAAATAACATGATTCAAGGAGACGGAAGACGACAATTGAGATTGCATTTAAAGATTTGAAGATCTTAGTTGACGGGAAAACAGGAAGGAAACTGCGTAAACGTTACTGAAGAGGAAGGAAAATAAAAAACAGGGTTGATGGAAGGAGATGAGGAAGATTGACGTTGCATTTAGATTTTTAAGGCTCTTAGTTGACTGGAAAGCAAGAAAGAAAACTGCATTTAAAGATTTGAAGATCTTAGTTGACGGGAAAACAAGAAGGAAACAGAGAAAACGTTTCTGAGGAGAAAGGACAATAAAAAGTACAGGATTCAAGGAAAGAAAATAACGATTGACGTTGCATTAGATTTTCGAAGATCTTTGAGGACAGTAAAGCATGAGAGAAACTGAAAAACGTTATTGAGGAGAAAGGACAATGAAAGAACAGGATTCAATGCGACAGTAGATGGCAACTGAGGTTGCATCTAAAGATTTGAAAATCTTAGTTGACGGAAAAAACAAGAAGGAAACTGCAAAAACGTTAATGAGGAGGAAGGACAATAAAAAAAAAACAGGGTCCAAGGAAGGAGATTAGGAAGATTGACGTTGCATTATAGCGAAGAAAACGGCGACTTACCTCGTCAAACCAACCGACAGCGCGTTGCGTTAATACTACGATGTAAAATGCGGCGAAAAAGAAAATTACATACCCAAAACAAGTCCGCCGCAGGAGTCGCTGTGGGAGTGTATGCAAATCTTTGGCGTCCTCTCTGTGTTGTCAGCCAATGGAAAAAATTGATCGGCCGATAAAAGCAGTCGTTCTCGAAGCGAAGAGCAGGTTTTACTGTTTAGGTGGATAGCAGTTGGCGAGATTGGACCGGCGAGTTGAATTGTCAGCATTTTTCTTTTTCTGGCCCGAAATTCGAGCAATTTGCGAGAGAATATTTTCCACATGCATTTAAATTTTTGAGGATCTTAGTTGACTGGAAAGCAAGAAAGAAAACTGAGAAAACGTTTCTGAGGAGAAAGGAAAATAAAAAGTACAGGATGTAAGGAAAAAAATGACGATTGACGGAGGAAGATAGAGCTTGTATTTAAATGTTTGAAGATTGTTGATAGAATGAAGGAAAAAGAGAAGACTTTACTGACGACAAATAACAATAAAAAGAACAGGGCAAAAAGGGACTGAATATAAAGATTGACGTTGCATTTAAGAGCTTCATGTTAGTTGTGGGCATGAAAACAAGTGGGCAACTGAGAAAACGTTAATGAGGAGAAAGAACAATAAAAATAACATGATTCAAGGAGACAGAAGATAAATGAAGTCGTATTCAAATTTTTGAAGATATCTGTTGACATGAAAGCAAGAAAGAAAACTGAGGAAACGTTACTGGGGGAGAAAGGACAATAAAAAGAAAGGATTCAATGAAGGAGATTATGAAGATTGACGTTGCTTTTAAATATTTTAAGATCTTAGTTGACAAGAAGGAAACTGAGAAAACGTTACTGAGTTGGAAGGACAATAAAAAGAATGGGATTCAAGGAGACAGAAAGTTGACGATTGGCGTTGCATTTAAATATTTTAAGATCATAGCAGAAGAAAGTAACAAGAAAATACTAGAAATAAACTGCACGAAAAATGAATGTATGGTCATCAGTAAAAAGGGCATCCCAAAATGCCAAATACAGGTCGGGGATACCAGAATCAAGCATGTACAAAAATTTAAATACCTGGGAAGCGATATAACAGAAGACGGAAAGTGCGACACAGAGATCCGAAGGCGAATTGGCATGGCGAAGGAAGCATTCCAGAAGTTGCGTAAGGTATTAAGAAACGGGACAATTTCGCTAGAAACTAGGAAGAGAGTACTGGATTGCTATGTGATGTCCGTCCTTCAATATGGCAGTGAATGCTGGACAATACCATCAAAGATGAAGGAAAAACGTGAAGCAACTGAAATGTGGTTCTACAGAAGGATGCTGCGGATCTCATGGATCGAGCATGTGAACAATGATGAGGTCTTGGAAATGATGGAAATGAAAAGGAAATTAATAGTGAGCATCAGGAAGAGACAGCTGAAGTTCCTGGGACACGCAGTGAGGAAGGAGAGTCTGGAGAATCTGATACTAACAGGCCAGATAGATAGAAAGATACAGGGGAAAGCAACGGATAACATATTTGAAGGACTTAATCAGGTGGGTGACAGAACGAGGATTGCACGGTGTAACAGGAGAAGGCGTGCCCAGAGCCACCAGGGATAGGTAAACGTGGAAAGCCATGATCACCTACGTCCTGAAGGGACAGGGCACATAGAAGAAAAAGTTGACCGGAAAGTGAGAAGGAAACAATAAAAAGAACAGGATTCAAGGAGACGGAAGATGGATGAAATCATATTTGAATTTTTGAAGATCGCTATTGATATGAAAGCCAGAAGGAAACTGAGAAAACGTTACTAAGAAAAAAAGAGAATGTAAAGAACAGGATTCAACTCGGCAGAAGATGACGGCTGATATTGCATTTTAGTTTTTCATGATTGTTTTAGGCGGGAAAACATGAAGAAAACAGAGAAAACGTTACTGATGATACGAGACAATAAAGAGAACAGGTTTCAAGATGACAACATGAAGATTGACTTTGCATTTAAGTATTTGAAGATACTAGCTGACATGAAAACAAGAGGGAAACCGAGAAAACATTAATTAGGAAAAATGACCATAATATGAGACAGGATTCAAGGAAACAGAAAATGACAGCAGACGTAGCATTTATATTTTTGAAGAGAGTTGGGGACAAAAAAGCATGAAAGAAACCGAGAAAACATTATTAAGGACAAAGGACAATAAAAAAGATCAGGTTTCAAAGATGATTGATCTTGTATTTATATTGTGAAGATCGTTGTTGACGGGAACGAATGAAAGAAACTGACAAATCATTCCCGAGTAGAAAAAACAATGAATAGAACAGGGTGCAAAATGACAGAATATGGCGATTGACATTGGTTTTAAATATTTGAAGATAATTGTTGACATGAAAGCAAGAAGGAATCTGAGATAACGTTACTGAATAGAAAAAAACAAAAACAAAAACTTTATTCAAGGAGAGAGGAGATGACTATTGACGTTGCATTTAAATGTTTGAAGATTGTTGTGGAAATGAAATCAAGAAGGAATCAGAGAAAACGTTACCGAGGAAAAAGAACAATAAAACGACAGGGTTCAAGGAGAAAGGAGATGACAATTGACGTTGCATTTAAATGTTTGAAGATCGTTTTGGACAGAAAAGCAAGAATGAATCTGAGAGAACGTTGCCGAGGAGAAAGGACAATAAAAGGAGCAAGGTTCAAAGAAACCAAATATGAAGAATGGGGTTGCATTTAAATGTTTGAAGATCGTTGTGGACAGAAAAGCAAGAATTAATCTGAGAGAACGTTCCCGAGTAGAAAGGACAATAAAAGGAGCAAGGTTAAAAAAAACCAAATATGAAGATTGAGGTTGCATTTAAATGTTTGAAGATCGTTGTGGACAGAAAAGCAAAGGATGAATCTGAGAGAACGTTCCCGAGGAGAAAGGACAATAAAAGGAACAAGGTTCAAAGAAACAAAATATGAAGATTGAGGTTGCATTTAAATGTTTGAAGATCGTTGTAGACCGAAAGCATGAGCGAAACTAAGGAAAAAATTTATTGAAGAGAAACGAAGAACAGGATTCTGAGTTACGGATGATGATTGACGTTCTAGTTTAATTTTTGAAGATCGTTGTTGACGGGAAAGCATGAAGGAAACTAAGAGAACGTTACTGAGGCGAAAATCGAATGAAAAAAGAGCATTCAACGAGACAGATGACGATTTATGACGCATGTAAATTTTTGATGATTGTTTCAGATAAAAAAAGTATGAAGGAGACAAAGAAAAAAAAACAGGGTTCAAAGAAGGAGATTTTGAAGATTGACGTTGCATTTAAATTTTTGAAAATCGTAGTTAACATGAAAGCAAGAAAGAAACTGAGAAAACGTTACTGCGGAGAAAGGACAATAAAAAGAACAGGATTCAAGGAGACAAAAGATGGCGATTGACGTTGCATTTAAAATTTTGAAGATCGTAGTTGACAGGAAAGCAAGAAGGAAACTGAGAAAACATTACTGAGAAGAAAGGACAATGAAAAGATCAGGATTCAAACAGATGGAAGAAGATTGATCTTGTATTTAAATTTTAAAGAACGTTGTTGACGGGAATGAATGAAGGAAACTGTGAAAACTTTACCGAGGAGAAACGACAATAAAAAGAACAGGATTCTGGGATACGGAAGATGATTGACGTTCTAGTTTAATTTTTGTTGGTGGAAAAGCATGAAGGAAACTGACAATCGTTAATCCGGAGAAAGAGCAATAAAAAGCTTAGGATTCAAGGAGACACTAGATGACAATTGACGTTGAATTTAAATTTTTGAAGTTCGTTGTGAACAGGAAAACGTCAGAGATACCATGAAAATGTTTCTGAGTAGAAAGGACAATAAAATGAACAGGATTCAAGGAAACAGTAGATGACAGTTGATGTTGCTTTTAAATTTTTATAGTTCTTTGATGACAGTAAAGCAAGATGGAAACTGCGAGAACCTTACTGAAGAGAACGGACCATAAAACAAATATGATTCAAGGAAACAGATGATGACGACGTTGCATTTAAATTTTTAAAGATCTTGTTCAACAGGAAATCAAAAAGCAACCCGAGAAAACATTGTTGAAGAGAAAAAATATTGAAAAGAAAAAACCGGATACAAGGCAACAACATATGACTGTAACACCCCAATGGTCCGTCCTAACAATTTCTCCGGCGGCCGTTCTCCACGCTGCGATGTTTGCCGGGAGTTTGTTGAAAATGTCGGCCGAACAGCTGGGGGTACAAGTTTGAACTATAAGGAACGAACTTCCACAACTTGGATGAGTGGGAAAGGATGCTTTATTCGTTTAGAGTTAGCCTTTTCGGTTGGGGCAGGCGAATGTGACACACAGCTCTAACTCTAATTAATGGAGATCAACAAACCCGAACTGAACGAAACAAGACGAACGGAGAATCTTCCTTCAAGCTCGCACCCGGCTGACTCCCTTCACTTAACCGACTGACTCACTTAACTAACTTCTATTTATTTAAATGAAAATCCGGAAATCCGGAAATGCTTTAGACCACCGGTGACAAACATTGGCGACTGTAAGTCTGAAATTTCAGTTATCTTTTTTTTTATCTTAATAAAGCTTCCGCCGGAAAATTCTTAATGTGTGGTCAAGATACAGTAAAGGACAGCCTTTGACCGGGTCATTCGAAAACCTACCTGCTGAACTTTATCACTGAGTCAAATATTTACCGGAGGACAATTTTCCTCATAAAAGAAAAAGCGTTTATTTATTTATTTATTTTTTCCTCTTCTTTTTCACTTTTGTGAAATATGTTTTTAAACTATTTTCTATTCTAATCTATTTTCTATTTTAATCTATTATAATAAAATACATATATGCCTAGTTATCGTGTCACATGACGATTAACATTGAATTTAAATTTTTAAAAATCGTAATTGTCAAGAAAGCAAGCAGAAAACTGAGATAATTTTACTGAGGAGAAAGGACAATAGAAAAAGTAGGATTCAAGGAGACGGGAGATGACGATTGATGTTGCATTTAAATTTTTAAAGATCGTAGTTGACAGGAAAACAAGAAGGAAACAGAAAATGTGACTGAGGAGAAAGGATAATAAAAAGTAGAAGTTTCAAAGTAACAGATGATGATGATTGACACTGCATTTAAATTTTTGGAAATCGTAGTTAACAGGAAAGCAAGAAGGAAACTGAGAAAACGTTACTATGGAGAAAGGACAATAAAAAGAACAGGATTCAAAGTAACAGAACATGACGATTGACGTTGCATTTAAATGCTCGAAAATCGTTGGTGATAGAAAAGTAGATAGCTAGACGATAGTTCCATTCTTTCTTATTCATGTGCTGTGTTCCCTAAAGACGTAGGCGATCATGGATTTCCACTTGACTCTCTCTCTCTCTCTTGTAGCTCTCAATATTTATTCTCTTTGTATCTCTTCCAAGCCCCGCTTCGCCATCCATTTGCTTAGACGTAACAAGTACATCACCCGTTGCTTTCCCCTGTTTCTTCTTCCCTTTATCCGACCTGTGAGTATTAAATTCTCCAGGCCCTCCTTTCTCATTACGTGTCCCAGGAACCTCATTAGTTTCTTCCTGATATTTAGTATGAGTTTTCTTCTCATTTGCATCCTTTCCAACACCTCATCGTTGCACTCGTGCTCTGTCCATGGTATCTTTAGTATCCTTCGATAGAAGCAACATTTCTGCTGGCTCAAGCCTCTCCTTCATACTTAATGAGATCGTCCAACATTCACTTCTATACAGAAGAACAGATATCACATAGAAATCCAGCACTCTTTGATTTGAGATTTTCTTGCCTTTCAGTATTAGCGGTAGGAAAACATTTTTTATAGAACTTATAACTCGTAATTTCATCAGTCAAATCCTGAGACTGAGCTGCCAATCTAGCCCTGCTGTTAAATTTATTTTTGCAATTTATTTATCACATTTATAGGTGTGCGTTTTGTTGCAGTGGATATCGGCTCGGAACGAGAAATCAAAGAGCAGAGTTCGAATTCCAGTTGAATTCAGTGCATTCACTTACGCTCAAATATCCTTGAGAAAGTTATTCGTCGCTTCTCCCTCCCTCTATAGGTTAAATGGCAGAACAGACTTAGTTCTCTAGCCTTAGTTGGCAATCAGTATACAGCAAACAGTAATGGCAACCTACAGCGAGGAAATCCTCTGCTCAGTCAATCATTAGTTTTTCGAGACATGATCACCCAAGCGTGTATTACATATGACACTTAACTGACTGACTGATTTATGACATAATTAAGGCATCACATTTAACCATCCAGAGATAGAGGCTATTGTTACAAGAAATTTGCCTTAAAATCTGTTGGAAAACAATAGTTTTATCCAATATTCTGATAGAAAAATCCAGTCACTCTTCCCTTAACTAACGGGTTCCATTTCAACGACGTGGTAGCTAGACAACGATTTATCTATTGGCTGCTGTACAGTGGATATCGGCTCGGAACGAGAAGCCGGGGAGCCGAGTTCGAATTCTAGCTGAATCCATTGTATTCACTTACGCGCAAATACCCTTGGGAAAGGTATTAATCCGTCTATTCCTTCCAGTTATGGGTTAAATATCAGTACAGATTGGGTTCTATAACCTTGGTCAGCAACCAGTCTACCGCAGAAAGCAATGGCAACTTACTGCGGGATAATCTTCTGCCTAGTCAGTCATGTCTCTTTCGAGACATGATCGCCCAAGCGTGTATCATGTATGGCAGTTAACTGACTGACGTGTGTAATGGGTTTGTGCCAACTCAGCTTCAGGTAGTTATCATTTCGCTTTTGCACCATTTGGAACATTTTGAATTCATTTCTAAATATTTATACGCCGTATTACTGGACTGAACCGAGGCCGTCGCTATATATTACCAAGGCCGAAGCGATGAAATGTGACGTCACGGTAGTAGAGTCATGAATTAGCGTAGCAGCCGTGTCTCTCACTTCATGATAATATTGATAATCACAAAGTCGTTTTTTTTAATAAAGATTTTAAAACTTTTTAAAATGTAACAGAAAAAAAAAGAAAGTCACATGTTTTTTTATTTATGCTGGTTTTATGAATTTTAATTAAAATTAAGAAGAACAATAATTAATAAGAAAATATAAACATTATTGTTGACTACTGACTGTCGGTCGTGTTTGTAAATAAACACAGTTTTAAAGACAAAACTTTTCGTTTATTCGTCTAAATTCTAAAAATTTAACAAACACTGCTTAAATTTTCATATTTTTAATTTATGAAAAATCACAATCACTTGTTTTAATTGCAAGAATTTTTAAATCAGAATCACTCAAATATAGCAATCAAGCAACCATTAGAATTTAGGAACAAACAAGAAGCAACAATAAATAAGCAAATTAATTAAAAATATTAAAAAATGCAACAATTTAAATTCAAGCAAATTAATTCAAACTAAATAAATTTAAGTTACTGTTTTTTTTAAAATCAAGCTTATAAAAGTTTTTTTATGTCTCAAAATTCAGTTGAATGTTTGAAGTTTTCTTTTTTTACTTAACTTCTTACAAGTAATATTATTTTCCTTGCTACAAAAAATATTTAATAATGCATTAAAAGAGGTTCAGATAATCATTTTTTTTTTCAATGCTGTGACCTTCACCACATGAGTCAACATGAAAAAGAAGTTCATCATTAGCCAAAACATCCAATGTTATGTACATAGACAATTTTCTTTGATTCATTGAATGAAGAAAAGAAGGATTCTTTACAAGTTTATTAATAACAATATAATTGTATAGTACTAAATTTGTTGTTACATCATTGGGATATAACAGAGAGAGAACCTCTATTAATTCCTTGAAAATAACTGTTTATTTCAGGAAGCATATCAACTCTTCCTGATACTAAACTTTTACAACTATAACATTTCATTTTTTTTAACGGCATAACAGCAATAAATAATTATGAATCGAACGAATTAACGATAGGATAGCTAAATCTGAAATAGATTTTTAAAAACGTCTTGAGAACTTTTAATCCAATAGATTTATTAATATCAACAAATTGTCTTTAGGGAAATTCTGCTAAAAAACAACGGAGTTCGAATTTTAAAATATTTTGAAATATTTTGATTGAATCCATTGTTAATCCTACTGGATGAAATAAAAAGATAAATTTTTACCTTTAAAAAAAATACACCTAAAAATCCTAGGATATTTGGTAATTCAATTACATTTTTAAAATATTTTAATTGTAAAAAATGAAAAAAAAAGTAAAAATTAATGTTTCTATTTCATTTATGATGTTAAACTGTTTATAAAAAAAATCATTTTTTTGCAAAACTCTTTTTTGGTTAATGCTTTACTTATTAATTACTTTTTTTAAGGATTAAAAATTCCTAAACCAACTATAAAAGATTTATTCTTCAGTTAAAATTCTAATTTTTTTATTTCCAATTTTTTCTATGGATTAATATCGATAATTAACTTCAAATTATCACAAATAGGAAAAAAATGTTTAGAAAATATTTTTTGAGGGTGTTCATTTTGTGCTAAATATTTTCTAAAAATTAAATATTTTAAAAATTAGGTTTTAAAATTCAAGTGTGGTGTGATTTAGGCCTGTATGTTTCAAATAAATTCAAAAATTATTCAGAAATAATAGTTTTAAACAAAGTTTAAAACATCATTTTCATGTTTTAATTTTCGGTAATAGTGATTTCTTGACTTTTGCAAGAAATAATTTCACGGAGTTTTCAAATAAAAAACCTTAAAAATAAAACAAATTCTTTTAAAATTGACTAAAAAATAAATTTTGTAGTTTTTGTTAATACAGAAAAAAGAATAAAAAAATTTAATTCAGGAATATTTTTTCATGTTTAAAAACGATTCATAAAGTTGCAAGTATAGAAAAGTTAAGTAAGATTTTACTTTCTATTCCTAAGAATTTTTTTAAACATCTCATTGAAAAGAAAACATTATTTTCTTAAATAAAATATCAATAAAATATAAATTCAAATATTCTTAGAAAATATAATGTTTAACAACTTTTTTCGGCTTCAGTTTAAGTTTTAAAACATTTCGAAAAAAAAAAACAAAAAAACTTACGAACGAATAGCCATAAATTTTATTTTTTTTAATTCAGATATTTTTTAAGATAATTTTTATTTCAATTTTATTCAAAGAAATAAAAATAATATCTTATTTTATTATATTAATTTAAAAGATATATTATAAACAAAGTGCTTTCTTTCTTGTGCTACGGCAAAACTAATTTTTTAGCAAATTTTGATTTTAGCGACTGTTGAAATAAATGGTGATAAAATTTTAACTACTCACTTTGCTAAATGGACTTGGGGTAAAATTCTCCCTTTCAATGGCATGTTTCCATTTATCAAATAAATGCTTATTTTTTGGAAACGAAAAACAATGAACTTTCGGTGTATTTTTATATTCCCCTTTGCAATTTGGTTCTGAAAATAAGTTAACGCTAACGGACGCCGGATAGTAAAACAACACTACTAAGTGTGACGTCAGCAAGTCAACTTTAATCATAGAATAGGCCTGGTAATATAGCGACGGCCTCGACTGAACAGTGAACGTCACAAACAAATTTTAAAATGCAGTTCTGTAGTCAGTAGAGGACTACGCTTTTGCATATTGTCAACACAGGACAAAAAGTTGAATTTATTTTTTTAATTTTATTCTTTCTTTCTTTCTTTCTTTCTTTCTTTCTTTCTTTCTTAAACTATTTCGATATCTTACCCGGTTTCCTTTCGTTTGTCTCTTTCTTACTCTCTTTCCATGGCATCATGACTTTCTTTCTTTCTTTCTTTCTTTTCTTTCTTTCTTTCTTAAATTATTCTAACTTATTTCTCACTTTTTTCTTATTAATTTATTCCTACTTCTTTTGCGCTTTTTTAAATTTTCTTTCTTTCTTTCTTTCTTTCTTTCTTTCTTTCTTTCTTTCCATGGTATTTCTTTCTTTCTTTGTTAAATTATTTCGGCATCTTACTCGCTTTCCTTTCTTTATTTCTCTCTTTCTTTCCATGGCATTTCTTTCTTTCTTTGTTAAATTATTTCGGCATCTTACTCGCTTTCCTTTCTTTATTTCTCTCTTTCTTTCCATGGCATTTCTTTCTTTCTTTGTTAAATTATTTCGGCATCTTACTTGCTTTCCTTTCTTTATTTTTTACTGTTTCATGGTATCATCTCATTCTTTTTTTTTCTTGCTTTCTTTCTTTCTTTTTTTAATTATTTCGGCGTCTTACTTGTTTTTCTATCTTTCTTTTGATTTCATTCTTTCTATCCGTGGCATCATTTCATTCTTTCTTTCTTTCTTTGTTAAATTATTTCGGCATCTTACTCGCTTTCCTTTCTTTAATTCTAACTCTCTTTCATGGCATCATTTCTTTCTTTCTTTCTTTCTTTCTTTCTTTCTTATTTTTCACTTTTTCCTTAATCATCTTTTTCTACCTCTTTCTCGCTTTCTTTTTTCTTTCTTTCTTAAATTATCCTAACTTATTTTTCGTTTTCCTTTTTTTGTCTCTGCTTGTTTGTTCCTTTCTTTCTTCAATTATCTCGATTTTTTTCTCTCATTCTTTTCTTCTTAAAGTATTTATACTTTTTCTTCTTTCCTTTTTTAATTGTTTGTAAATACAGTACAAATGAATTTTTATTTATCTTTCATTTGATTAATTTTGAAAAGAAAAAATCAAAATCAATTGCGATCATCGTGTCCCTACAGCGTATGATAACAGTTGATTGGATTTTTACAATTTATTTATGAGATTTTATAGCTGGTCGTACATCCGGGGAGTTACTAAATATGTAAGTCGTTAAGTGAGAGGTGCTTATATAAAAACAGCTTGCCTCACCTTATTAAGAACAATTAAAGTGTAAAAATTCAATTTCGAACGGAGTACTTTAAACTAATTTATGGTAGCATTTATGACATAATGTTTAAAAAGATATCTATCCCACGTTGAACAGGAGCAGTCAAAGACTGAAAACCTCCGCCAAGACAATACCGACATCATCTCAGCGATTAGCAAGAAATGATTATTTACCATCTGTTATGGTGCCCTTCTACGTGGAATGGAATCGACCTCCTGCTATAAATAACTACCTGCGTGACTTCAGAGCCGCAGCTGTGAGGCAGTCTAGAGACAGTCGAGATGCAGCGAAACTATACCGTTCGGACTTTCTCTTCTATTTGCTGACTACTAACATTCGTACTTGTATATATGTTCTGTTATTCTAATACACTGTTTGAACCTACATTCTTGTTTCCGTGTATTACTTCCGGGCCCTAAGAAGGTCACAAGAACTTTGCGACGAAGATTTCGCCACAACGCTATCCTTAAAATAACTGCGCTCAGAAAATGTAATGACATAATTTAATCTAAGGGAGGCAATTCAGTATTTGGCATGTGAAACGTCCGAAAAATAACCCTAAAACAATAATTCCGTACCGGATTGAACTCAAAATCTAATCAGTTCCTGTCAGTCATGAGGCCAATTATCCCTGAATGTTTTAATTAATCCAGCGGAGTTTGAGATATCTTGAACACATAAAAAAAAAAAAAAAGAACAAAAACAAAAACAAATGAAGAAAAAATAAACAGGCGAATGTGACCGAAAGTAATAACTTCCGTTACAACACCTAAAATTCAAAGTGTAATAAATATTGAAATGCGATTTCATTTTACATATAATAATGACTACGCCACAAAGAAATGATGGAGATGCTTGGCAGCCTCGACATATTTGGGAAAGAACTAAGAGTAATCAAGAATCTCTACTGGCAGCAAACTGCCTGCATACAGACAGTTAACGAATTGAGTAGATATACAAAGATAGAAGCGTAAGACAAGGATGTGACTTTTCACCGGATCTATTCAACTCGTACAGCGAGACTATTCTGAGGACCCTAGATGTTATTCCAGGATTTGTAATCGGAGGCCACAATTTGAACAACATAAGATATACAGATGATACAGTGCTGATAGCAGACATGGAAAGAAGTCTACAAGACCTTCTACAGAAGGTAGCTGAAGAGAGTGACAAGAAAGGACTACAAATAAACTGCAAGAAAAACGAATGCATGGTCATCAGCAAAAAGAACAACCCAAAATTCCAAATACAGGTGGGGGATACTAAAATCAAGCAGGTACAAAAAATTTAAATACCTGGGAAGTGTTCTAACAGAAGATGAGAAGTGCGACACAGAGATCCGAAGCTGAGTAAAATATTAGGAAACAGGAAACTTTTACTAGAAACAAAGAAACGAGTACCGGATTGCTATGTGATATCAGTTCTTCAATATGGCAATGAATGTTGGACAATATAATCAAAGACGAAGGAAAAACTTGAAGCAACTTCTATGGATCCTGCGTATATGATTGACCGAGTATGTGAGCAATGATAAGGTGCTGGAAAGAATGAAACGAAAAGAAAATTAATATTGAGCATCAGAAAGAGACAACTAAAGTTCCTGGGACATGCAATGAGGAATGAGGGCTTGGAAAACCTGATACTAACAGGCCAGATAGAAGGAAAAAGAGACAGGGGAAATAAGCGGATAACATATTTGAAGGGCCTGAGCAGGTGGGTGACAGAACGAGGGTTGATTGGTGTAACAAAAGAAAGCGTGCTAAGTGCCACTTGGGATAGGGAGACGTGAAAGGCCATGATCACCTACGTCCTGAAAGAACAAGGCACAGAGAAGAAGAAGAAGAAGAAGAAGAAGAAGAAGAAGAAGAAGAAGAAGAAGAAGAAGAACTAAACATAAAAATTTCAAATTTGATATTTAAAGAGATAATTTAAATTACTTATTGATTAAAACGATTGCTACTTCGACTCATTTCGTCTTACGCTTCTTTCTGGCCATTTTTTCGTCTTCTTTTCTATTCATGTTTTCCATATATTTCACTTTCATTATCTCTTTCCATGGCATCATTACTTTATTTCTTTCTTTCTTTCTTTCTATCTTTGTTAAATTATTTTGGCATCTTACTTGCTTTCCTTTCTTTAATTCTAACTCTCTTTCCGTGGCATAATTTCTTTCTTTCTTTCTTTCTTTCTTTCTTTCTTAAATTATTCGGAAATCTTACTTGCTTTCCTTTCTTTCTTTTGATTTCATACTCTCTTTCTGTGGCATTCTTTCTTTCTTTCTTTCTTTCTTTCTTTCTTTCTTTCTTTCTTAAATTATTTGGAAATCTTACTTGCTTTCCTTTCTTTCTTTTGATTTCATACTCTCTTTCCGTGGCATTTTTTCTTTCTTTTTTTCTTTCTTTCTTTCTTTATTTATTTATTCATTTCTTTATTTATTTCTTACTCTCTTCCCTTATAATTCACTTTCATTATCTCTTTCTCGCTTGTTTCTTTCTTTTGTATATTTTAATTATATTTTTTCTTTCTTAAATTATTCCGACTTCGTCGTTTCTTTTTATTGCCTTTTCATTCTTTTTTCTTTCTCTTTAAAATTATTCCTACATTTTTCTTGTTTTTGCTTCATTACTTTTCTTTGTGCTTTCTTGAATTCCTTTTTTCTTGCTTTCTGCTTTTCTTTCATTTTTTTATAATCATATCACGCCAAGCAAGGCATTTTACTGCCACTGTTTTGCAGGGGGTTACATAGGAGGAAAGTTTGAGAAAGAGTGACAAGTTATAGGGGGTGTCAGGAAGTGGGTAAGAGAAGGATGAGAATACTGATGAGAGTGGAGTACAGGGAGAAAGGAACATGAGGGAGGGGATACAGGTTAGTGAAAAAAGAGATGACTATTGACTTTACATTTAAATGTTTGGAGATTCTATCTATCTATCTATCTATCTATCTATCTATCTATCTATCTATCTTTTATCATCATATCGCCTCAAGCAAGGCATTTTACTACCACTGTTGTGTAGGGGGTTACATAAGAGGAAAGTTATAAAAAGGAGTGACAGGTTATAGGGGGTGTCAGGAAGTGGGTAAGATAAAGATGAGAATACTGATGAGTGTGCATTGGACAGAGTAAGGAGTATGAGAGAGAGGATCCATGTTAGTGAGGTAGGAGATGACTATTGACTTTACAATTAAATTCTTGGAGATTCTATCTATCTATCTATCTATCTATCTATCTTTTTTTATAATCATATCACCCCAAGCAAGGCATTTTACTGCCACTGTTGTGCAGGGGTTACATAGGAGGAAAGTCATGAGAAAGAGTGACAGGTTATAGGGAGTGTCAGGAGTGGGATGAAGGATGAGAATTCTGATGAGAGTGGAGTGGACGGAGAAAGAAACATAAGAGAGAGGACGCATGTTAGTGAAATAGGAGATGACTATTGACTTTACATTTAAATTCTTGGAGATTGTAGCTGTCGGACTATCTACCTATCTATTTATCTATCTATCTTTTTTTATAATTATATCGCCCCAAGCAAGGCATTTTACTGCCACTGTTTTGCAGGGGGTTACATAGGAGGAAAATTATGAGAAAGAGTGACAGGTTATAGGGGGTATCAGGAAGTGGGTAATAAAGGGATGAGAATACTGATGAGAGTGGAGTGGACGGAGAAAGGAGCATGAGAGAGAGGATGCAGGTGAGTGAAATAGGAGATGATTTTTGACTTTACATTTAGATTCTTGAAGATTGTAGCTGTCGGTGAAGCAAGTAAACGGAAGAGAATTCCAGAGGCGGGAAGTGCAAGAAAAGAAGCTGATGGAGTAGAATTTGCGTTTACATTTTATTGGTTTCACAGGAAAAGAGTGGGACCTAGTTGCTAATTTTGTGGCTTGAGTAAATTCATATATAGGGGTCACCAGGGAGTTAAGTTTATCGGAGCAGAAACCGTGAAAGTACTTGTAGAAGAGACACAGGGAAGCCACATTGCGCCGGTGAGAAAGTGAGTTTATTCTTAAATTATTCCAGCGTCTTTCTAGTTTTCCTTTATCGCCTATAATTTGTTTCTTTCCACCTTTGTTTCTTTCTTAAGTTATTCATATTTCTATCATGATTTTCCTTCTTTATTGTCTCATTCGAAAATCATGGTTAATTCTATCTTGTTTTCCTTTATTGGCTTTCTTTTTTCTTTTGTTCTTTCTTTTTCATCTTTCTTTCTTAAATTCTTCTTAATTTATTCGTGTTTCCCTTTATTGCCTATCATATTTTCTTTCTACCTTTTTTCTTTAGTTATTCATGTTTCTATCATGATTTTCCTTCTTTATTGTCTCATTCGAAAATCATGGTTAATTCTATCTTGTTTTCCTTTATTGGCTTTCTTTTTTCTTTTGTTCTTTCTTTTTCATCTTTCTTTCTTAAATTCTTCTTAATTTATTCGTGTTTCCCTTTATTGCCTATCATATTTTCTTTCTACCTTTTTTTCTTTAGTTATTCATGTTTCTATCATGATTTTCCTTCTTTATTGTCTCATTCGAAAATCATGGTTAATTCTATCTTGTTTTCCTTTATTGGCTTTCTTTTTTCTTTTCTTCTTTCTTTTTCATCTTTCTTTCTTAAATTCTTCTTAATTTATTCGTGTTTCCCTTTATTGCCTATCATATTTTCTTTCTACCTTTTTTACTTTAGTTATTCATATTTCTATCCTGATTTTCCTTCTTTATTGTCTCATTCGAAAATCATGGTTAATTCTATCTTGTTTTCCTTTATTGGCTTTCTTTTTTCTTTTGTTCTTTCTTTTTCATCTTTCTTTCTTAAATTCTTCTTAATTTATTCGTGTTTCCCTTTATTGCCTATCATATTTTCTTTCTACCTTTTTTCTTAAGTTATTCATATTTCTATCCTGATTTTCCTTCTTTATTGTCTCATTCGAAAATCATGGTTAATTCTATCTTGTTTTCCTTTATTGGCTTTCTTTTTTCTTTTGTTCTTTCTTTTTCATCTTTCTTTCTTAAATTCTTCTTAATTTATTCGTGTTTCCCTTTATTGCCTATCATATTTTCTTTCTACCTTTTTTACTTTAGTTATTCATATTTCTATCATGATTTTCTTCCTCTATTCTTTCTTTCGTAAATCATTGTTAATTCTTTCTTGTTTTCCTTTATTAACTTTCTTTTTTTTTTATATTTCTTTCTTAAATTATTTTTAATTCTTTCATTTTTTATTTTTTGTTTTTTGTTTCTATCTTTGATTTTTAAGGTATTCTTATTTCTTTCTTGATTTATTAACTTTTTTTTTGCAATTTCTTTCTTTCGTTCTTTCTTTCTTAAATTATTCTATTTTTCTTCTAATTTGTTCTTTTTTCTTTTATTCTTGAATAATTCGTACTTCTTTCCTCCTTTCCTTTAGTTTTCTTTCTTTCTTTCATTCTTAAATTATTCCGATTACGTTCTTGCTTTTTTTCTTTCTTTATTTGTTAAATTATTTTTACTTCTTTCTTTTTTTTCTTTATTGGTTTTCTTTCTTTCTTTCATTCTTAAATTATTCCGATTACGTTCTTGCTTTTTTTCTTTCTTTATTTGTTAAATTATTTTTACTTCTTTCTTTCTTTTCTTTATTGGTTTTCTTTCTTTCTTTCTTTCTTTCTTTCTTTCTTAAATTATTCCGATTACATTCTTGCTTTTTTTCTTTCTTTATTTGTTAAATTATTTTTACTTCTTTCTTTTTTTTCTTTATTGGTTTTCTTTCTTTCTTTCTTTCTTTCTTTCTTTCTTTCTTTCTTTCTTAAATTATTCCGAATACGTTCTCGTTTTTTTTTCTTTATTTGTTAAATTATTTTTAATTCTTTATTGGTTTTCTTTCTTTTATTCTTAAATTATTCCGATTACGTTCTCGCTTTTCTTTTCTTTTTTTATTTGTTAAATTGTTTTTAATTTTTTCTTCTTTTTCTTTATTGGTTTTTTTCTTTCTTTCTTTCTTTCTTTTCTTAAATCAATCCGATTTTGTTGGTTTAAAACATTAATATTTCTATTATTTTATCGCTGCCTTTTATTACTTGTTTGTCTTTCCTCCTCTAAATATTCCCACTTTTCCTCGTTTTCTTTATTGCCTTTGTGTCTTTCCTCCTTTTTTCTTTTTAAAATTCTTATTATTTTATTCTTTATTTGCTTTTATTTCCTTTGTTTGTTTTTTCTTTGTTTCCGTATTTATTCCCTCTTTCTGGCATTTAATCACCAGCTAACTTGCTTTCTTTCTTAAAATATTCCTGCTTTCTTTTCTTTCTTTTCTTTCAGAAGATATTTTCTACTTTTTCCTTTCTTAAATCGTTACTTGTTTTACTTTATTTCTTAAAATAATTTCTTACTTATTCCCCTTTTTCTTTCTTTCTTTCTTTCTTTCTTTCTTTCTTTTCTTTCTTTCTTTCATAAATTGTTACAACTTCTTTTTTTGTTTCCTTACTCTTTCTTTCTTTCTTTCTTTCTTTCTTAAATTGTTCCTACTTTTTCTGTCTTAATTTATTTTTACTTCTTTCTTTCTTAAAATTGTTCATACTTATTTTTGTTTCTATTGTTTTCTTTCCATCCTTCATTCATTCACTCATTCATTCATCTTTTCTTTCTTTCTTTCGCTTGTTGTTAAATTATTTTTACTTCTTCCTCGCTTTTCTCTATTGCTTTTCTTTCTTTCTTTTTTCTTTCTTAAATTATTCCTATTTATTTCTCGCTTTATTTTATATATATATATTTATATTTCTTTCTTTCTTTCTTTCTTTCTTTCTCTGTTAAATTCTTACTACTTCTTTCTGTTTTTTATTACTGTTGTCTTTCTTCTTTTAAAATATTTCTACTACTGCCTCGTTTAATTAATTGCCTTTGTTATTTTCTTAAATTATTACTACTACTTTCCGTTTTCTTTCTTTCTTTCTTTCTTTCTTTCTTTCTTTCTTATTCGTCTGTAAATGCTTTACTGAAAACCTATTCGTATATTTTTTGGTTCTTGTAGAATTTTCTGATAAAGGTTAGATTTGTTATGTCGAGAAAGAAGCGCCTGTCTTTGACGGATCGCTTTTCATTCCGATGAACTTCCTTCTCGTATTCCGCATTTTGATCGCACTTCTTCCGACACCGTCCCCACCCGCCATTACTTTGGCCTTCATTGGTGAGAAGTAGGGAGGCAGATATGGTGAGCATATTGCCTGCAGATACATGTTCTCCATGAGTAAGCAAGCAAGCAAGCAAGCACCTCTTTGTGAAGGGAAGCAATTAACTAAGTACAAACAAACACACACACACACACACACACACACACACACACACACACACACACACACACATAGACACACACATAGGCACACACACACATATAGACACAGACACATATATACACACAAAGACACACACACTCACACGCAGAGACACACACACATATTCTTCTTATGTGCCTTTCAGGACGTAGGCGATCATGGCTTTCCACGTCTCCCTATCCATAGCGGCACGCTTTCTCCTGTAACAACACGCAACCCCCGTTCTGTCATCCACCTGCTCAGGCCCTTCAAATATGTTATCCTCTGCTTTCCCCTGTCTCTTTTTCCTTCTAGATGGCCTGTTAGTATCAGGTTCGCAAAGCTCTCCTTCCTCATTGCATGTCCCAGGAACTTTAGTTGTTTTTTCCTGATATATTAGTGAAATTAAACCTGCCATATTTCATGAAAGATGTTCAAAAAAGGTTGCTGCCCAAATATACTTTAATATACATTACCGGCTATGATTATTAGAACAGATCAGTGCTTAAAAAAATGACGTATTCCATACTATATTTTAGTATTCATTGCCAAGTGAATAATTGTAAATAAAAATAGAATGGTTCTTTTGTTAATATTGCACAATAACATGTGCATCAAATGAATTTATAAATATTTAATAATTACCTATATTGTAGTTTCATCAATGAAAGAATGAAGAAAATTTAGGGTGATTCGGACGAGTTCATCTTTGCTTCCTTGCCTTGTAACATTTTGCAAAATAATAACAAAAGAACCATTCTATTTTCATTTAGAATTATCCACTTGGCAATAAATACTAAAAATAGTATGAAATACATCATTTGAATAAAAACTGGGGTTGCCTAATAATTATGGCTGGTAGTGTATTACGTTATTTTAGTGGATACTCGTGTTTGAAAGAGACGAAATTATTTCAATTGCTATTTTTGGAAAAAACATTTTATAATAAATACAGCTGTAAGTAATACATTCATGAGTAGTGTTATGTCGAACTTGCATCTAAGATGTTTAATCTTTATGAATTTAAACGCAGCACGAGATGAGCGTTGTTGTGTAATGAATATCGACTCGAAATGATAAGCTGGAAAGCCGAGTTCGAATTCCAGTTAGCTTCGTTGCATTCACTTACGCGCAAATATCCTTTGGAAAGATATTAATCCTTCGCTTCTCCTTCCACTTATGGGTTAAATAACAGGAAAGCTTGGGTTCTAAAGCGTTAATTGGCAATCACTCTACCGAAGAATGTAATGGCAACCTACTGCGAGAAAATCTTCTGCTCAGTCATTCATGTCTCTTTCGAGACATGATTGCCAAAGCGTGTATTCCGTATGGCACTTTACTGACTGATTGATATTCACTTAGGGTGTGCACTGTGGTGCATTGGACATCGGCTTGGAACAAGAAAATGGGGAGCCAAGTTCGAATTCCAGTTGAATTCGTTGTATTCACAAATGCCCTTGGGAAAGGTATTAATCCATCACTTCTCCTTCCAGCTATGGGTTGAATGGCAGAATAAATTGGGTTCTATAGCCTTGGTTGTCAACCACTCTACGGCAGAGAGAAATGGCAAACTACTGCGGGAAAATCTTCTGTCTAGTCAGAAATATCAGTAAGTTAAGTGTCATACGTGATACACGCTCGGAAAATGATTAAAAAAAAGACATGATCACCAAAGCGTTGTATAAGGTATGACGATTAACTTACTGGTATGTATGGGCAAATGAGATCAGTATCAGATGTAGAGTGTATAAAAATATTAACGTTAGTACTGAGTGCCGACAGCTTATTTCAATATCCAAGCTTTCTCTCTGTTATATATATATATATATATATATATATACATTGTCATTCGCAGACATCACAGCTCATCAGTACGGTTAGACTCCGATTGCTACACAACCCAGGCTCGAAACCAGACCGATTTGCCGTCAGTCGGCGACGCTATCCCTGGGCCACGGGGCGTTCGGTGGAAGAAGGCAGTCTTTTTAGCTCATATCATATTACGCGCCCAACAGCCCAATAGCTAGGTGCTCAAATTCATTTTTACTGAATGAGCGATGCGTATATATATAAACTAATTTTCTTTTCAATATATTATAATACCCTGGATAATATCCATCGAGCTATCTCTTTTGATCTAATCAATAATTTATATTAATTGGATAAAATGTTTTGGATTATTTTGTCTTTAAGGGTCTTCCATTCTCTCTCAGAGGAATATGGTGTCTAACTGGGCATCTAGCTAATCTCTCTTGCAGACGCCTGGTAAGGCCCATTTGTGTTTCTTCAGCACCCACACAGCCAATTTGTGGTTTATATGCTAATGACGCTGAGCAGATCTTAGTTACAATTCCTGAATGAGAAAGCATAATCTGGTATGATCAGAGTCTGAACAAGGAGAGCGCGCTCAAACCCTCAGTCATGAGGAATTGTGACTTTAGGCTTCTGAATAGTTTTGACTCTCAAATTTAATTCAAAAGGCTTGAGTCAGTCTGGAGTTTGTAGGCCATCCTCAATGATCACCAGGACAATTATGGCCCTTAACTGACTGAGCAGCAAGGTTTCTTCATTTTTCAGTTAAAACGGCAAGATGAAACCGTAAGTCCTATGCTGACTGCTTCTTCTTTTTTTTTTTTTAAATCATATCACCCCAAGCAAGGCGAAAACGCCACTGATGCGCAGGGGGCTATGTAAGAGTGAAAAGATTGGAAAAGAGAAAAACCGGAAACCACATCCTAAACATTAATAAAATATTCTCCTGTTGCTTTTCTCGTTTGTGGAACTCAGTTCAGGCTTCTAGAGTCAATTTCGATCTTAAACAATCTTCATCTTTTGTCTTCTTAATTTCTATTCTGTTTTTCTCGCGTCTTAAAAACTTTTTTTTTTTTTAGCCTTCTTATATTGTCATTGACGAATGAGCGTTCATCCTTTCATATGACATTGCAACATATTAGAAAATTCAAGTTTGGATAATTTTCACATTCTAATGAATGCTAAGCAATTTGTCAACCGTTATATTTCAAGCAGAAAAAAAAATTACTGTAATTTTCTTGCGGTTATTTTTGGTAAATTTTGGTTTTAGGTCCCGAAGGCTTTTATCCCTTCAATTTTTTCCAAAATATACTTATTTTCGTGCAGATGTATATGCTGAACTCAACAATTAGGTATTTTAGAAACCTACCTTTTTATGTTAACGACCAGAAAAAATCTAACTTCTTCTTGAAACATGAAAATATTTGTGTAGTGATATTATACTTTTATAAACTATTGTAATAACAAAATTACAATATTAAGCTCTACTCTGTAACGAGCACTTTTTTAAAAGTAAATGCTTGGACAGTGGATTTTTAATCTACGTTTCTTTCACTTTTGTCATATATATATATATATATATATATATATATATATATATATATATGTGTGTGTGTGTGTGTGTGTGTGTGTGTGTGTGTGTGTGTGTGTGTGTGTGTGTGCATGTGTGTGTGGGTGTGTGTCATATAATAATGGTAATAATGCCAGGAAAACACAAGAGGCTACTGGGAATTAAATACGGCGGTAGTTTTTGGATCGGGCGATGGGTGAATCTATCTATCTATCTATCTATCTATCTATCTATGTGTGTGTGTGTGTGTGTGTGTGTGTGTGTGTGTGTGTGTGTGTGTGTGTGTGTGTGTGTGTTGGAAAAAGAAATAGGGTTGTTCCAGCGAGAGAAATTGGTATAAAATAAAAAGTGTGAGAGGCCGTGAACGTTTTCTTTAAAGTGTATATTTATTGTTGTTGTTATTATACATGTTATGATGCATTAAGTGTCCATAATGGTATTTTTGACGCTACACGTGTTTCGAGTCTAACATTGACTCTCCTCAGGCGAATAAATTGTGGCTTTACGTATCAAGTTCCTTTTGTTTCTGGTCGCCAAGTTGTTGTTTTCACCCTAGCATATCTAGAAGAAACCCCATACAACCAAATAGGGTATAAATATGGGGAAAACATAAAAACAAAATTCACGAAATCATGGAAGAGGTTCCTGGATGACTGTTTATGTCCCCCACATGTTGATTTCCAAAAGATAAAACAAACTACACAATATATTACAACACCTGCAGCCAAAATCAAGTTCACGCTAGAATATAGCTATAAAGAATTACCGTTCCTAGAAATACTCATAAAAAACGAAAACAATCACATCATCACAGGCATTTACCATAAACCCACAGACACCCAACAATACCTCCACTTCAAGAGTCACCATCCAAAAAACTGTTTAAAATCCATCCCCTATTCCCTAGCACGACGAATTTGCACGATAGTAACTGACAAAACCCTCCGTAAATTACGCCTAGAAGAACTACGAAAAACATTACAAATAAGAGGATACCCCCACCTCACTAATAGACAAGGGTTTCCAACTAGCAGAAAAATACCATTATAATTCCTCCGGAATCAAAAAAAAAAAAAAAAAAAACAACAAGAAAAACACGAAAAAGAAGAAAACATTCTAGCATACGTTTCCACTCACAACAAAAACAATCCAGAATTATTCACAGAGATCAAAACCCACATGGAATTACTCAACAATAATGAAAAAATAAAAGAAATCTTAAAGACAACCAAAATAATTAACAGCAAACACCAGCCCCCAAATTTAAAAGACATCCTAACCTCAGCGAAATTCGAACAACACACAACACAGGGGGTCACAAAATCCAACAAAATAAAGATGTGGAGTATGCAACATAATAATAATAGAAGGAAAACACTTCCAGTTCGAAAACGCAACTACATTCGAAATAAAATCGGATCTGAGCTGCAACTCGAAAAATGTAGTTTACGCTCTAAAATGCGACAAATGCGCGAAGATATACGTGGGAGCGACACAATGCTTGAATAATAGAATTTCTCTTCATAGAAGCAATATAAGATTATCACATAAGAAGAAATTATGTTTCCCAGCATTGCATGAATGTAGTGGTGGCAAATTCAAAGTTATACCTCTATATCAAAACACAGATTACGAAATATTAATAATTCAGGAAGAAAGATTCATAAAAATATACAAGCCTTCGCTCAACAAAACAACATGAAAAACACGCAAACCGAAAAACATACGGACACACACATACATACACACTCACACATACACACACACATACATACATACATACATACACACACACACACACCAAATTCAAAAGATAACCACAAACAATAAAAAAAGAATCAGATGACCTATAAAAAAACAATTCTAAAAAAGACGAAATAAAAACGCACACACACACACACACACACGCACACACACACACACACATATATATATATATATATATATATATATATATATATATACACCAAATTCAAAACACCGTCAAAGCAATAAAAACTGACAACCAACTGACCGATGAAAAGGATTATAGATAAACAAAGGCGACTAGAAGATAATTTTAATATACTAAAAAAGGTAGCCCCAGACCAATATCATTGCAAAATGGGGCAAGCATTTGATTTATTCATCTGTTTAATTATTTATCTGTTTATCCATTTATACACGTGCTGATGTGAAAAAACACAGACTATTCAACGTACCAACATTTGATTTATTTTATTTTATTTTACTGATTTTATTTATTTTCTTATATTTTCTATTTACTTATTTATAAAACAACAACTTGGCGATCAGAAACAAAAGGAACTCGATACGTAAAGCCACAAATTTATTCGCCTGAAGAGAGTCAATTTTAGACTCGAAACACGTGTAGAGTCACAAATACCATTATGGACACTTATTGTATTATAACATGTATAATAACAACAATAATAAATATACATTTTAAAGAAAACTTTCACGGCCTCTCACACTTTTTATTCTATATATATATATATATATATATATATATATATATATATATATATATTTGTTACACTTCAGTAATGAATTGAGTCTTATCAGGTAATAAACGTTCTTCCTGTGACTGGCGTGTGTATACACCGCTTATATATAACACGCTGAAATGCCCTCTCTCTCATTTCATGCGCCTATGGCTTAGGGAGTAGATACTTCCGGCCGATACCAAATCGGTCGAATTTCGATCCCGGCTAGAAGCACGTGGATGTCTACCACACTGGTGATCTCTGATACAGTAAAACAAGCTTGTATGTGGATGACTTATATATATATATATATATATATATATATATATATATATGTGTGTGTGTGTGTGTGTGTGTGTGTGTGTGTGTGTGTGTGTGTGTGTGTCACTGTTCATCTCTCTCTCTCTCTCTCTCTATATATATATATATATATATATATTACGGAAATTTTAACGAAACTTGGTTATAAACAACGGCAATTTGAAATGAATTGTTTGAACATTATTTTTTATCGATACTCGTATTTAAGTAGATACTCTACCGGCCTGATTATTTACGATAAATTGTTATTACGAAAATGTAATATTCCTGCCGAATGGCACACATTTTCGTAATAACAATTCATCGTAAATAATCAGGCCGGTAGATATAAATATATAATACTGTTTAATTAAAAAACAGAATAGCTACTTAAATACGTGTATCGGTAAAAAAATAATGTTCAAACAATTCATTTCATATATATATATATATATATATATATATATATATATGAATTGTTTGAAATGAATTGTTTGAACATTTTACATATATATATATATATATATGTATTGTGTGTATTTTGGCAGCATTTTTTCATTAATGCAGGTTTCATTGAATAATATAGACAAGTTTTGTCTATTAATTTTGTGTAGGATCCGTTCATACCGTCTGATATACTTGATGGTGATGTCGTTAAAAGACAACAAAAAATCACAGTATTTGTTGAATTTTTATCGGGTCTAAGCTTTCGGCTCACATAAGCCATTATCAAAGAGTAAATATTAACACACAGTAAACATAGAACATTTAAGCTATTAACAATAAAGATAATTGAATTGAAAATATAAGTCCATCCCTACCGTGGCGGATGGCCGAAGACAGTGACAAAATAGTGGTGTTGTGGTCCCTGGTCTGATTACAGACATTTGAGTACGTTGTTGGAAATATCGAAATTGATTGTATTCAAACCAGGTTTAAATTGTTTAATGTAGAGTGCTTCGAGAATTTTTAGTTTCTGCTTATTATTTTCTTGTTTGAGTATGTACGTGTTATCAACAAGCGTTTTTCTCAGAAGTGTGCGTTGATAACCGTGTTGTTCTAAATGACGGAATATATTTGAATTTTTATTTAAGTGCAACGTCAGACGCCGTGAGAGCGAATTTGTGGTGTGGCCGATGTAGATATTATTGAGGTTGTTAGAGATACATTCTCTAAATGGACATATGAATTTATATACTACATTGGTTTTTTGCAAATCACTAACGGTGGGGGAAGAGTCGTTGCGGACAAATGAATTAGATGTAGTGGATTTAGTGTAATATATAATGAACTTAATTCTTTTGTTAGAGTCTGTCGGAGAAATATTAGTATTTATGAGTTTTTTTAGGCTGTTTTCATCTAGTTGGTAGTTGGAGTGCATCTGGCTACGGTATAAGAGAGTAATATGTTTAGGATTGGTTGGGTTAGTATCATGTGTTGTTTTTTCCATGTTAAGCTTTTTAAGAAAGTAATGTATTTGTTCATCAACTATGTAGTTGGGAAAATTATTATTGATGAGTGTCTGTTTTATGTTTTTTAGTTCACTGTAGAAGATCTGATTTGTAGATGACTTGACTTTTGCACGATATAATAGATTTTTTATAATGGCTATTTTGTAATAGTGGGGGCATCCACTAATATAATTGAGTGTGAAGGGATTTTTATTAGTGGGTTTTTGATACGGTGAGATAGTAAATTTATTGTTGTCAGTGTTAATTAATATATCAAGAACAGGAATTTTATTATCTTTGCTAAGTTCATAAGTAAATTTTAAAACTGAGTTATTTTGAAACTGGTTTTGAAGTTGTAAGATTTCATCAGTATTTTTAATTGATAGTAGGATATCATCAACATATCGTAGATATATTGATGGTTTTGTAAATTTTGCAAAGGTAGTATTTTCAAGTTTAGACATGTAGAAATTACTAAAAATGTGAGCCGAAAGCTTAGACCCGATAAAAAATTCAACAAATACTGTGATTTTTTGTTGTCTTTTAACGACATCACCATCAAGTATATCAGACGGTATGAACGGATCCTACACAAAATTAATAGACAAAACTTGTCTATATTATTCAATGAAACCTGCATTAATATATATATATATATATATATATATATATATATATGTCTCAGGAAATTCTTATCTATCTATCTTACTCTTTTCATTATTTATCTTTCTCTCTCTATGTGTTAATTATGTTATTGTTTAAATGTTATTTTTAGTGGATACCTATATTTGAGTAGATGCTCTGTTATATATTTGAATATTCGAAAAATCTACTTAAATAAAGTGTTTCCCGGTAGAATTCTAAGCTGGACTTCATTAGACATGACGAGCTTTAATGACTCGCCTACAAAGAACTTTCTAGCAAGTCGAAGTCTGAATAATGCGTTGGACACACAACTTTTCCGATTCTCTGAATATACATCTTTAGTTGAGAAAGTACGTGGGCGCGTATGGTAAATACCCCAATCCTGTTCAATCCTATTTCCACCAATTTCCTGAATATCTATAGCAACAGAGGTTTTAGAAAAGTCAGCAGTGTAGAACAGACGGTTCGGTTAAAATCACACAGATCATAGAATAAATAAATTCTTAATAATAAAAATAAATAAAATATTGCAAAAAGAGTTTCTGGAAAATAGCAGACAACAACAAAAGTTCGGCTGTAATGATTGCTTAGAAGAGAAAAGATAACTCCACTTGACGATGAAATGAAAAATGAGATTGATTGGTTTTATTGTCTTTCTCGGGGGTTTTTTTTTTCTTTCTAAAATGTATTTTCTGTCGATTTTCGCCATTTTTTCCCGTTTCCGTTTCCGGTAATGCTAAAAAAATATTTAAGAATTTTGTTATTTGCTTTTTATTTTATTTAGGTTTATTATATGCCTTTTTCTTCCAAAATACCATTTAGTATCGACCACAAATTGTTCATGCCTATCATAACCATTGTTGTTATATCTTGCAGTCAGTCCAGATTACATCTGTACATTACGCTTAGACATTCTACTTATATGTGAAGACATCTATCTATCTATCTATCTATCTATCTATCTATCTATCTATCTCAGTATTTTAATATTTTTTTTAATCATATCACCCCGAGCAAGGCGGTAACGCCACTGATGTGCAGGGGGCTACGTGAGAGTGAATAGATTAGAAAAGAGAAAGCCAGAAACCACATCCTAAACAGGAAAAAAGGGATAAGCCTCTTCACCTCTTCAATAGACGTGGGTGGAGTGTAAACCGGGCGATAGGTTGGTCTATCTACTCTAATTAAAATCTATTTATCTATCACAGTCTTTTCATAAGCAATATATATATATATATATCACTGTTCATCTCTCTCTATCTCTCTCACGTTATATATATATATATATATATATATATAAAAGTCTCAGTAATTACTTATATATCTATCAATGTTCATCTTTTTCTCTTTCTCTCTCTCTCTCTCTCTATATATATATATATATATCAGAAAATTCTATCATTGTTCATCTTTCTCTCTCTCTCTCTCTATATATATATATATATATATATATTTATTTATGTCTTATCTATCTATCTATCTATCTTATTCTGTTCATATATATATATATCAATGTTCATCTCTCTGTATCTCTCTCACGTTATATATATATATATATAACATACATATATAAATGTCTCAGTAATTTTTTAGCTATCTATCTATTTATTTATCTATCTATCACTGTTCATCTCTCTCTTTCATATATATATATATATATCAGAAAATTCTTATGTATCTATCACTGTTCATCTCTCTCTCTCTCTCTCTATATATATATATATATATATATATATTTATCCATTTCATTTTATTTCTATATACGTCATCCGTTGTTCTAATCTAACTCTCTATATATTGATGCGTCTTATTTTGTTCTCTTCGTGATACATCACTTAAGAAAAGCAGATTAGTGCGTGAGGTGGGGACGTGGAAGAGGAGAACAAAAAAAAAGGAGAAAAGCCAAAAGCAGACGACAACGCTACAATAATACAATACTTGAAGCAAATTACAAATGCCGATCATGTTAAAAAATAATTGAACGGACATAAAACGCACCGGACCAAAAACAAAAAAAAGAGAAAAAAAAAAAATCGGAAAAGACAACAGAGTTATTTGGCATCATAAAACAAAAAAAAAAAGCCGGAGTTTTATTTCTTTTATTTTGTTTTTGTACCTTGAATCGTATTTTTCATTTTGTTTTCCCCGATAGAATATTTCTTCTTTTCTGTTTTTTTTTTATTTCTACCCTCCTCTTTCTTAATTCCTACTCCTCCCTTTTGATTTCTGTATCAATCATTCAAATTTACAGCTTGTTCGATTTGCTCCCTCTCTGTTGTTTTTTCGGCTTATTTTTTAAATTTTCTTTTCGACTATGAGTTTCACTCGTCTTCCATATTCGTGTTCCGATTCATCATAATCGGCTTCGTATCTGTTGGTATCGTTTAACTGACACACACACACACACACACACACACACACACACACACACACACACACACACACACAGACACAGACAGACACACACACACACACACACGCACACACACACACACACACTGATACAAACTCTCTCTCACATAACCCTCGTGTGTGTGTGTGTGTGTGTGTGTGTGTGTGTGTGTGTGTGTGTCTGTCTGTGTCTGTGTGTGTAAGCCGAGAAGGAAAAACAAAAATAACTTTCACATATACGTGGAGTACACACAAGCAGGAGATGAAACTACCAGCAATCAATATTTCAATGGCTAAGAATCAGAATGTCGATATTTGGAAATGAGTAGAGATGAGAAGTTTTCAGGTGGATAGATAGAAAGATAGATAGATAGATAGATAGATAGATAGATAGATAGATAGATAGATAGATACAAAGGGCTAATTGTCTCCATTTTATATTTTTAATTTCATCATGCACATTGTTTTCTTTCTCTCATTTTGCCCAATGCATTAGGGTTATTTGGTTACCTACTGTTAGAAAAAGACGCTATTTTCTCCGTCAGACATTTGGAAAAATCATGTTGCTTTGCTTGGTGCTTCAAGCTCCAAATACGTCCATTCCTGAATGTTTGGGTGCCATTGTGAGGACAATGCAGAGAATTCAGCAAGAGTTGAATAATTTTAAAGGTGATTACGAAGGCAGGACAGGCAGCCAGGAAAACGCACCCCTAACGTTCTGATATGAAAGGAACTCCCGAATTTGTTAGTGAGGTCCTCAAACGCAATACGTTGTCTTTCATCAACTGATCTATTGAACAGGTTAAGAGGCTCATCCCTTGTTCCCTGATGAGGATGTGGTTTCCGGCTTTCTCTTTTCCAATCTTCTCACTTTTTTTTTCAATTGGAGTAGATAGACTAAACTATCGCCCGGTTCACACTCCACCCTCGTCTAGTGAACAGGTTAAGAGTCTCATCCCTTGTTCCCTGTTTAGGATGCGGTTTCCGGTTTTCTCTTTTCCAATCTTCTCACTTTTTTTTTCAATTGGAGTAGAGAGACTAAACTATCGCCCGGTTCACACTCCACCCACGTCTATTGAACAGGTTAAGAGGCTCATCCCTTGTTCCCTGTTTAGGATGTGGTTTCCGGCTTCCTCTTTTCCAATCTTCTCACTGTGTTTTTTTTTTTCAATTGGAGTAGAGAGACTAAACTATCGCCGGTTCACACTCCACCCATGTCTATTGAACAGGTTAAGAGGCTCATCCCTTGTTCTCTATTTAGGATATGGTTTCCGGCTTTCTCTTTTCACTATTACGTAGCCCCCTGCACATCAGTGGCGTTTCCTCCTTGCTCGGGGTGATACGATTAAAAAAAAAATCTACGGAGGTAGCGATGACCTGGATCAAGGGGGTGGCTGCTGGAAGACCCTATGTCTAGCAACAAGGCTCTGTCATAAAATCAAGAGAACTTAGTCTGCGACTGCGTCACCCTTTATATCTGGTCGCACAACTCACAGCCCCTTCATTGTCATGTGCGGGGTGCAGTTAAACGAGAGACCAACAAAACTCTTTGTAATATCAAGGATGAATTAAAGGCAAGGATTATGGCAGTATTCACCGACGTAAACAAGTAGATCGTCCAGAAGAGGTGCAAGAGATTCCAAAGCCGTTTGGAGGTTGTGGTTGAAGACATTAGCGATATTATTGGATAAGTTTATTTTTTAGTATTTTAAGATATTTTTTGGTACTTTTGGTGAATATATCTGTTAAAATTAGAAGTCAATGCTATTTTCAATTTTCCATAGTTTAGACAAAAATTTATTCATCGCATCAGATAGATAGATAGATAGATAGATAGATAGATAGATAGATGTGAATAGACTGAGATAGATAGATAGATAGATAGATAGATAGATAGATAGATATGTAGAAGAGATAGATAAGAAATAGATAGATAGATAGATAGATAGATAGATAGATAGATAATGTGAAGACATAGATAGATAGATAGATGTGAATAGACTGAGATAGATAGATAGATAGATAGATAGATAGATAGATAGATAGATAGATAGTGAATGTGATAGACTGAGATAGATAGATAGATAGATAGATAGATAGATAGATAGATGATAGACTGGATGATAGATAGATAGATAGATAGATAGATAGATAGATAGATAGATAGTGTGAAGACATAGATAGATGTGAATAGACTGAGATAGATAGATAGATAGATAGATAGATAGATAGATAGATAGATAATGTGAAGACATAGATAGATAGATAGATAGATAGATAGATAGATAGATAGATAGATAGATAGATGAGAATAGATAGATAGATAGATAGATAGATAGATAGATAAGATAATGTGAAGACATAGATAGATAGATAGATAGATAGATAGATAGATAGATAATGTGAAGACATAGATAGATAGATAGATAGATAGATAGATAGATAGATAGATAGATAGATGTGAATAGACTGAGATAGATAGATAGATAGATAGATAGATAGATAGATAGATAGATAGATAGATAGATAGATAGATGTGTGTTGGAGTAAGTAATACATCCCCGGCGACAAAGTGAACAGTCAAGACGCTTAAATAAAGAAATTCAAACTAATTTTTAAAATGACTTTATATTATAACCCCTATAAAACGAGTTATAAAAGTGGCGACGAGGATCGAAAATCATACGACTTACAACTGGAATTTTGATTATATTTGAAATTCATATTGAGTGATAACAAGTGGAAAAAAATATACTTGTTTCTTCGGCACACAGGATAACAGTAACGTCGACAATTTGAATCACGTTGGTTTTAATTTTTCTCTTTGTGTGTAGAAAAAAGAGAAAATAGTGAAAATATATTCATCAAATGAGGAGGAAACATTAACTTCTGTACTATAAATTCAACAACATTTGTTGGAACTGCAGAAATAACAAAAGTTGAAGGAAATATTTCTGAAGGAAACAGAAATTTCTCAAAATTCTTTTACACCCAACGCGCACTCAAAATATATATCTGAATTTACATACAATCTAAATGATGAATTTACTTTTTTTCCGTATCTTCGAAGATATGAACAAATGTTTATAGAAGAATGCAGCGACTGAGAAAACGAGAGAAAAACGAGACTTTTGTTGAGGAAATTACAACCGGTAGAACATGAAAAATAATGTAACGTTATACTATAAAAAAAAAACGAAGAAATTTATTTTATACAGTCAGTCAGTTCAGTTCCATACGCGATATACGCTTTAGGCGATCATGTCTCAAAAGAGACATGACTGGCTGAGCAGAAAATTGTTCCCCAGTAGGTTGCCATTGCTTTCTGCGGTAGACTGGTTACCAAATAAGGCTATAGAACCCAATCTGTACTATTATTTAACCCATAAATGCAAGGAAGAGACTGATTAATACCTTTCCCAAGGGTATTTGTGCGTAAGTGAATAAATGGAATTCAACTGGAATTCGAATTCGGCTTCCCGATTTGTCGCTTTGAGTCGATATACACTACACATTCTGCACCACAATGCACATCATTTGTACAAACAATGAATATTCTGATAAAAAAGATAGCGTCAAAAGCTCTTTATTCAATACTGGTTGGAAATATATGAATCTGACGAATGAGACAACGAAGATTTTATCACATATGCTAAAATTGTTAACAAGGAATGGGAAACATTCAAACAAAACGAACTAACTCCAGATAAGTTTAAGGGTTTAATTTTCGTCCAAGGGCTAAAGTCTACTCTCAAGAGTTCACAAATCATAATGAAAATGCTCTACCTATGGATCTGGACAGCTGATACTTGAGTTCGACTTCCAGCAGAAATCGTTGTTTCCCAATCGAACAAAAAAATGAACCCGTCATTTCTAATTATACAGGATCGAATCATTTCTGTACTCTTCATATTAAGGAAGAAATTCCACTCAAACACCTTCTTCCTGAGAATCGGTACTTTGTAGAGCAGGCTCCCGAGAAGATGCTTCCTGAATCATTAGAAACTTAACCTCTTCAAGTCTGGGTTCAATCACTGTCTCTTATATATATCTCCATAATTTGCGCTTCTTTCCTTCACCCACATTTCACGCTGGAACCCTGGTTTCCGTACAAAGATAAGCAACGGAGTTCCAATTACCGTTAAGTTCGTTATATTCACTCACGCGCATGCACCCAAGGGAAAGGTATGAATCCACCCCAATTTTCACAGCTTTGGGTTAATTAGTAAGAGTTGTATCGTTAAGACTATTATTATCTGTTGTGGAGTAGTTTTCGCACTGAAGGTTATAATCGTGCTATGTCCGTTGCTAATCGATATAACGTACCCAAAATGTGACGAACTTGGTAATCTATCACTGAAAGCTGACGCCTTAGTATTCGGCTAATTGCCGACTAATATCAACTGCCTTAGTTCAACTATGTCCAATTAACTAGTAGTTCCAACTGAACTCCAATAGAACTCTAAAGAATTCCGATGAACTTCCTTGACAAATATATTTATGCTCAGTGACTTTAATGCCTATCATGGCAAGTGGCTTAAAAATTCTGGTGAAAGACCGCATCGATGCTTTCATTCTAACTAGGAAATTCCAGGTTAATTCCCGCTTTCTCCTAGTTTATCGCCTGCATGCTCGGTCGCTATTGTCGACAGGAATCGTTTCTTCCGACAGTACCGAAGTGAAACGTTTGATTACAATAAACGTTTCTTTGTCTCTGCTAGTAATGAATGCAAGCATCTCATAAATTATAAAAAGTTACTGTTAAAATGAAACAACGGATAGCATCTCGCACGTTCGGTTCTAGAGATTACTGATGGCTCTTCAAGAGTGTGCTGAACAACATCAAACCCTCATTCCCTCCTCTATTGAATTAATTCGAAGTCCTTACGCATACAGCAGACAAGGTGGAATGTTTTACTCGTAAATTCTCTTCCAACTCTTCACTTGATTTGTCTGAAGTAACTACACCCAATCTCTCACCTAGAACAAAATCTCAACAGGGTGATATATACGTAACCTGATCTCTTGTCTCGGGTATCATTTTTAAATTAGACCCTCATGAGACAAGCGGAGGTGATGGAATCCTAATCAACATCCTAAAGAAATATTCCTCTGAGTTGGTCGCTGTCCTCTCCAAATTCTATAACTGTTACCTCACTGCTTCCATCTTTCCTGCTTGTTGGAAGTCCTCATCTGTAGTTCCTGTTTCTAAGAACTCTGGTGAACTCTCTCACAACTCTATTAGTCTCTTACCACTTTTCGGCAAAGTATTTGAGGCCCTAATCAATGCTGAAATGGTTAAGCTTCTCATTTTTCACAACCTATTTTCTGACAAACAATATGGCTTCCACTTTGCCAGGTCTAATGCTGATGTGTTAACGGCCATTATCGAATATTTATACCAGGCTCTTGTCAAGTAGAAATAAAGCCAAATAAAAAGAAAAGAAGAAGAAATTGGAAAGAAGACAAGAATAAAGAAATATATAAGAAGGTAAAAAAAAAAAAAGAAAGTGGATAGTGATTTGAAAAAGAAAAAAAAGAACAGAAGATGAAAAGAAAAAAAGGATGAAATAGAGGAAAATAATAAATAAGGAAAGAAAAGAGAAATAAAGGAAGCCGGAAAAGATAAAGATGCGGGGGGGGGGGGCGTGATAAATCTGTAAAACAAAATGGTAAATATAACAAAGTTGAGATAATACAATGGCGAGAAATATTATCAAGAAAGAGATAAAGAAGTGAGAGAAAGAAAGGAAAGAAATTATATGTAAAAAAAATATGCAAAAGCAGAAAGAGGGGAGAAAATGGGAAAGAAGATAAGGGGGGGGAAGGAAAGGAAAAAATATTGAATTCGTTACAGCGGAGAGTAAGCAAAGAATAGAGCTCCGAAGAATTCTTCGACTCCTCTAACTATCACCCTATTAGTCTCTTACCACTTTTCGGCAAAGTATTTGAGGCTCTAATCAATGCTGAAATAGTTAAGCACCTCACTTCTCACGACCTACTCTCTGACAAACAATATGGCTTCTGCTTTGTCGGGTCTACCACTGATGTGCTAACGGCCATTATTGAATATATATACCAGGCTCTTGATAATGATAGCGAAGCTCGAGCTGTGGCTCTTTAATTCTCGAGAGCGTTTGGCATGCTGCCATTCTACAGCACGATTGTTTGATTTAATCCAATCAATCCTATCAAATCGTTAAATGAAGGTCGTTTTGAATGGCACGCTTCCAGATCCTTTCACACGCACGTGGGTATCCCCCAAGCCTCTATCTACGCTGTTTCTAGTATTCATCAATGATTTTCCTGGTGTCATCAGTTTCCAAGTAGGTATCTGTTGTGGAGTAGTTTTCGCACGGAAGGTTATAATCGTGCTATGTCGGTTGCTAATCGACTTAACGCACCCAAAATGTTAGGAACTTGGTAATCTTCCACTGTAAGCTGACTCCTTAGTATTCAGCTAACTGCTGACTAATATTAACTGCCAAGTAGTTCTACTGAACTCCAATAGAACTGCAAATAACTCTCTAGAACTTCTAAGAAACTCCTATGAATTTGCCAAGAACTTCTAGACTTAACAGGAAGTTAATTCTTATTAATATAGAAGGGAGAGTCCATTATCTGAGGAATAGGTGTGTTTCGCCATAACATTAATATAGGAGGCAGAGTGCGTTATCTGAGGAATAGGTGTGTTTCATCATAACATTAATATAGGAGGGAGAGTCTATTATCTGAGGAATAGGTGTGTTTCACCATAACAGTATTTATGCAGATTACACAGCCACTTACTCAGACAAAGTAAAGCTGTCTGCTGCTCTTGAAAATACCTCAAATCAGTGATTAACTGGGTGTTATGATCGAAGAGCCATAGAAAGATAACACGGACTCGGATATAAGGTTGGATAGTATATTCTCGGAAAACGTTGTGCAAAGGTAAACGTGAACTGGAGAGTACTTTCTCTCGCAGGCGACAGTATTTATTCACCTCTCCACTTAAGGCAAAATGTGACACAAGGTCTTTTTAATATGGGTCTTCCGGGCCATATAGCCCGGTCAAAAATATTTATCCATCTTTCTCCAGTTGTGATTCTACCCTTCGGCGGAACCACGACTGGGTTAGTGCTCTCCACCCGAAAACAGAGAGCTGACAGTGTCAATAGTAGCAGAGGCAAGTCTCCTACTCATTCGCTTTTCACTCAGAGTTGGTAGCCATATTATAAAGATGTGGACGAGTCTATTTGTAGGTAGGTTCCCACAATAGTAACGGCCTTATAAATTTTAATGCTTCCTAAACAAAACTGTTCTCCTTTAACCACCATAGATAAATTCACCTGCCCGCTATCAGCATGACTGAGGCTCATCTTCTGGAGAGCAACACACAGCGCTTCTTTGGACTCGTTTTTTTTTTTTTTTTTAGTTTTTCTGTAACGACTACATTGAATGTATAGCGGCATCTACTGCTAAGAAGGTTCGGTTACTGTGTCGAACTAGAAAGTTTTTGGCGTCAAAATCCATCATATACATTTATAAACCTGCCATTCGTCCATGCATTGAGTACTGTGAGCATATCTGGTTGGGTAATTCTGCTATTGATCACGAGGCTCTCGACAAAATCATAAAAAAATGATCTACAATGTAATCGATCCTGGTTTGTCACCGCGACTTCAACTACATTTTCACCGACGTGACGTGGTTTCCATCTTTCTTTTCTAGAAATTTTTTCATGGCATCTGCTCTGATGCGATCCTTTTCCCTGGTTTCCAGACCACATGAATTTAAGCGCGCTACTAGATTGGCATTTAGGTCCCACTCCTTTACCATTAAAATAGTTTAATATAACCACCACTTCTAATCTAACAGTTTCCTTTCTTGCACTTCCTGTCTGTCGAACTCCCTGCTTCCCTGACAGCTGCAATCTCCATAAATAAAAAATGCAGTGTCAATTACCATGTTCTGTTTTCTTGAATTCCGTTCATCTTTTATCCTTTATTCAATAACCCTGTAAATACCAGGTGCTGTAAGCGTTTAGTGACGGATGTGCGTTGTGGTGCAGTGGATATCGACTTGGAAAGAGAAATCTGTGAGCAAACTTCGAATTCCAGTTGAATACCTTGCATTCACTTAAGCACTGGTACCCTTCGGAAAGGTATTAATCCGTCCTTTCCCTCCAGTTATGGGTTAAATAACAAGGGTAGGACTTGGGGACCATGCCCTTAAAAACAAATCCCAATGAATCTTGATACTCGAAAAGAAAAAAAGTATTACTAGACACAAAACTTATAAAAAAAACAATAAATTGTTGAAAGAAAAAGGTATTACCAGCAATAAATGATTAAAAATTTAGTTGGCATTAAATGACCCGACGATGTTGATATGCCATAAAAATAAACCAACCAACCAACCAACCAACCAACCAACCAACCAACCAATAACCCTACATCCAGTGTTTTTCTCACTGTATCCCCCCACCTGCACACTAGTGCTGGTCCCGTCTTGCTTGGGGTGAAATGATTAAAAAATCATTTTTACGTCTATAACATCAATAGCGTCATGTACAAGGTAACCAAAAAAAAGTTCTGTCCGTTTTTTGATTAGTCATTGAATGAAGTCGAAATTGCGTATAGCAATTGTTTTCAAATTCGGACAGCCGGAAGTAGGAACACCAGACGTTATAAAATTGTCTAGAGATATCGTTCGGGGATGTTTTCTTTACGACTTCAAAGAGGGCTTATCAGCAGCTGCATCAAGTCGCCGCATATATCAAGCGTTTGGGGATAGTGCTGTGGATGAACATACTGCAAGGCGTTGGTTTCAAAATTCAAATCGGGAGATTTGTCTCTCCATGATGAGCCTCGCAGTGGACGACCACAGGTCTTGAATGACGGAGTCCTGAAGGTGGCCATTGAAGAGAACAGTAGTCTAACGTGTGGTGAACTTGCAAAATAGTTTAACGTTTACGATGAAACAGTTAGACTTCACCTGCACCGCCTAGGTAAGACGTACAAACTGAGCAAGTGGGTTCCGCAAACGCTGTTGGAGGTCCACAAGTGACAACGAGTGGCAGTCTGTGTATCGCTGTTTTCTCGTCACCATACCGCATCCTTATTCAATCGAGTGCTTACCAGTGATGAAAAGTGTGTTCTATACGAAACTCTCAAACGTTCCAGACATTGGTTGTCTCCTCAGGTTGTTGCTCCTCACACCGCAAGACCGCCTATGCACCCACGCAAGATTATGCTTTGTACTTGGTGGACAGGCCGTCAAGTAGTTCTTGAACTGCTACGAACGGGCCAAACGTTCACTGGAAACCTATACTTACGTGTGCAACAGGCATTGCGCCAGAAGGAGCCAGCACTGGTGAATCGCAAAGGTGTGCTTTTCCTCCATGACAATGCCAGGCCGCATGTCGCGCGAGTGGTCAGGGATATCATACAGCAACTTGGGTAGGAGACTATGTGCCATCCTCCTTATTCACCTGACCTTGCGCCATCCGATTACCACCTCTTCCGCTCCCTGGATAATCATTTTCGTGAGAAATCCTTCACCAATGAAACAGACTTGCCCAAAACCCCCACGGACTACTTTGCGTCACCCCCCACCCCAGTTCTACCGCAAGGGCATTAAACAGCTGGAGACACGTTGGCAGAAGGTGCTGGATGCCGATGACTTCGAAGACTAAATATAAGTTATACTGTGAAGCGTTTTCTTTTTTTCCTTTAAAAACGGACAGAACTTTTTTGG
The DNA here is from genome assembly GCA_037127315.1 of Ascarosepion bandense. Classification (NCBI taxonomy): domain Eukaryota; kingdom Metazoa; phylum Mollusca; class Cephalopoda; order Sepiida; family Sepiidae; genus Ascarosepion; species Ascarosepion bandense. The sequence continues at coordinate 2,501,824 of JBBBDQ010001063.1, read as the reverse complement.
TTACTTTGTACAAAGAATGATAACCCTGGAAGTTGAACATATTATATATTTTATGCAAAATATATATAAAAAAAGAGTTATTGATCAACTCGTAAACACTTTTCTTCCTCTTTTCTGTCTAGTTTGAAGAACCTTATTTTTGGGTCAGAATACGAAATGTAGAAAATCCTTTTGGTTTACTCGGCTTCTTATTTTTTGGGAAGTTGATAAACTGTTGCATGTAATTTAAACGACAAAAAAATGGGTCTCAAATGAATTCACCAAAAATTTAAAAAAAGCATATATATCGAACACATATTCAGAATCATAAAGAGACTTTCTGGAACGCATGATGAGAATGGAGGGCTTGGAGAATTCGACACGCACATGACAAACTAAAGGCAAACGAGACAGGAGAGGCAGCGAGCCATCTACCTGACCAACTTGGGTAAAAATAGATGACGGAACGGAAGAATGGCAGAGACAAGCGTTGATAAAGGCTACGCTGGATAGGATGTTGTGGATAGCCGTAACCGGGAACATGTACATTGAAGGAATAAAACATTAATCTGTAGCTCAGTTAGCTTATTTGTTTTAGGCAAAATTTTGAAGAGAGGCAAATGAATTCCTAGTAAAATTACGAAAGCAAACAATGTTTGCTTCTGTAATTTCAAAGGTAAAGAAAATGGATCAGGATTTAAACAATTGCTTTATCTTTTTTTTTTTTCATTAATAGAAAATCATCTATGGACAAGATAATAATAGGCAATAAAAAACGGATTTACAAAATCCTGGCTAGATTAAGAGCAGTTGAAAGACAACGTGTAATCTGTCAAAGAAATCGGACAATATTGAGATAATGTTTCCCCTCCCTGTTTCATGAAATTCACAATTAACGCTTTCTTACGAATTGCCAAACTCTGAAAATTTTCTTATAGGGAAAGCCTACAATGAGCAATTGACTCGGTTAACAGACGCATTCTCACTCCAATATCTTTTATCCAATCAGATGAAAGTACACTATATATATATATATATATATATATATATATATATATATATATAATGAGAGCACCTCGAGGTTAGCAAGCTTGTCTCGCTAGAACTATTGCAATTCAGTAGTGAGTTCGATCCTCACTGGGCGCTCCATACTTTCGGCCTTGTGCCATATCTAAGCTGCGCTTCGTAAATTACTATATATATATATAATGAATGTGAACACTCTCAGCTACTGGCGGGTGTTTACATCGTATATAACACGTTAAAGTCCGCCTTCTTTCACCGAGCTCAGAGGTAAGATCGCCGACTGATGTCAACTCGGTCGGGTTTCAATCGTGGCTGGAAGCAATCGGATGTCTAATCGTACTGATGAGCTGTGACACAGCGAAACAGATCTGTCAGCAGATGACCAGAATATATATATATATATATATATATATATATAGTACTGTGCAAAAGTATTAGGACAAGAACTATTTTATCTTTTATGATAAAAAAAATAAAGTCAAAATAAAGTTTAAAATCACACTTGTCCTAACACTTTTGCACACTATTGCACATTGTTGCGTGAATTAAACGTAAGAAAGCGCTTAAAATTTGCAAAACAACACAATATATATATATATATATATATATATATATAAAATGAAACGCCTTAATTTTTTTTATTGGCTGTTAGATAACTTTTCACGCAGTAAGGCCAGCAGTTAAAAAAAATACCGACTGCGTTTCGTAATGATAAAGGCTACCGGTAGTACTTCTTCTTCTATGTGCCTTGTCCTTTCAGGAGGTAGGCGATCATGGTCTTCCACGTCTCCCTATCCCTGATGGCTCTTATCACACTTTCTCCTGTAACATCTCGCAGCCCCCCTTCTGTCATCCACCAAGCCCTTCAAACATGTAGATCAGTAGACAAAAGTACTCTGGACAGACGAGTCAAAATTTGAACTTTTTGGCTTTAAAAAAAGACAATTAAGACAGGTGGAGAGCAAATGAAAGAAATTAATTATTTTCGGCTTTACGCTACTTATGTGTTTTATATACAATATGTGTTTTATATACAATAATGGGCCTAAGTTATTCGAACCTTTTTAACTGCTGGCCTTACTGCGTGAAAAGTTAGCTAACAGCCAACATTCGACAAAGAGGAGCTGATGTTGCAAAAAAATGTATAAACTACTGCACGTTCTGAAATCCTCGAAGCTATCGTTATGCAACAAGGACAACTCATATTAAGCGCCATAACTTTCATCAAATTATCGTTTAATGATATTTTAAGAAAAATCAAAAATATCTTCGTCCTAGGGTGCTATCTTCTCTTTTCAACCTTAATAAAAAAAAAATTAAAGCGTTTCATTTTATTAATATATATATATATATATATATTAATAAAATGAAACGCTTTAATTTATAAGAACACAATCTGTTCTGGATTCCGCTATTGGCCGACATCTTTTGGATAATCAAGTGTGTGCCTCGGCATATGAGGACAGCTGGTTTACTGTCTTGCACAGCGCTCGGTCTACACATCATCTACGTATTTTGGAAGCAATTTGCTTGAAAATTCAACAGCCGAGCCTGTGCAGACAGAAAGAGCGGTTTTTACGCTCCTTACAATTGCTGGTGAGTCTGTGAGTGTAACATTTTTTCACTTTTTAACACTCTTGTGGAATTACATATGTACACCCCCCTTATATTTTATGTTTTTTTTTCAATAAATTTATTTTTAAACGAGTTCCATCATCTCCCAGCATTGTAAGTAATTTAATTTATTTTGCCTTGTCCTTTTCATTAATCCCCTTAAAATTAAAGCCAACGTGAACCCTTGATAAGAGTTGGCCGAAAGGTTCCTCGGGTTTAAATAATATGACGTCTGTTCTTTTTAAAGATATATATATATATATATATATATATATATATATATATATATATATATATATAGCATAATGATGATCCACGAATACTGTCTTAATATGTATAGGAAAGAATATTAAAACGTTTTGAGTTTGAAAACGTGTTTTTTTTTTTACAGTATTTGTTTATTTCTACTATTATATTTTATATTTCAGACCGCCCTGGGTCCTTCATCAGAAACAAATGATTTTAAAATTGGAATAAGTAACGTTACGAATTAAACTGTTAAATGAATGAATGTCTATTATGTTTAATCATGAGCCGTTCTAAACACCGTATTTTGGCTTTAATTTCAGGTGAAAATAGAAACAAAAATTCTCCAACATTTGGATAATTTTTATAAAGTTGGTTCTAAGCTTTTACCGGAAATTAAAGCCAAAATACGATGTTTAGAACGGCCCATGATTAAACATAATAGACATTCATTGTCTCTTATATTTAATAGTATATATTTAAAACTTTATCTCCTGCCTCGATACACTATATATATATATATATATATATATATATATATATATATATATATATATATTCAACTATGGGTGGAATAATATTCCTTGTCCAAAAAACATTATTTTTTTAAAAAGTGCTCAGTACAAAGTAGAGCTAATAATATTATTTATTCATAAATTATAACATGGATATGTTACAATATCACTACAAAAGTAGCTATTTTGTTTCGACACTTCTTGTGTCTTGTCAAGTGATGTTGTTTATTTTAAATTGAATGGTTTAAAACGTTAAAAACAAGGAAAACCCTTCTACTAAATTGTTAAACTAAAAAAAGTTTTTTTTAAATTTCGCAACAAAAATAAAGTAGCTATAATAGTTAATTAATAATGCTGATCTCAATTTAAGCAAATTTTAATACTAATGCACAACAAGATTAATTTTAAGCCTGCCCACATATTCTCCAAATTAGAAGTTGCTTTACTCTGATTGGTCCCCATTGTACATACAATAATGCCCACCTGATTAAAGGGGTCTTGCTTGTTTTTAATCTTTTAAAACCATTCTATTTAAAATAGACCACATCACTTTATAAGACACAAGAAATGTCGAAACAAAATAGCTATTTTGTAGTGATATTATAACATATCCATGTTATAATTTCTGAATTAATATATATGCAAATATATTATTTTCTTTGTTGTTCTCCGGTATATGTAATTTAAAATTATATACTTAGGCAGTAATTCCCCTTTGCAAACTTCATTACAAATGACAAACTTCCAATATGGTCGTGTAAGGGGACATTAGTAGTGCAAGCTTGCAATCATTTTTTGTGAATATTGTGTTTGATTGCTAGAGGTGAAATTCAGTTACTTTTTTATGACATAGTTACGGATTATATCAATGGTTTCAGCAACAGGGACACTTGTAAAACATAAAAATACTTTTCTATGTAAAGTGATGCTAAAAAGCCTTGGTCTCAGTTTGTAGTTTTATGCATTTATGCATTATCATATATAGATATGGAGTAATAATATCATTGAAGAATTTTGACAATTGGTATATAGGTATTCTAATCTGAGAAATGATAGGTCGTAACGGGTAACCAGGTTTATGCATTTTAACATTATCATATAGGTATCCTGCTTAGTAATAACCAATAATGTTGTTAATTTTAATAAATCCTACAACAGTGGTGATAGATGTTTTAAGTTTATTAACAGTTTTTAAGAGTTTGTAATTTTGTAAATTTGTACCGATCCTCAATGAAGTGCTGTAAATATATGTAATCATCCCATTAATCCAGAATTACGACAATACTGAGCATTCGACAGGGTCTGGCATGCTGGCCTCTTGTGCAAACCGCGGAGCTATGGGATAACTGGACATCTGTTTGACCTCATCCAGTCTTTCCTCTCTAACCGCACATTGAAGGTGGTATTAAATGGGCATGCCTCCCAAAACTACCACACGAACGCGGGCGTCCCTCAAGGTTCCATCCTAGGTCCCACGCTCTTTCTGATCTACATTAATGATCTCCCCGACAGAAACCAGGTCTGGACGACAAAGTGAACCTCGCTGCCGTACTTGAAAGGGACCTCCAATCCGTAGTGGCCTGGGGTAGGAAATGGTTGGTAAATTTCAATGCCTCTAAAACAAAGCTGTTATCAACTAACCACCATAGACAATCACATCTACCTCCCGTTAGCATGGGACAGGCTAGCCTCCCAGAGAGTAAAGTACTACGCCTCCTTGGCCTTACACTCTCGGCGGACCTCAAATGGAATGACTATATTGAATCCATTGCCAAATCTGCTGCTATGAAAGTCAGCTCCCTGTGCAGGGCCCGGAAATTTTTCCCACCTGAATCTATTCTGCACATATACAAATCTACCATCCGCCCGTGTATTGAATATTGCTGCCATATCTGGTCGGGTGCCCCTGCTGCTCTCCTTGGGCTTCTTGACAAAATACAAAGGAGGATCTGTAACGTGGTTGATACTGACTTGGCAGACCGGTTGCAGTCGCTCTCTCACCTGCGTGATGTGGCTTCCCTGTGCCTCTTCTACAAGTACTTTCATGGCTTCTGCTCCGATGAGCTTAGATCACTGGTGCCGCCTAAGCACGAATTTACACGAGATACTAGATTAGCAACTAGGTCCCACCCTTGTACAGTTAAACAAATAAGATGTAACCGTAAATTCTACTCCAACAGCTTCTTTTTCTCGCGCTTCCCGCCTGTGGAACTCCCTTCCACAAGTCTGCTTTCCCGACAGCTACAATCTCCAGGTGTTTAAATGTAGGGTCAATAGACACCTCCTATCACACTAACTCCCAACTATTCTCAGAACACTCTCATCTACCCAACCCTCATTCTCGGTATCCTTACCCTCCTATCACCCACCCTCTGACATTTCCTATACTTAACCATCCTTTCTCCACTCTACGTAGCCCCTTGCGCAGTAGTGGCAGTGACATGCCTTGCTCGGGGTGAAACGGTTATAAAAAAAAAAATCAGCTCTTCTATTGACGATATACATGGGAATATTCTACTTTGATTATAATATAAATTTATCGATTAAACCGGTATCTTTTAACCTTCCAGTCATTGCCTTTTCAATCATTATTCCTGATATAATATGGCTAATTAAATTTGATTAAACAATACTATGCATTATATTCGATACTTAAAAGCCTTCAATACGCATTCATATCTTGTCTTGTCTTGCTGATGCACTACTTATCGACCATTATCGTGTATTTTTATTATTGTTATTATTATTATTATAATGTTGTCATTTTTCATCATATTTCGATTTCTGCTATGGTCGCACTTCCTACCAAGTCTGCGGGAAGACCTAAGGCAGGGGATGGTGTGTTGCTATGGCTCCATTTCATGTTTTTTCTATCTCCCTTAACAACCCTAGCGTTACATAAAGAAAGTTCTCCCCAATCTTTTGTATATCTCTTAAGTTGGGGTTTCCAGGGATTCTTTCAATGTGTTGTTTTGTTCCATTTTTTATCATTCGAAGTGCACCTATTATCACTGGCACTATTCTTGTTTTCAATTTCCACATTTTTTCTATTTCAATTTCCAGGTCTTTATACTTTGACGGTTTTTCGAATTCCTTGGTTGCTATGTTACAATCCGCTGGACAAGCCATATCAATTAATAGGCAAATTTTTTCTTTCTGGTTTTTAACAATAATGTCCGACCTATTTGCTTCAATTTTTATGCCTGTGTAGATGGTGTAATCCCATAAAATGGTTACATCTATTTCTGTAACCGGTGCTGGGTGATGTTCATACCAGTATTTATTATGTATTTATTATTTATTATTATTAGTATTTCTTATTACTTATTATTATTATTTATTTATTTATTATTTATTTATTATGATAATTATTTATTATTATTATTATTATATATATATTATTATATTATATATATTATTATTATTAAATATATTATTATTATTTATTATTATTATTATTATTTTTATTATTACTTTTATTATTTTTATTATTTTACAGAAGGATGCTGTGGATATCATGGACCGAGCATGTGAGCAATGATGAGGTTTTGGAAAGAATGGCATTGAAATAAAAACTAATAGAAGAGACAATTGAAGTTCCTGGGCTATGCAGTGAGGAAGTAGGGCTTGGAGAACCTGATACTAACAGGCCAGATAGAAGGAAAAAGAGGCAGAGGAAGGCAGCGGATAAAGTACTTGAAGGGCCTGATCAGGTGGATGACGGAACGGGGGTTGCATGGTGCAACAGGAGAAGGTGTCCTAAGAGCCACCAGGGATAGGGAGACGTGGAAAGCCATGATCGTCTCACATGAAAGGATAGAGCACATAGAAGAAGAAGAAGAAGAAGAAGAAGAAGAAGAAGAAGAAGAAGAAGAAGAAGAAGAATCGTGTATTCATCAGCCAATGAGGCCTTATATGCGTTTCATAGTCCCTCTCTGTTTTCCTTTTTTTTTTTTTTGTTTCTTTTTTTATAAAACTCGCATCCTTTTAATGGCGTCTCCTGCTGCTTGGATCAATTAATACACTGGCATCCCTTTCTCGTTTTATCGAAAGAAACAAAGAAGGATTGCAAGTAACCATAGAAAATACGAAATAAGTAACGTGTGAAAGAAAATAGTAGTTGTAGCAACGTGTGGAATAACGTGTTTTTTTTTCCAAAAATGAAAATTGTTTTGTGCAAATGTCTGTATTTTGAAGTCAGAACCTCATGAATTTTTGGCTCGTGTTAAAGATATAATCCTCTCTGTCGGTCCAACCCGATTACGTTTTATTCACAGAGCCTAACCTGCGCTGGTCCAACCTAGCTGTCGGTCGTTTGACGCTTAGGTCCACACCCACACTGCCTACGTTCTGTTCTTTCTTGATCTCAATCAGTGAGAGATCGAATGTCGTAGTAATCGAAGCGAGGGATCAAGTCGTGGAGCGAAGCTAACCAAAAATAAAAACGAAAAAATCATTGAGTTAATCTTCAACTGGTTTATGTAATTCTTGGAACAACAAAAATTAACTCTTCTCGCATCAAGCTTTATAGTGACCCTTGGTCTTGCAAAAAATTCCTGAGGATCTTGGTTCAAAGTTCTTCTGAATCAGGAGATCTGGTAGCAGCTGACATAGTAATGAGATGCAGGAATTCGCTGCGCAAATCTGCGAGCTGTCAAAGTTGTTTGCTTATAAGCACTTCGGCCCAACACTGGCGTGGGGCCGACGGGTTCTGAAAATTTGATGATTCTTAAATTTTCTCATTAATCCCAAAGAGGATTCTGTGTTTTCTAATTCTGCAACTTGTAACCGATTTTCCGGATTTGGGGATATATCTACTTTCCTTAGGAGTTGTCAAGAGATTGCTCCTTCCCTCAACTCTAACTTGCTTCACTTTACATCACCCACCATCACTCCATACAGGTGGTTAAATCCTTCCTTTTCCTCCTACCCCTACTTAGCCTTCAACCTCAGTTTGCTTCCCATGGCAGGCACAGCTTTGTGACGAATCTAAAAAATCATCCATTTTGGTGATGCCCACTTAAAATTAAAAAGCCACTTAATACTCGAAGTTCAGAACAGATTGTAGCTCATTTTCAACATCAGCTGCCAATAGGACTTTATCAAAAAGTATAAAACTTACTATTAAAGTGCGTAGGTAAAAAAAAAAGTGGCGTTTTATTCTAGTCATTTATTTTAATTCTGTCGATTCTTCAAGAAAGAGATAAAATTATTTACTGTAATTATTTCTGTTCAGCGAAAATATAAACTTGACCACTTGTTTGTTAACGACAGGATTTTTTCATTATTTCTCAAGAAAAGTTCGTTCTCTTTTAAATGCCCCAATTCGTCTTCGTCAGTGAAAATATAACCCAAACTTATCTCTCTCCTTGTTAACGATATGTGTTCTGAATTTTTTAGGGAAGAGTTAAAATTATTTCTCAATTTCTGTACTTATTTCTGTTCAGCGAAAATATAAACTTGACCACTTGCTTGTTAACGACAGGATTTTTTCATTATTTCTCAAGAAAAGTTCGTTCTCTTTTAAATGCCCCAATTCGTCTTCGTCAGTGAAAATATAACCCAGACTTATCTCTGTCCTTGTTAACGATATGTGTTCTTCATTCTATCAGGGAAGATAATTCGTTTTACCGCTGTACTCAAAAAAGGAGTTTTGAGTACATCGTCCCTTTCTTAAGGGCGAACAATCCCGACGCTTCTTTCCCACCGCCAGGAAAAATGCCTTCTACCCTCCATTTTTCTACCTCTCTGTCCCTTCGGTTTATTAAAGCACATATTTTGACATTCTTCTTCTTCTTCTTCTTCTTCTTCTATGTGCCCTGTCCCTTCAGGACGTAGGCGATCATGGCTCTCCACGTCTCCCTATTCCTTGTGGCTCTTAGTATGTTTGCTCCTGTTGCTCCTGGCAACCCCCGTTCCGTCATCCACCTGATCAGTCCCTGCAAATACGTCATCCGCTGCCTTCCTCTGTCTCACCTTCATTCTATCTGTCCAGACAGTATCAGGTTCTCCAGGCTCTCCTTCCTCATTGCGTGTCCCAGGAACTTCAGTTGTCTCTTCCTGATGCTCAGCATCAATTTCCTTTTTGTTGCCATTCTTTCTAACACTTCGTCGTTGCTTGTATGCTCAGTCCACGATATCCGTAGCATCCTTCTGTAGAACCACATTTCGGCCGCTTCCACTTAATAGATCTAAAGCCACAAAAATAGTTGGGTTTAATATAAATAAAAGAGCTTGGGAGGGAACAACTACAAGAAAGTGATGTTTAACAACTAATTTTTTTATTTATATTTTTGATGTTCCATTAATTGGATCTTTGTCAACTGATTGATTCGTTTTCTACGCCTTATCATCCATTTTCAGTTTATTTAAAGCCCGAAAATATATTAAATAATCTTTTTGTGAAAATTATGGTTTAGTGATACAAGTGTTACTAATTAACCCAGTGAGAAGAGACTGATTCATACTTATCTCAGGCGTATTTGTGCGTAATTTCTTAAGTACTGTGATACAGTGGATATCGGCTCGGAACGAGAAACCGGGGAGCCGAGTTCGAATTCCAGTTGAATCCATTGTATTCACTTACGCGCAAATACCATTGGGAAAGGTATTAATCCGTCTCTTCCTTCCAGTTATGGGTTAAATAGCAGGACAGATTGGGTTCTATAGCCTTGGACGGCAACCAGTCTACCGTAGAAAGCAATGGCAACCTACTGCGGGATAATCTTCTGACCAGTCAGTCATGTCTCTTTCGAGATATGATCGCCCAAGCGTGTATCATGTATGGCACTTAACTGACTCACACCGATGTCGCTACCATTTACAGGTCCGAGAGATCTGACAAATTAAACTTGGCAGCTGTTCTTGAAAATAATTTCCAGTCGGTAGTTAACTGAGGCAAGAAATGACTTGTAACTTTTAATACCTCCAAAGCAAAACTACAATAAAGAACTTTTTCTGCTAGCCATCAATCATGGCTGGTGGTAGTCACCAGGAGAGCAAGGCACTGCGATTTCTCGCTAAATTGAAGTGGAGCGTCTATATCGGATCAGTAGATGCATTTACTTCAAGAACCGTGGTGGTTGGCGCGACAGATTCATCAATGTCTGAGCTAGCTCGACCAAAAGAGAACGTGAGAAATTGGCGAAGTGTGTGTTCAAAAGCGTTTTTCGGACTTTGTTTGATCCAGAGGTTCTACACCACCGGCCATAATTATTAGGCCACCAGCCTATAAGAAGAAGTGACTAGCATGGGGAAGAGAGCACAAAAACTTAACACCAGAACAGTTCATTTGATGCTCATGTTATTGTGCAGTGTTAAAAAAAAAGAACCATTCTATTTTCATTTAGAATTATCCACTTCGCAAAAATTCAAAAATAATATGAAATACTTTATTTTCTTTAAAATAAACTGGGGTGGCCTAATAATTCGGGCCGGTAGTGTACGTCACCGTGAGGTCTAAGGCAAGTCAGATATAATGACTAATTCCTCTGGGAGGCGCAGGTTCAAATCTGTATTTTCTAACAAGATATCTCGAATATTCAGACCGAGAGATAAAATAAAAATTAATATGTTGTTTTAATAATAAAAACAGAACATCTACTCAAACATGAGTATCCATGAAATGTAACGTTTAAACAAATACATTATAAAATAATAATGTTGAAATTTTACGGCTTCAGCTTATATATACAAAAACTTAGCTTTAAAGGATGGCACTTAGTAAGTATTGAACATGAATTACCGAATTAGGTTCCTAACCATCGTGATATGGTAGCACTTTTCCTAGGTATCATTTAGTTAAGTTTCATGTGTTATAGACGCTTGGCGATCATGTTTCAAAAGAGACAGGAATGATTGAGCAGAAAATTTTCGCGCAAAAGTTTGCTGTTACTTCATGCAATAGACTGATTGACAACCAAGGCTACAGAATCCAATGTGTGTTGCTATTTAACCCATAGCTGGAAGGAGAGGTGTCGGATTAATACATTTTCCTAGAGTATTTACGCATAATTGAAGTTAACTGGAATTCGAACTCGGCTCTCCGATTTCTCGTTACGAGCTGATATCTACTGCACTACAGCGCACATTTGTAGGTATATCTAAACTTATTTATGAATGGAAAATTGTCTGTGTGTGTGCATATGTGTGTATGTGTGTGTGTGTCCCTTACCTAACCTATATACTCCGAAAAGGCTGAATCGATTTTCCTGAGGTTTTACACAGTTGTACTATAAGCGTCTGCGAGTGTTCTTAGCTAGGTTTCGTGTCGAGGTACCCCCGATAAATATCGAAAATCCATAATCGAAAACATCGGGTTATAGAAGGAGTGGGCCGATTTTAATCAAATTTGATACACTCATAGACAAAGACATAAAAAACGTTATTCAGAAGTTTCAAAGTTGCAGTTCTTACAATAGTGCAGAAAATCGATAATATATATGTATATAAAAGGCAAGATGTTTGTGTATGTGTCTGTTTATCTGCCTGTATGTCTATATTTTTTCAGCCCTTTTATTTTAGTTTTTGTTTCGGGTTTGGCTCTAAGTAGGTATAATTGTAGTTCTTAGTCTCAGCCATCATACCATTTACTCAGAAGACTTATTTAGCCTTCAAAATTCAGTTTACGACCAAAAAAACTGATTTGATATCGATACCAGGAAGTCAAAATTTGACTTACATCCATTCATATTTCTTTGAGTCTACGGTTTCGCTTTAACTGGAAACAACAATTGCTTTTTAGTCTTCCGTGCCATGTTGAAATGTTGGTCGGTGTCTGATGAAGCGATGGTAGAGTCAGCATTCCAAAGCAGATTTCCGTATTTCGTGTCCAAGAGTTTAATTACGAAAGTCTCCATAATTTAGTTAGTTTCGTTCTTATTGTTCCCGGCATCGAGGTAAACGTCTCATAAACATCATCAGGCGAATTAAGGTAATTTCTCGCTGTAAGATTGAGTAAGATGAGAAAATGAGCTGATTGGAGGAACTGATCGATCGAAACAAACTTGTTGGCGGGAAAATTAATGAAAGCGTCATTTGAAAGTTTATGGCCGAAGAATAAGCCCCGGGATAAAGATTTATGCCGATCGCTTGAATCAGAAGGCAGAGCAACAAAAGAAAAAGGATATTGAGTGAGAGAGAGAAAGAGAAAATAAGAAAAAAAGTACCTTAGTAAATGGACGAAGAAAGAGAAGTGTTATCTAAAAACGAGGTAGATATGTGAATGAAATAGAGAAAGAACGAAAGAGAGAGAGAGAAATGAGAAGTGGTTAGGCAAGCGACTGAGAGAGAAATCGAGGGAGAAAGAGGAAAAAAATAGTTATATGAGTAACAGAGAGGAAAAGATAAAAAGTGAAAAATTAATGATATGTGTGAAAGAGAGAGTAAGATAAAAAAGAGAGAGAGAGTAAAGATGCGCATGAAGAGAGAGAAAGATAAAATAAGAGAGAAGGTAATGATATGCATAAAGAGAGAGAAAGATAAAATAAGTCAGAAGGTAATGATATTCTTGAAAGAGAGAGTAAGATACAATAAGAGAGAAGGTAATAATATGCATAAAGTGAGCGAAAAATAAAATAAGAGAGAGGGTAAAGATACGCATAAAGAGAGACAAAGATAAAATAAGAGAGAATGTAATGATATGCATAAAGAGAGAGAAAGATAAAATAAGAGAGAAGTTAATGATATGCATAAAGAGAGAGAAAGATAAAAAAAGAGAGAGGGTAAAGATACGCATAAAGAGAGACAAAGATTTAAATAAGAGAGAATGTAATGATAGGCATAAAGAGAGAGAAAGATAAAATAAGAGAGAAGGTAATAATATGCATAAAGATAGAGAAAGATAAAATAAGAGAGAAGGTAATGATATGCATAAAGAGAGAGAAAGATAAAAAAAGAGAGAGGGTAAAGATACGCATAAAGAGAGACAAAGATAAAATAAGAGAGAATGTAATGATATGCATAAAGAGAGAGAAAGATAAAATAAGAGAGAAGTTAATGATATGCATAAAGAGAGAGAAAGATAAAAAAAGAGAGAGGGTAAAGATACGCATAAAGAGAGACAAAGATTTAAATAAGAGAGAATGTAATGATAGGCATAAAGAGAGAGAAAGATAAAATAAGAGAGAAGGTAATAATATGCATAAAGAGAGAGAAAGATAAAATAAGAGAGAAGGTAATGATATGCATAAAGAGAGAGAAAGATAAAAAAAAAGAGAGAGGGTAAAGATACGCATAAAGAGAGACAAAGATTTAAATAAGAGAGAATGTAATGATATGCATAAAGAGAGAGAAAGATAAAATAAGAGAGACGGTTATAATAAGCATAAAGAGAGAGAAAGATAAAATAAGAGAGAATAATGATATGCATAAAGAGAGATAAAGATAAAATAATAGAGGAGGTAATGATATGCATAAAGAGAGAGAAAGATAAAATAATAGAGGAGGTAATGATATGCATAAAGAGAGAGAAAGATAAAATAAGAGAGAAGGTAATGATATGCATAAAGAGAGAGAAAGATAAAATAAGAGAGAAGGTAATGATATGCATAAAGTGAGAGAAAGATAAAATAAGAGAGAAGGTAATGATATGCATAAAGAGAGAAAGATAAAATAAGAGAGAAGGTAATGATATGCATAAAGAGAGAGAAAGATAAAATCAGAGAGAAGGTAATGATATGCATAAAGAGAGAGAAAGATAAAAAAAAGAGAGAGGGTAATGATACGCATAAAGAGAGACAAAGATTTAAATACGAGAGAATGTAATGATATGCATAAAGAGAGAGAAAGATAAAATAAGAGAGAAGGTAATAATATGCATAAAGAGAGACAAAGATAAAATAAATGAGAAGGTAATAATATGCATAAAGAGAGAGAAAGATAAAATAATAGAGGAGGTAAAGATATGCATAAAGAGAGAGAAAGATAAAATAAGAGAGAAGGTAATGATATGCATAAAGAGAGAGAAAGATAAAAAAAAGAGAGAGGGTAAAGATACGCATAAAGAGAGACAAAGATTTAAATAAGAGAGAATGTAATGATATGCATAAAGAGAGACAAAGATAAAATAAGAGAGACGGTTATAATATGCATAAAGAGAGAGAAAGATAAAATAAGAGGGAAGGTAATAATATGCATAAAGAGAGAGAAAGATAAAATAAGAGAGAAGGTAATGATATGCATAAAGAGAGAGAAAGATAAAATAAGAGAGAAGGTAATGATATGCATAAAGAGAGAAAAAGATAAAAAAAAAGAGAGAGGGTAAAGATACGCATAAAGAGAGACAAAGATTTAAATACGAGAGAATGTAATGATATGCATAAAGAGAGAGAAAGATAAAATAAGAGAGAAGGTAATGATATGCATAAAGAGAGAGAAAGATAAAATAATAGAGGAGGTAAAGATATGCATAAAGTGAGAGAAAGATAAAATAAGAGAGAAGGTAATGATATGCATAAAGAGAGAGAAAGATAAAATAAGAGAGAAGGTAATGATATGCATAAAGAGAGAGAAAGATAAAATAAGAGAGAAGGTAATGATATGCATAAAGAGAGAGAAAGATAAAAAAAAGAGAGAGGGTAAAGATACGCATAAAGAGAGACAAAGATTTAAATAAGAGAGAATGTAATGATATGCATAAAGAGAGAGAAAGATAAAATAAAAGAGACGGTTATAATAAGCATAAAGAGAGAGAAAGATAAAATAAGAGAGAAGGTAATAATATGCATAAAGAGAGATAAAGATAAAATAATAGAGGAGGTAATGATATGCATAAAGAGAGAGAAAGATAAAATAATAGAGGAGGTAATGATATGCATAAAGAGAGAGAAAGATAAAATAAGAGAGAAGGTAATGATATGCATAAAGAGAGAGAAAGATAAAATAAGAGAGAAGGTAATGATATGCATAAAGAGAGAGAAAGATAAAATAAGAGAGAAGGTAATGATATGCATAAAGTGAGAGAAAGATAAAATAAGAGAGAAGGTAATGATATGCATAAAGTGAGAGAAAGATAAAATAAGAGAGAAGGTAATGATATGCATAAAGAGAGAGAAAGATAAAATCAGAGAGAAGGTAATGATATGCATAAAGAGAGAGAAAGATAAAAAAAGAGAGGGTAAAGATACGCATAAAGAGAGACAAAGATTTAAATACGAGAGAATGTAATGATATGCATAAAGAGAGAGAAAGATAAAAAAAGAGAGAGGGTAAAGATACGCATAAAGAGAGACAAAGATTTAAATAAGAGAGAATGTAATGATATGCATAAAGAGAGAGAAAGATAAAATAAGAGAGAAGGTATTAATATGCATAAAGAGAGAGAAAGATAAAATAAGAGAGAATGTAATGATATGCATGAAGAGAGAGAAAGATAAAATAAGAGAGAAGGTAATGATATGCATAAAGAGAGAGAAAGATAAAATAAGAGAGAAGGTAATGATATGCATAAAGAGAGAGAAAGATAAAATAAGAGAGAAGGTAATGATATGCATAAAGAGAGAGAAAGATAAAATAAGAGAGAAGGTAATGATATGCATAAAGAGAGAGAAATAAAATAAGAGAGAAGGTAATGTTATGTATAAAGAGAGAGAAAGATAAAATAAGAGAGAAGGTAATGATATGCATAAAGAGAGAGAAAGATAAAATCAGAGAGAAGGTAATGATATGCATAAAGAGAGAGAAAGATAAAATAAGAGAGAAGGTAATGAGATGAGTGAAAAGAGAGGGACAAATAAAATAAGAGAGAAGGTAATGATATGTATAAAGAGAGAGAAAGATAAAATAAGAGAGAAGGTAATAATATGTATAAAGAGAGAGAAAGATAAAATAAGAGAGAAGGTAATGATATGCATAAAGAGAGAGAAAGATAAAATAATAGAGGAGGTAATGATATGCATAAAGAGAGAGAAAGATAAAATAAGAGAGAAGGTAATGATATGCATAAAGAGAGAGAAAGATAAAATAAGAGAGAAGGTAATGATATGCATAAAGAGAGAGAAAGATAAAATCAGAGAGAAGGTAATGATATGCATAAAGAGAGAGAAAGATAAAATAAGAGAGAAGGTAATGAGTTGAGTGAAAAGAGAGGGACAAATAAAATAAGAGAGAAGACAATGAGATGCATGAAAGTGAGAGTAAGATACAACAGAAATGACGTTAATTATATTCGTAAATAGAAAAAAATTATAAAGTAAGGGAAAAGGTAATGATTTGCGTGAAAGAGAGACGAAGATCAAATATAAAAGACTTTAATGATATGAGTGAAAGAGAAGGTAAGATAAAGTAAGATATTTATGAGAGTGACAGAAAAGGAAAGTGAAAATAAGATAGGAGATAGTGAGAAAAAGAATAAGAGAATGAAAGGGAAAAGAAAAGAAAGGATAACTTTAGAGAGAAGTCATCTGTGTAAACGAAAGGTAAGGAAATAAGGAAGAAAGTAATCTGATTAAACGAGGAAAAGAACAAGAATTGAAGTAAGAGAGACGGTCCATATTTTTTTTATAATCCTGTCGCCACAAGCAAGGCATTTTACTGCCACTCTTGTGCAGGGGGTTACATAGAAGGAATGTTGAGGAGTGAGAGTTTGCAGGGGGTGTCAGGAAGAGAGTAGTAGAAGGAAGAGAATACTGATGAGAGTGGGGTAGACGAGGAGGAATGTTGAGGAGTGAGAGTTTGCAGGGGGCGTCAGGAAGAGAGTAGTAGAAGGAAGAGAATACTGATGAGAGTGGGGTAGACGAGGAGGAATGTTGAGGAGTGAGAGTTTGCAAGGGGCGTCAGGAAGAGATTAGGAGAAGGAAGAGAATACTGATGAGAGTGGGGTGGACGAAGAAAAAAGCATGAGAGAAAGGATGTAAGTTAGTGAGACAGGAGATGACTATTGACTTTACATTTAAATTCTTGGAGATTATAACTGTCGGGAAAGCAAATATGCGAAAGAGAATTGCACGGGCGGGAAGTGCGAGAAAAGAAGCTGTTGGAGTAGAGTTTGAGTTGACAATTTATTGGTTTCACAGTAAAACGGTGGGACCTAGTTGCTAATCTTGTGGCTCGAGGAAATTCATATATAGGGGGTACCAATGAGTGAAGTTCATCGGAGCAGAAGCCGTAAATGTATTTGTAGAAGAGACACAGGGAAGCCACACTGCGTCGGTGAGAAAGCGACTGTCTCCTAGCAGCCAAGTTGGGATCGATCACATTACAGATTTTCCGTTGGTTTTGGTCGAGGACATTTAAGTAGATAGCAGTGTTCGAGTAAAGGAGAGAAAGAGAATTTAAAAAAGAAGGTAGGTCAATTAATAAACAAGAGAGATTGATAAGAGAAGAGGTATGCTGTTTTTTAATTTTTTTTTAATCATTTCACCCCAAGCAAGGCATTCCACTGCCACTATTGCGCAGGGGGTTAGATATAGGAAATGTCAGAAGGAGGGTGATAGACGGGTAAGGATAGCGAGAATGGGGGTTGGGTAGAGGGGAAGGGTGTTTGAGAGAATGGATGCGAGTTAGTGTGTTAGGAGTTGTCTATTGACCTTACATTTAAACTCCTGGAGATTGTAGCTGTCGGGGAAGCAAGTGTTGCGAGTAAAAAAAGAGAGAAAGAGAAAATAAAAGGAATGTAGTCAGAGAAAGAGAGAATTGGGAATGGATAAAAGAGGGGGAAAAATAAGAAAAAAAGAAACATAGGAAATTAGAGAGAGGGTTGTTTTATTAATTGCAATAAGGAAAAATAGGACTGATATGTAGGTAAAATTGAAAGAGAGATAAAGAGGCTGATATGTAAAAGAGAGAGGAGATAGACAGGTGAGTGAAAAATGGAGTATGTACGTATGAATTGGAACATTTCAAAGCTGTCAATAATGTAAGTTTGTTTTTGAAAATTTGGCATCCGGTGTCGTGCAAGTAATTTTCCGCGGCAAAATCTATCTTGCGGGTTTATAAATCTAACATTCACTCGTGAATTGAATATTACTTCCAAATCTTGTCTGAAGTTTCTACGATGTAATCATGAGATTTTTGACAAACATCTGCAATGTTATCGGTCTTGATCTGGCATCTGGACTTCATTTATTTTCCCACCGCCGTAAAAACAGGTTGTTTTTTCAAGTTCTTTGTTACTGTTTCGGATTCCGGGTGAGAAACAGCACAAAATAATGAAAAACAAAACAGATATTTGAGATAGAAATATAAGTTATATTAAACGTAAAAATACAAACTGGAACACAGGTTAGTAATACAGAAATACGATAAGTAAGGAAGATATTTATATACAAGTCTTTGAAGTGAAACCGTGCTGGAATTAGTATATCCGTGTAATACTAATAGCTCAGAGCTACTATGACTACTGACGCGGTATTCTCTGTGAAACTTCGGTAACTTACGATCTCGTCCGGTACTCTCACTGTTCTCTCTACGGTAGGAGTATATGTATACTCAAGTCAACACTTACCAGCAATACATTTTATCTGCAGTTGAAGCCATAAAACTGTGTTCAAAATGTTTGATTTCGGTATTAAATAGCCTATGGAGATTCATATACCACTAAACGAATACAAACAAGCAAATCCTTAACAATCTCTTCTTGTATGGGTAACTCGAAATGGGGTAATGGTTAGCAAGCTTGTCTTTCTAGGATAATTGCAACTAGAGTAGTGAGTTAGATCCTCCATAGGTACGCCATACTTTCCGCCATGTGCCACATTTAACCTGCGCTTAAATTGTTTTATACTAGCTCCGTAGAAGACATTTGACGGCTTACTCAACCTTGGAAAAGAGTTGCCGCTTTTTATTCCGTCATGGTTGGAGATTTTGCGTCCTGTTATCATGGCAAGAGAGTTAGTGGAAAGCTAATGCCTGTTTTACCTTAATTACAACAGATTTGATCACAGAAGCACATAGAGCCTATGAAAATGAATACAAAAGTTTCGGGATTCCAAAATCTAGGCCTAAAATTGATTCGTTTTTTACGGCTTATCAACCCTTTCCTAGTTAGTTAAATTCAGGAAATATTTCTTGATTCTAAATATTTTCTTTTTGGAAATAATAATAAGTTAATAATACAAGTTAATAATTAACCTATAGCTAAATGGAAAATTGGTGAATTCATACATTTTCCAAATGTATTTGCACATAAATGAATATAACGAGCTCGACAGGAATTGGAACTCAGAGTAACAATTCTGCACCATTATTTATTACTCCATCCACACATCCAAGCTTACAATAGCTTGTATTTCCAAACAGCTACCCATCTATGCACTTATCAGACTCGACGTTGCTTAACCTTGGTGATAATGCGAAAGCAGGTATTTCAACGTGATGTGGCCACAAACCAATTTTTGGAAAGGGCATGAATACATTCTCCCTGTGCTTCACAGTTTGTATCTTAAAACATGTTTTTGTGGCTTGCTTGATACATGAAGCAGAAAAAGCGTGTCAAGGTGCATTTACGTAAAATCACTTTCCCACGACTGCTTTACACTTCAAGCAGTCATAACGATTAAAATAATACTGTTGTGCCGATTATCACCCTTGACAGAGGCCAGAAATATTTGTCATTATTTCATTATATTTATGTTCTTCTTTCTATTTTTTTCCCCCGATGTTGCTTGAATGAAGAAAAATAAATAAATATTGCGAAAACGAACTTCCTTCCTCATACCTCCGTTTCCGCCCACTTTTCCCGCTCAATTATCAACGCAAGGTCGGCTGTTGCAGAGCAAAAGGTGCGCCGAAAATTGTCGGAGAGGAATGAGAGATTTTCTCAGCCTCTCCCGACGACCTGTTTGGGTGGAGTCGTGGGTTTTGGCGTGAGGGAAAAGAGAAGTGAAAGAGGTTGGTGGATAGGTGCTTGCCCTCCCTAAATGGAACGAGCCACTCGATAAATATCGGTGTGTTCCATTTATCAAAGGTTGGCATTTCGTTCAGTGCCAAGTCAAAAAGTTCGAAAGCACGCATGCGCTGACTATCAAACTTTTCTTCCGCTTCCGTCTCGATTTTTCTTTTTTAGCAACTTGCCTCATGCACAACGTTTTGTGCAACGTCCGGCCGGATATTTCTTTTCCTTCTTCTTCAGACTTTTTCCATATTGCTATTTTTTTTTTTTTTATTGTTGCATGTTTTATATATTATTTAGAAATGTTTTTTGCTTTCATTTTGGTTTATCTTTATCTTTTTTTCTTCTTTTTCACTTTCTTTCTTTCCTTTATTCGTTGACTGTCTCTTTCTCTTCTTAAAACTTTGTCTCCATCTTTAATTTTATGAGCCTTCCTTTTGGTTTTCTTTCCTTTTCTCATTTTTGCCACTTTTCTTTTATTTTCTTTACTCTTTTTTTCCACCGTTTACCAATATTTCTTTCTTTCTTTCTTTTAATTGTTTGCTTTTATTGACTCCCTTTAAATCTTCCCCCTTTTTTTTTATCCTTCTATCCTTACTCCTTTTTTTTTTCGCCTTCTTCTTTCCTTACCTTATTCTTCTCTGCTTCTCGATTTTTCTTGATTCTTTTAACTTTTTTTTTCCTTTATACCTTTTCTTTTCTATTTATTAATTCCGTTTTTCTTTCATTGTCTATTTCTGTTCTTAAGGAGTGTTTTCATTCATTTTCTTTTTTATTATATTTTTTCTTTCTGTTCTTTCTTTTTTGCTGTTCTTACGCTAACTTCATGTTTCCACTTTTGCAAACTTCTTCTTTTCTTTCATTTCCTTCCTTTTATCTTTCTTTCTTTGATCGTCAGACATTTTTCACTGTGTTCTTTTTAATTTTTTTTTTTCATTTTTTTTCTCTGTTCTATCTTTCTTAGCTTTACTCTTTCTATCACCGTTTTTAGTTTTAACAATTCCTTTTTTCTCTTTCATTTTTGTTCCCTCTGCTTTGATTTGTTTTCTTTCTTTCATTTCTCTCTTTAAATTTTTATTTGCTATTTTCATTCACTTACTCTTCATTTGTTTATTCTTAAGCATTTAATTCATTTTGGTTTTTACACTTCTTCTATATTTTCTTTATAAACTCCTCTTTTCTTCGTGTTTTTTTCCCTCGCTTTTTTGTTCTTTTTTTTTTTCTTTCAGTGTTTTAAGTCTTTTTCAGATTTTCTTCCTTAACTTCTTTCATTCATTTTCTTTTTTATTTTAGTTTTATTTTACATTGCACACATCGTGTTTTTTTTTGTTTTTGTTTTTTTCATTCATTTTGTTCTTTTTCTCTTTATCACCCTTTTCATTTTTGCCGGATTTTCTTTCTTTATTCTTTGGTGTTTTCTTTTTATTAACTTTCTCTTCATTTTTCTTCATTTTTTTTTCTTTTTTTTTTCCCTCTATTATCTATTTTTCGTTCGTCACTTTTCATAATTTTCTTTCGGATCTATTTGTCTTTCCTCTATTTTTCTTCCAAATTTTTATTTTTCATTCTATGATTTTTCTTTCATTTGTTCTTTCTTCAGTCAAGTCTTTTTCGTTCCTCCTTTTCATTTTTATTCCCCCCTCTCCTTCTCTTTGAAAATTCCTTCTCTTTTGATTTTTTTTTCTTTTTCTTTCCTTGTCCCTTCAATACCATTTTGTTCGCCCTTCTCATTCTATTCACCTTTTCGTTCTCGCCTTTCTTTCATTTATTTTCATTCTGTTCTCATTTTCGGCCCTTTATCTTTCTTTTTTTTTCTTTTTGTCTTTTCCTTCGTTTCTTACTATCCACAAATTTTCCCGCCTTTTCCGTTCTCGTCTGCAGTCGGCATCTTCCATTTCCAAACCATCTATTTATCTTATTCATTTACTCCTCCTCCATTACACCCTGCAATCGCTAAACACTGGCCAAGGGACGCCAACCGCAAAGAAAGACCGGATCCTGTCCTCTCCCATAACTCACGCCTTTCGCTTAACCCACTGACCACAACGTCAATAAAGCTGTATCTTCTGTTAGTCCATTGCAATTAT
This sequence comes from Ascarosepion bandense, assembly GCA_037127315.1. Lineage (NCBI taxonomy): Eukaryota > Metazoa > Mollusca > Cephalopoda > Sepiida > Sepiidae > Ascarosepion > Ascarosepion bandense. The sequence continues at coordinate 2,479,529 of JBBBDQ010001063.1, read as the reverse complement.
TGTCAACTCGGGGTCAGCGTTATAAGTTAGATTGGCCGAAAGAAGCACACAATTGTGAATATAAATGATGGTACCGGAGAAGCCACACCGTGGACTAGTAGATAAACAAAACCAGTAATTGCAGATCAGTACTACTGTGGTAACGTTGATTCTCACTAAGCGCGCCACACCGTACTAAACTAAAGACTCAGGACTGACTATAAACTAGTTGAACTAATTTCTACTAGTTAGGCCCGGAGAAAAAGGGCTACCGCACAAGCATCATCTACCCTAGTCTGTCAAACATACACTGTAATGCACATACAACACAAATCAAATGGGAGAATTAAGATTTTAAGATTCCTTTAAATCTAAAAATGCTTAGATGTTGGGTGCGTTCGCTTTCTGATTAGGAAGCCTAGGTTCGAATCTCAGCATGGTCGATTTGTCAGGAAGTTGACTTCTTGATATGATCGGTACTAACGGAGACGATTCCAGCGCGCACTTTTTGGAAAGTGCCTGAATACCATACCACGGGTTGACCCAAGCCTTGTGAGTGAAATCGGGTAGACGGCACTGTTTGAGAAGCCGTCGATAGTTCGGCTATTTCGAGGTCACAAGTCATCGTGACCGAGGGTTTGAGCGTCCTGGCTTTGTTCAGACTGTTCTTCAAGCTAGATAACGCACTCTCTCTCTCTCTTTCTCTCTCTCTCTCTCTCTCTCTCTCTCTCTCTCTCTCTCTCTCAGAAACTGTAACTAAGATTCGATCGGTATAGTTGCAGTATAAACCACAGATGTATGTATGTATGTATGTATCACGGTCTATTCATATCTATCTATCTATCTATCTATCTATCTATCTATCTATCTATCTATCTCTATCTCAGCCTCTTCATTATCTATCTATCTATCTATCTATCTATCTATCTATCTATCTATCTATCTAGAGGCTGCTATATGGCCATGGTCATGCACTATTCATATCTATCTATCTATCTATCTATCTATCTATCTATCTCAGCCTCTTCATTATCTATCTATCTATCTATCTATCTATCTATCTATCTATTTTAAACTATTTGCCTCCGTATAAGTGCGATCGATCTATTTATCTCCCTATCTATCATGGTCTGTCTGCCTGTATGTGGGCGCGTGGCCGAATGGTTAGAACGTTGGCTTTCTGACCATGAATCTCAGCATGGTCGATTTGTCAGGAAGGTGACTTCTTGATATGATCGGTACTAACGGAGACAATTCCAGTGCGCACTTTTTAGAAAGTACCTGAATACCATACCACGGGTTGACCCAAGCCTTGTGAGTGAAATTAGGTAGAGGTTGATGGTTGGGCTAGCTCAAAGTCACAAGTAATCGTGACCGAGAGTTTGAGCGTCCTGGCTTTGTTCAGACTGCTGTTCCCGTTAGATAACGCGCTCTCTCCCGAGAACTGTAACTAAGGTCCCTTCAGCAATGTTGCAGTAGAAACTACAAATGGGCTCAGTGGGTGTTGAACAAGCACAAGTATGCCTGAGCTGGCGTCTACAATGAGGATTAGCTAGCCGCCTCTATTTCAGTAAAATTCATTTCGTCCACTTTCGTAATATACTCTTGGGAAAGTATTAATCCTTTTTTTCTCCCACAAGATATGGGTTAAACCGCAGGACAGATTGGGTTCTATAGACTTGGTTGGCAACCAGTCTACTGCAGAAACTAATGGCAATCAACTGTGGGAAAATCTTATGCCTAGTCAGTCATGTCTCAAAAGGGATATGATCGCCAAGCGTGTATCACGTACGGAAGTTAACTGACTGGCAGAATGTTAATATATATATATATAATCAGAGTGGCTATGTGTGTTGTGTTTTGATTCGACTTTTTATATAAGCTATTCAGTATAAGTCTAATGTATTATTGTATTATCATATGGATTATTGGTTAGGCGGTAACGGTTTGTCTATATTTCTGAGATGAAGTAGTATTTACAGAATTTACATTATTCGGACTATTGTCCTAATCTTTGTTGCTATTTGTACGACTTTTCGGTCGTTGTACGCTCCGGCCTTCTTCAGGTGTTAAGAATTTCGAACCCTTTATTACAATCACTGAGGTATATCATTCTCATTCCTTGCGTAGTAATGCCTCGATTGAAAGTCATGAGTTATCTCCCTCTAACCCTGCAAGTTACTTGTTTACCACTGTTCTAGCTTGGTATTGAATTCACAACACTTTGGGTCAAGTCTCAGGAACTAACCAACGTCTATATCTACTGTTGTCCTTTAGGCAACAAAGATGAGGACAATAGCTCGAATAATGTAAATTATGTTATGTTATGTATAAAATTATTCTAGAGGCTTTTGGGTAGGAATTATTGCGGGTCTGACGGTAGGTCTTTTTACTCATTATTGTTTACTTAATTATTTGTTTGTTATCATTAGTATTAATATATTTGATTGCACTTTTGAGTGCACTCGTAGTTTCTTGTTTTTATGACATATCAACACCTCGACGGGTCATTTATTGCCAACTAAATTTTTATTTATTTATTGCTGGTAATACCTTTTTCTTTCAACATTTTATTGTTTTTTTTTATATAAGTTTTGTGTCTAGTAATACTTTTTTCTTTTCGAGTATCAAGATTCATTGGGATCTGTTTTTAAGGGCAAGGTCCCCAAGTCCTACCCTGTTATTTAACCCATAACTGGAGGGAAGGGACGGATTAATACTTTTTCTAAGGGTACCAGTGCTTAAGTGAATGCAGGGTATTCAACTGGAATTCGAACTCGGCTCACCGACTTCTATTTCAGAGCCGATATCCACTGCACCACGACGCACATCTATCACTATACGCTTACAGCACCTGGTATTCCCAAGCAGTCACCCATCTAAGTACTGACCAGGCTCAACGTTGCTTAACTTCGATGATCGGGCGAGAACCGGTGTATTCAACGTGATATGGCCGTAAGCCAGTAGTTTATTAATTTGATTACTAGTTACTTAATTGCTTTGTTCATTTCCTTTGAGTTTTTGCTTGTTTAAATTTTTTGGGGTGGTTGATTATCTTCTTTGGTTGGTTTAAAGTATTGGCTTTACGTTATATCATATAATAATTCTGCTTGTTTCTTCCTTAGTTACTTACTTAGTCCCTCCGTCCGTTACGCCGCTTACTCTCTACACGAGGTTTTCCTTCCCCTCTATCTCTCCTCAGCCTTTCTATCACCTTTGCCATACAGAAGAGTAGTAAAGTGTGAGAGAGTAGGAGGAGAGAGCCTATAGCATTACCGTATCAGTAGCAGCTTAAGCTAGTGGTTTTAGCAGTAATGGTGCGTGTTTGTGTGTGTGTGTGTGTGTGTATGTGTGTGTACTGTACAATATAGTAAAAATAGGTAGGTTTGTTGTCGTATCCCGCGACCTTATAACGAAATTACTGGCCACTACACCCTTGGCCATTACTCAGTTGGTCTTTTCTGTTTACAATGGACACAAAGGCCATCATTTTTCAGTAATAAAATAGAAACGTTTTCTCTTTCAAAATCTCTCCCAAAATAGCGTACAATATTTTGGTTATGGTCTGTGCATACGCCGCTTAATATAAGATTACAGTAAAGTAGCTATGGACATTACTTTTATAGAAATTTTAATAAAATTACACTCTGTGTTATCATTATTTTATTATCCAATACCTTTGTTTGAAGACGTTACTATCATTTGTAGTATGACAAAGTAAAAATTTTCAAGGAAATCATAATTATCCTTCCGTGGAAATTCCACGCGTTCCGCTAGTTATATATTGTTGCAATGACGTTAATTGTTATTGGAACCCCAAAGGTTATTGAGGTGTTCGTATCACACGATTATATATCTGGGTCTTGGTATATTCAGTTGGTTACTCGTAATACGAATGATCCACGGTAGGTTCACTGTTGGGTCACTCGATAGATTCGTAATTCGCTGAACTCCGTTTACTCGCTGGTTGTTCAACGCTCAACTTTCATCCCGTTATTCGCTATAAGTTTATCGCTCAACGATCAAAGTTATACTCCCACTCTCACTCCCAGGTTTCTGTCTGGTGGTTTTATCATTATTTAGTGGTCACCAGGATGTGCGTTGTGGTGCAGTGGATATCGGCTCGGAACGAGAAATCGGAGAGCCGAGTCCAAATTCCAGTTGAATTCATTGCATTCACTTACGCGTAAATACCCTTGGGAAAGGTATTAATCCGTCTCTTCCTTCCAGTTATGGGTTAAATAGCAGGACAGATTGGGTTCTATAGCTTTGGTTGGCAACCAGTCTACCGCAGAAAGCAATGGCAACCTACTGCGGGGTAATCTTCTTCCTAGGCAGTCATGTTTCTTTCGAGACATAATCGCCCAAGCGTGAATCACGTATGGCACTTAACTGACCGACTGAATATAATAGTTGGATTCATGATTAAGGCTTCTACTGGTCATAAAGTGGGGGATCAGTTTTCTATTGTTATGAAGTAATAAACCAATCCGCCACTAATTAATAAATATATATGTGATGTATTTGCATTTCTATATTATATCTGTGATGGGAATGTCCGTTGTGGTTCAGTGGATATCGGCTCGGAACGAGAAATCGGAGAGCCGAGTTCAAATTCCAGTTGAATTCATTGCATTCACTTACGCGCAAATACCCTTGGGAAAGGTATTAATCCGTCTCTTCTTTCCAGTTATGGGTTAAATAACAGGACAGATCGCCTGTAGAATAATCCACTTTTCTTGTTTTATACTTTCTACATCACATATCAGTTAAGTGCCATACGTGAAACACGCTTGTGTGATCATGTCTCGAAAGAGACATTACTAACTGGGCAGAAGATTATCCTGCAGTAAGTTGCCATTGCTTTCTGCGGTAGACTGGCTGCCATCCAAGTCTATAGATCCCAATCTGTCCATAACTGGAAGGAAGAGACTGATTAATACCTTTCGCAATGGTATTTGCGCGTAAGTGAATGCAATGAATTCAACTGGAATTCGAACTCTGCTCCCAGATTTCTCGTTCCTAGCCGATATCCACTGCACGACAACGGACATTCCCATCACAGATATAATATAAAAATTCAAATACATCACATATATATTTGCATTTTTCTATGTGGCATTGTGGTATTCGATTTTAGTTTTTGATTTTCAAGTGACATAGTTAAAATTTTTGACATCCGTTTCCACCTTTTATATTTAATATCTATTGTTTACCTAATTATTTGTTGTTGAATATTATTATTACTACATTTCCTTGTGTTTATTTATCTGTATCTTATTAATTTCGTTGTTTTTTAATTTGTTTAGTTTTATGTTTGTTGTCTAAAATATGTGACATAATCTACGTTGTACATAGTGCATATATTTGCACTTTTCATTGAAGTATTTTACAATATATTCTTTTAAGTTATCGATTTTTGACTGACGTAGTCAAAATTTGCTTTCTTGTTTAGTTAATAATTTGTATTGGTTTGAGAAAGGGATTATAGCTATTTTCTTTTCCAGAAAAGTTTACAGTTTCCGGATTTATTGTTTTTGGCCTGATGCCGTTTTTATTATACTCCGTTGAAAGCTTTGGTGTAATTTAGTTATTGTTCTGAGTTCCCATATATGTTTAGAAAGGATTGTACCGTATTCGTATTTGCTATTTGTAAGTAATGTTTACTTAATTATTTGTTGTTCAGTATTATTATTACTACTTTTTATGGATTAAGCTACTTTTTTCAGTCACATCAACCCAAGCAAAAACAAAACAAAGTACCGAGAAAGAAAATACTTAGACAAAATGTAGTGCTGCAAGAGATAAGAAGATATAGAGGGCCGTGATCGCCTACGTCCTGAAGGGATACATCACATGAAAATAGAAAAAGGAGGGAAAGTGTAACGGCTGAAACAATAGGAAAGAGGAAAACAGTGCGAACAAAGTAAACAGCGCAAATTCCGCTGATGTTTTATTCATATTCAAGGGCTGACCGCAGAAGGCGGAACCGCGGATGAGGGAGGAACTTATTTACGGATGATTGACGTCTCTCTCTATTTATTTCGCTTTTGGCGAATTTCATTACGAAAACACGCGAATGTGTCTAATGGTAAGTTCCCCGTCTTTCTGCCAAACTCGTACAGAATAAGAATCGTTTTGTCTTTTGCGTATAACAACCATTTAACGTCGCTTTTTGGTAAGAAGACGAAAATTGACAATGAGGGAAAATTAAGCACAGGCAAAAAAAAGTAAAAAAGAAAAAAAAAGAAGAAAAAATCTTTGTAAAGTACAATAAATTCCAATGAGATATACTAGCATCCGGGCAATTATGACTCCATTATCAATCGTATTGATAATGAACGTCAGTAAGCAAACATTGATTTAACGACCGTTACAGTATATATATATATATATATATATATATATATATATATATATATATATATGTGTGTGTGTGTGTGTGTGTGTGTGTGTGTGTGTGTGTATATATATATATATATATATGTGTGTGTGTGTGTGTGTGTGTGTGTGTGTGTGTGTGTGTGTGTGGTATATAATTATGAATTAAAAGTTCATTGCGACACGGAAATTTCTATGTTTCGATATTTTTATCTTTTCATCAGGCAATGTTGGATGTTGTTTGTGAAAATGAACTACATTTCAGATTTTACAAAATCTCGAAACATACAAATTTCCGTGTCGCGATGAACTTTTAATTCATAATTTTATGATTATATTATGCTCGACAACATTCATGGCTTTGAACACTGTTTATAAAAAGGTAAATGCTACGGAACTCAAAATCGTAAAACCTTGAGTCTTCTTTATCTGGATATATATCTATATAGTGTTTAATTGTGATGTTTAGCGACAAGGTTGTTGTTTTCTCAGTGGTTTTGCTAATAAAATGTATTTTGGCAAGCAGAAATTTTGTCGTAAAGTGCTCGATATCGGGATGGAGATAAAGCGTTGATAAGTCCCTGACGAGTGAGAACATCATAACGGTGCCCTCCCAAATGTTTGAAGTCGGTATGTACATTTTAAATTAAAGTGATACACTCTTTATATATATATATATATATATATATATATATATTCCAAATATATACTGTTATATATAAGAAACAATGAATGTCTATTATGTTTAATCATGAGCCGTTCTAAACATCGTATTTCGGCTTTAATTTCAGGTGAAAATAAATCCAAAAATTCTCCAAAATTTGGATAACTTTTTATTAAGTTGGTTCCAAGCTTTCGGCTCATATGAGCCATCTTCAGAGAGGTTATAAAGACCTTAACATAAAAACATCCCCCATTAAAGACGATTTTATCTTGTGTTGACATAAAACTTTGCTAAGCAACGATAACAGTTACCAAAAATAGCAAATGTAGTTCGTAAATTTGTAATGCGGTTCTATGACGTCACACCGCGTAAGAGCTCGAAATGATAACAGAACCATATATTTAAATGCAATGTAATGTGATATGACAAGATTTAAACGTGATTTTATTAAGCATGGGTTGTTTGGATTTAATGTAGATGGCCTTCAATATCTAAGGTTTCTTTTTACTGTGTGTATGAGTGAGGATTGTTGTATTGTTAACTAAAATCTGTCAACACAAGATAAAATCGTCTTTGATGGTGGATGTTTTTATGTTAACGTCCTTGTAACCTCTCTGAAGATGGCTCATGTGAGCCGAAAGCTTAGAACCAACTTAATAAAAAACTTATCCAAATATTAGAGAATTTTTCTCTTTATTTTCACCTGAAATTAAAGCCAAAATACGATGCTTAGAACGGCTCATGATTAAACATAATAGACATTCATTGTCTCTTATATTTAACAGTATATGTTTAGAAAATTATCCGCTATACAATATATATATATATATATATATATATATATATAAAAAGTACGTATATTTTGGCAGCATCTATTCTTTTAAATACGTTGTATCAAACGATAGAGACAACTTAGTCTTGCACATTTTTTGTATTTTCTCATATTTTCTAATGAGGCTTTTTTTTTCCAAATTATATTTATGCAAATATTGTCCATATGTTAACCGAGTACTTTCGAACATCATCGTTCATCATCAGGCTCAAATTTTACGGTTTTACAATTTTAAACATCAACAATTGCCTTGCAGCAGAAAACCTGTTACGACATTTTGAAGAAATAAATAAACGTTAAGAAAACTTTTAAAAATTCAAGGGAAGTAATAATGTGATCATGTGCAAGCGTGAAAATATGTGATCACGTGGAGGCGTGAATTATCTGAAAACGTGGAATATTTAGAGTTGAAAAAAAAAATTTAATGCTATATAAATACATTAGGGAATTTAAAAATTCAAGGGCAGTAATTATGTGAATTATCTAATTATCCAGAGGCAAAGAATTATTTACCTTAATTATATTTCAAATATACTATCTATACACACTAAAGAATGTGTCTAGAAAGTTGGTAAGCGGTGGGATTGATAAGATGTTTATTACTTATGATATGTTGTCCCTCTAAAATTTTAATGCGTCTAATGTCCATGTATTGATCAATAATTTTAGTACTGTCTATAAGAATTTTACGAATGTCGGAATGCAGAAGGGAAACAGTATGTGACATAAGATGTTGTGTAATGGCGCTAGAATCATTTAAATGCATAGTTAATCGTCTAGATAGCCGGGTAGTTGTAAATCCAATGTATGTATGTGGATTAGAAGAGCATTCTTCAAAAGGACATTTGAATTCATACACAACATTAGTTTATTTACTCATATTTTCTAATGAGGCTTTTTATTTCTGAATTATATTTATGTAAAACTTGTCCAAATGTTATCCGAGTACTTTCGAACGTCCTCGTTCATCTTCAGGGTCAAAATTACAGTTTAAACATCAAAAATTGCCTTGTAGCAGGAAAAGTGTTACGACATTTTGAAGAAACTAAATAATCGTTAAGAAAATGTTTTAAAAATTCAAGGGAAGTAATAATGTAAAAAACACGCACGCGTGAAGATATGTGATCACGTGGAGGCGTGAAGATATGTGATCACGTGGAGGCGTGAAAATATGTGATCACGTGGAGGCGTGAATTATCGAGAATATGAGGTTGCTATTTGGGGTTGTTAAAGATTTTTAAATGCCGTGAAAAATACGTTAGGGAATTTAAACTTCGAGGGAAGTCATTATGTGAATTATCTTATTACCCAGAGGCAAAGAATTATTTACCTGAATTATATTTCAAATATACCCTCTAAACACAATTTAGTATATGTCCAGAAACTTGGTAAGCTGTGCAACCGATAAGAAGTTTATTACTTCTGATGTGTAGTGCTTCAAAATTTTTAAGCGTCTAATGTCTGGGTGTTGATCAATAATTTTAGTATTGTCTACAAGAATTTTGGATGTGCGTTGTGGTACAGTGGATATCGGCTCGGAACGAGAAGCCGGGGAGTCGAGTTCGAATTCCAGTTGAATCCATTGTATTCACTTACGCTCAAATACCTCTTGGGAAAGGTACTAATCCGTCTCTTCCCTCCAGTTATGGGTTAAATATCAGGACAGATTGGGTTCTATAGCCTTGGTCGGCAACCAGTCTACCGCAGAAAGCAATCTTCTGCCCAGTCAGTCATGTCTCTTTTTATATATATATATAAAGACAGAAATCTAAGCAAGAGCTAACAACAAGGTCTCTTGTTTAGATTTCTGTCTTTGCTCTACTTTGTATTGGGCGCTTTAGTGTTAGTGTTTTCGTCTTGGGGTTTTTTTCTTTCTTACGAGTGCTTGACATTTTGTTCATGTACTTCGTTTGTTTCTTTTTTTTTACTTCCCCTTTTTCCCTCCGGATTTGTTCTCGGTGGGTTATACAAGACGATTTAAATTATAGCTTAATTACTACTAGTTTTACTATTGGTATAGTTGTTGCTATAGTTAATATATATATATATATATATATATATATATATATATATATATATATATATATATATATATATATATATATATATATATATATATATAACGGATGTGCGTTGTGGTGCAGTAGATGTCGGCTCGGAAGGGGAAATCGGTGAGCCGAGTTCCAATTCCAGTCGAACACTCTGCATTCACGTACACACTGATCCTATTAATATTCATTTTTTAATGTTAAAATTGATCAAGGAGGAGGGCTTGATGTAAATAGTATTATCTATATACAGAGCCAAATATATAAAATATTTCAAAATTTTTAAATTACTCTCACTCTCTCTCTCTCTCTCTCTCTCTCTCTCTCTAATATATATATATATATATATATATATATGGTGTAGGGGTAGGTTTTGAAGGCTATCACAATGCGTTTAGTAAAATAAAGGAAGATAAAGAAGGTGTTGAGTATTACCTATTTATTATTCATTAATATTTTGGGATAATAGTCTCATCTTCAGAATAATAGGAGAGCTTAATTTCATGTCCGCTCGTAGTCCGTGCCTTCCATCCAGAATATATATATATGTATGTGTGTGTGTGTGTGTGTGTACATATAAGTAAATTAAACCTAGTGAGCCAACAAACCTACCAACTTGGCGTTTTTTTGTTAGTTGATAACTCGTTTCGTGTTGTTGATGCTGATGTTCATGAGCTTAGCTCTTTGTTTTTTTTACAACCATTTTCCTTTCCACGTATATACGCAGAGGGTTTTTCGAAACGAGTATAGATATAAGCGTGTGTTCATATATATATATATATATATATATATATATAGAGAGAGAGAGAGAGAGAGAGAGAGGGGACGAGAAATGAAAACAGAATAATATAGATGCGTGTATATATACGTATATATCGTTCATTCAGTAATGAATTAGAACACTATTAGTTACTGCCGTATGTGTACATGGTATATCCCACGCTGAAAGTCTGCTTCCTTTTACCAAGCGCAACATAGCTCAGAGGTAGAATCGCCGACTGATATCAATTCGGTCGGGTTTCAATCCTGGCTAAAACCAATCAGATTTCTAATTGTACTGATGAGATGTAATGTAGCGAAACAGATGTGTCTGCGGATGACTATCTATCTATCTATCTATCTATCTATTATTGCATTTCTAAGACTATTCATATCGATTTGTCTACCTTAATCTTCTTCTTCTTTTCTATGTGCCCTGTCCCTTCAGGACGTAGGCGATCATGGTTCTCCACGTCTCCCTATCTCTTGTGGCTCTTAGTATGTTTGCTCCTGTTACTCCTGGTAACCCCCGTTCCGTCATCCACCTGATCAGACCCTGCAAATATGTTATCCGCTGCCTTCCTCTGTCTCTCTTTCCTTCTATCTGGCCAGTCAGTATCAGGTTCTCCAGGCTCTCCTTCCTCATTGCATGTCCCAGGAACTTCAGTTGTCTCTTCCTGATGCTCAGTATTAATTTCCATTTTGTTGCCATTCTTTCCAACACCTCATCGTTGCTTGCATGCTCAGTCCACGATATCCGCAGCATCCTTCTGTAGAACCACATCTCCGCTGCTTCCAGTTTTGTCCTCATTTTCGATGATATTGTCCAGCATTCACTGCCGTATTGAAGAACTGACATCACATAGCAATCCAGCACTCTTTTCTTTGTTTCTAGTGAGATTTTCCTGTATGTTAGTACTATGCTCAGCTTCTGGAACGCGTCCTTTGCCATGCCAATTCGCCTTCGGATCTCTGTGTCGCACTTTCCATCTGCTGTTAGAACACTTCATAGGTATTTAAATTTTTGTACTTGCTTGATTCTGTTATCCCCCACCTGTATTTGGCATTTTGGGTTGCACCTTTTGCTGATGACCATGCATTCAGTTTTCTTAAGTTTTATTTGTAGTCCTTTTTTGTCGCTTTCCACCGCTATCTTCTGTAGGAGGTCTTGTAGTTTACTTTAAAGGAAACTACAAGACCGCCTACCTTAATCTAGTCATTTCCTTCTCGGTATTTAGCTATCTCATTCTTTTCATATCTATCTATCTATCTATCTATCTATCTATCTATCTATCTATCTCAGCCTGTTCATTATCTATCTATCTATCTATCTATCTATCTATCTATCTATCTATCTATCTCAGTCTGTTTACATCTATCTATCTATCTATCTATCTATCTATCTATCTCTGATTATTCGTCTCATATTACATAGGTTTACATCTATGTTCCTGTATGTGCATGTACGCATATGTGGACGCGCGTGTGTATGTTTTCCGTGTTTGTGCGGCGGAAGTGTGTGTGTGTGTGTGTGTGTGTGTGGAAAGCGGTTAAGGATTTTTGACTGTCCAATTAACTGTTTGCCAGCCGGAGGCACCAAACACTTTTGCATTAGACGTAATAATGATCTAACGATTTGATTTCAAGGGGGGAAAAAAAGAGAACAAAAATGAAAGAGGAGAAAAGAATTTTATATGCTAGTCAATAAAACATTATGAAGATTGCCGTCAAGCTTCAAACAGACTCTCGCCACACAGTGTTGAACTCAGTGTCCAATCATATATATATATATATATATATATATATATATATATATATATATATATATATATTAAATATATGTATAAAATCAATTCACCCTCGGCAAGGTGATAATGCCATTAAGATGACACGTGAAAGATTTTAGAAGAAACCGATAATCTAATACTAAAGGGGAATTAAGCGATAAACCTCTGAATCTCTTTAAAAACATGGGAGGAGTGTGAAACGGATTTTTGGCGAACCTATTAACTCGTATATATATATATATATATATATATATATATATATATATATATATAATTTGTGTATTTAGGCACCAAATTTTCTTTCAGACATGTCAGATTAAATAAAAAATGATTCCTTTCTTTCTTTATATATATATATATATATATATATATATATATATATATATATATATATATGTATGGTATGTCAGATTAAATATATTGCAAACATTATGCTTGCTTATGTTTTGTAAAATCTGCTCATACTCACGAATAATCTTTCGCGTATTATAATTGAACGATGTCAGAAATGAGCTGTAACTTTGACAGATGTTATTATGATTCATTTCTCAATTTACCCAAGTACTTTCAATCTCTTTCCGAGATCATCTTCAAGGGTGTGAGTTATGGTAACAAAAAATAACCGCAAAACTCTATGCTAAAACGTACTGTAATTTTTTTCTTTCCTCAAATATAACAGTTGACAAATTGCTTAGCGTTCATTAGAACGTGAAAATTATCCAAAATGGAATCTTTTTTATATGTTGTAATATCATTGTCATGCACGTGTTAAAGCATGGAAAAACTGTTTTTACAAACATTTTAGAACATTACTACAGTATTCATATCTGCCTCGAGAATCTGTAGTTTGCTTTTGTTTATATATATATATATATATATATATATATATATAGTCATAATACATCTTGCACATTCATAAATTTACCACTCTTCCGTGCATTGGATACTGATGCCACTCTCTATTGTTGTAGAATATATGAGCTGGTGAATAATTTCCTGAAGAAGTGTATCTTTATGAAACAGTAACTGTTGCAAAAAAAAAAAAAAAAAGAAAAAGAAATTGTTTTGATAAATATTTAATTGTTGTCAAAATTAAGAATGCAGGTAAAATTCTCCATGTCAGGAAAATATTTGATTGTTTCGAAAATTGCTTAGACATGATCTGATAATGTGGGCTTTGGAATTATGTAAACAATGTCAGAATATGACGTCATCGTTTATATAAGAGACATTAGAACCAATGAAAAAGTGCTGGATTGCTATGTGATATCTGTCCTTCTGTATAGAAGTGAATGTTAGACGATCTCATCAAAGATGAAGGAGAGGCTTGAGGCTGCAGAAAAGTTGTTTTACAGAAGGATGCGGAGGATACCATGGACAGAGCACGTGTGCAGCGATGAGGTGGTGGAAAGGATGCAAACAAGAAAAAAACTTATAACAAATATTTGGAAGAGACAAATGAGGTTCCTTGGACACGTAATGAGGAAGGAAGGTCTAGAGAACTTGATACTCACAGGTCGGATAAAATGGAAGAAGAGACGGGAAAGTAGCGCGGGAATTAAGCGGCATGACCCAGATTTATTTTTATTTTTCCTGGGTGTTATAAAGTTGCTGTCTTCAGATGCAACGAAAGAAAGGTTAACTTTACATCTGTCAAATGTGTCGATAGGGAAAACATGTTAACGACAAAATTATGATACACACACCCATGCCCACACACACAAATATATATATATAATAACAAGACCGACTCTGTAAGTATCTAAATCCTAAAATTATACGAAAATAAACTTTGAGGACAACAAATAACAGACAGAATCTAACTCCGTTACTGTCCGTCGCTATAAGGCGTTGGACAAGAGGGGAAAAAAAAAGAAAACTGCGGAATACAGACAATACATACAATACCCCGCAGTAAAGAAAAAAAAACCCAAACGGAACCAACCACAAAGAAAGAAAAAGTGCTCGATACAGAACTAACCAAAGCGGAATAACAAAGAGGAAGCAATGTAGAGCAAAGACACGTAAAAAATCACAAGATCGCCAAAACCTACCGCGGTTTACGAGCCGTTGTGTGAAACCGCGGTAGGTTTTGGCGATCTTGTGATTTTTTACGTATATATATATATATATATATATGTGTGTGTGTGTGTGTGTGTGTGTGTGTGTGTGTGTGTGTGTGTGTGTGTGTATATATATATATATATAAACACATATACACCATATTTTATACACGCAAAATTACAAATAAATCTCATACATACACACATAATTCTACACCCTATTACACACATATAAATTAATTATACACATATGCAGGCTTATATATCAAACACAAAAGCAAGACCCGAACTCCCTCAACAAATAATAAATATTAAAATAAATTCAGTCCTAATTCTCTCAAAAATGATCAACACAAAAATGATAATAAGTTTGCACACGAATTAGAATATGGTAAACTCTAATTTATTTAAAATATATAAATATATTTTTAGGCCAGCATTTAAAAATGATCCCATTCCTCTGGTTTAATAGCTGGCTATTTTTTTTTCTTTTTTTTTTTTTGTTGTTGTTTTTTTTTTTGCTTTTAAATTGATTATTTGGTTTTTTCATCTAAGCATAAATTATGTCTATTTCTGAAACTATTGGAAGTGAGAAGTTACTGTTCTTTAATTCTCAGAAATATTTAGAAAAGAGATTTGGTATTTTAGATGAGGCTCAGATAAAGGGTATTTATGGTTATAAAACCTCTGCTTTCAGAAGGTTTTTGAGTGTTCTGATGAAATTGAACTATTTGAAATTTTCGGTCTGGTGAAATAAATCATAGTTTATAACCGCCTTAAATGATGTGTTGAGTTTTTCCTTTTTCTATATCATATCAAGTCCCAAGTAGGCATCTACGCAGATGACACCACAATATACTCCCGCACCAGTAAGAAATCTGGCATGGCGGACAGACATAATCTTGCTGCAGACCTTGAACGGGATCTACACTCTGTGGTGAATTGGGACTTCAATGCGTCCAAGACCAAGCTGCTGTCTGTCAACCATCATAGGCAAACTCTCCTGCCTCCCATAAGCATGGACCAAACGATTCTCCCTGAGTGCAATACACTGCGTCTCCTCGGCCTTACCTTCTCTTCTGATCTCAAATGGAACCGCTACATCGAATCCATAGCTAAATCCACTGCTAAGAAGGTTGGGTCACTGTGTCGATCCAGGATGTTCTTTCCGCCTGAATCCATCCTGCATATATACAAGTCTACCATTCGACCCTGCATGAAGTACTGCTGCTATTTATGGTCAGGCGCCCCTGCCGCTAACCTCAGTGTTCTCGACAGGCTCCAAAGGAGAGTTAGTAATGTGCTAGGTGCTGACTTGGTGGCTCGACTACAGCCACTTCCCCACCGACGAAATGTGGCCTCCCTTTGTCTGTTCTATAAGTACTTTCATGGCTTCTGCTCAGACGGACTTAAGTCACTGGTGCCTCCTCAACAGGTGTTTACTCGTGCAACCAGAATGGCAACTGGGTCCCACTCATTCACAGTTAGGTTAGCCAAATGCAGACGACAATTCTACTCCTGCAGCTTCTTTTCTCGCACTTCCCGCCTGTGGAACTCGCTCCCATATTCTTGCTTTTCCTGACGGCTACAAGCACAATTTAAATGCAATGTCAATACTCATCTACTAACCACTTGACTCTAGCCCTTCCCCCACCCCGTATATCCTTTTCTTTCTCTCCCCCTTGCAACTGTCATCACACCTGCATCTTTCTATTGCTTGTTTCTAATTGGTTTGTAATCCTCGTCTCACTCTTCTAATTAATTTTCTTTCAGTTATGTAGCCTCCCGCACATCAGTGGCATTTACGCCTTGCCTGGGGTGAAATGATTAAAAAAAAATATTGCTTTGGATAGTGCCTAATGATGGAAGCATTCCTAGGGTTCTTTTTCAGAGAAGAAGCTAGCAGCGTTCTCTTGGACTGCCTTGATATCCAGTGGGATTAGATTTTTGAAGAAAACATCCGATGTTGCAAGGGACGAGATCTGTGGATGTTGGGTCGGGAAAATGTTATGCTTGGCCGAAAACTGCTATCCAAGCCATGATCACAGATTGAACCTCTCTAGCGTGGCAAGTCTTTCCTCCCAAGCACTTCTATAAAAAAACGGAAATGAGCGAGAACGTTATACCTTAGTGCGCATGCGTGACAGATTTCCAGTTCAATCCGTGCCAAGCGGCTTAGCTCGGCGTACATTAACTCCGTTCCCATAGTATAGTCATGATACGTTTTGATCAGATTGCGTATATATATATATTCATGTGTATATTTTCCGGAAAACCTTCATGGCTCTCAAAAAAAATAAAAAATAAAAATAAAACGAAAAAATTCTAGGATGCTGAAAAAGATTAATTAATTAAATCTTCTTTTCCGGCGGCATTGATTAAAGAACAAGATTCAAGCATATTTAGGAATTAAATATTCCTTGTTGGACGTATTTAGGTATTTAATTATATATATATATATATATATATATATATATATATATATATATATATTAAAAAAGGATTAATTCATAGATGTTTATTGGCCATTTCGATATGAAGATCCCCACGGGGGACAGCACATCACCTCAGCAACAGAAAAATCCTTTCAGAAACTGGAGAAAAAAAAAAATATATATATATATATATATATATATATATATATATATATATATATATTGTAATTAAGTTGTTGAACTCGTAGGTTTATTAACCTTTTTGTTCAGCTGGATAATTCTTATTTGTAAAAAATCACCTGAGGATGAAGCCAAAACATAATGGGCTGGCTTCGAAACATGAAAAATTTTTGTGTAGTGATACTATGAATTTAAAAACATTGTAACAACCATTACAGTATATATATATATATATATATATATATATATATATATATAAATATATATATATATATATATTGATTGATTGATTGATTGATTAATACTTAGTTTTTGGTCACAATAAGGTTAGACCAGTGCACATTTATATTAAAAAGTGTTCGATACAATTATATTCTAGAACTTTTGGATATTTTCCAATTTAAACGAGTTGTTTCGCTACCCAGGTTTCTACCATGAGTGTTGTCTTCAGGCAATTTTTTCCTATCTCCTTTTAATAAATAAGTTATTAATAATCGCCTGAAGACACCTCTCATGTTAGAAACCTGGGTAGCGAAATAACTCGTTTAAAAATGGAATACATACAGCGAAACAGATCTGTCTGCGGATGACTATAGTATTTACGCTCTCACTCCCTGATTGAGCACTCTGAAAGAGTGGGGGACTTTGTAAACAGTGGCTACTCCGGCATTTACGCATCGCTCATTCGATAATGAATTGGATTACTCTAGCTATTGGGTGTGTTTATACGCGCTAAAAAGCCTACCTTCTTCTACCGGACGCTCGTGGCCTGGGGGTAGAATCGCCGACTGACACCGATTCGGTCGGAGTTCAGTCCTGGTTTAGGAAGCGACCGTAGTCTAAGCCGTACTGATGAGCTGTAATAGAGCGAAACAGATCTGTCTGCGGATGACTATAGTATTTACGCTCTCACACCCTGATTGAGCACTCTGGAAGAGTGGGGGACTTTGTAAACAGTAGCTACTCCGGCAGATACACATCGATCATTCGATAATGAATTGGAGTACTCTAGCTATTTGGGCGTGTTTATACGCGCTAACAAGCCTGCCTTCTTCTATCGGATGCTCGTGGCGGTCGGGTTTCAATCCTAGGTTAGGAAGCGAACGGAGTCTAAGCCGGACTGATGAGCTGTAATACAGCGTAACAGATCCGTCTGCGGATGACTATAGTATATATATATATATATATATATATATATATATATATATATATATTAGATGTATGGAAAGGTTTAGAAAGCTATCACAATCCGTATCTATTCTTCTTCTTTTATGTGCCTTGTTCTTTCAGGACATAGGCGATCATGGCCTTTCACGTCTCCCTTATCCCTGGTGACACTCTTTCTCCTGTAACATCTCGCAACCATCGTTCCGTCATCCACCTGATCAGGTCCTTCAAATATGTTATCCCCTGCTTTCCTCTGTCTCTTTTTCTTTCTATCTGGCCTGTTAGTATCAGGTTCTCCAAGCCCCTCTTCCTCATTGCATGTCCCAGGAACTTCAGCTGTCTCTTCCTGATGCTCATTATTAATTTCCTTTTCGTTTTCATCCTTTCTAAAACCTCACATACTCGGTCCATGATATCCGCAGCATCCTTCTGTAGAACCAGATTTCAGTTGCTTCAAGTTTTTCCTTCATCTTTGATGATATTGTTCAACATTCACTGCCATATTGAAGAACTGACATCGCAAAACGACTATCCAATGAGTAAGATTTGTTAGATTATAATTAAAAAAACGAAAGAAAAACAAATGACAATATATATATTACCATAATTCTCCTTGGCACACGTTATCAGATAAAATATTTTAAATTTGCATTGTTTATTGAAAACCACACCAAAACTACTGCACTTTAGAAGAAAATTACTGGAAAGTAACAGAAACTCACCTGAAGCAACCTGAATTTGTAATGTTCCTCATGCCAACGACATTTCTGTCGAACTTCTCTACGGCAGATGACTTCATTGAATTCCTTTTAATTTGTTCCTCTAGAAATTCTATTTAAATTGGGGTCATCAGGAGAGAATATTTTAACTGTAGAACATATGACATCATAATGTAGCTAAATTGTTCAGTCTAATTTCCCTTTCAATTAAATGAAGTTCTTTATTGATGGTACAACGATTTAGTAATAACGTGATTGCGCCATACATCTTGTCAATTTATAATTTGTAAAGCTTCAGTGTATTATCAATTTTACAAAGCTTTCTTATAAGGCTTTCACAGATCACCAGAATTAAATTACAAAGCTGTGATTTTAAACCTAAACTTAATGTTTGAAACTTGTTTCCTCTAAAAACTGTAATGAGTTAGAATAAAATTGTGTTATTATTTATCACGTCAAACCCTCAACTGTCAAGTTAAATGCAATATCATGTATCGAAAATCGACATTCACTATAATATATATATATATATATATATATATATATATATATATATATATATATATATATATGGTAAAGTTTGTATCATAAGTTTATAATAAAAACCATAGACACTGCAGTTTCGGTACTATTTTATTAGCACCTCGTCAGGCACTGAAATATTTTCCTATTAGAAAAAAATATTATTATTATTTTCCTATAAGGCAGACTTTTTAGCATGTATATTATCATTATACGCGGCCAATAGCCAAAGTGCTCTAATTCATTTTACTGAATGAACGATGCGTAGATGCCAGAGTAGCTACTGTTTTTCAAAGTCTACCATTCTTCCAGAGTGCTCAATCAGGGTGTAAGAGCGTAAATATAGTCATCCGCAGGCAGATCTGTTTCGCTGTATCACAGCTCATCAGTACGGTTAGACTCCGACTGCTTTTTAACCCAGGATTGAAACCCGACCGAATTGGCGTCAGTCGGTGATTCTACCTCTGGGCTATGGGCGTTCGGTGGACTGACGCCAATTCGGTCGGGTTTCAACCGTACTGTGATACAGCGAAACAGATCTGTCTGCGGATGACAATATATATATATATATATATATATATATATATATATATATATATATATATATAAGCAGATTGATATTTATAGCACTGCCTAAGAAACCAGCTTTAAATAACGGTGAAGTTGGCCGAAAAATCAGCTTAATGAGTCAAATAACAAAACTCATCATCCGAATCCTGATGAAGAAACATGCAGCAGAAAGACTCGAGATAAGACAAGAATGGTGCCGTTTCGTCGAGGATACTGCGAATCCTAGAGGTCATGTCAGGATACGTGATTATTGGCGGTCACAATCTGAACAATATAAGATACGCAGATGATATAGTGCTGATAGCAGACACGAAAAAGAAACTAGAAAACCTCCTACGAAAGGTAAGTGAAGAAAGTGGAAAGAAAGAATGACACATAAACTTCAAGAATTCTAAATGCATGGTCATCAGTAAAAAGAAAAGGCCAAAATACCAACTACAGGCTAAAGATGCTAAAATCAAGCAGGTACCTGGGGATTGTTAGCGGACGGAAAATGCGACCCTGAGATCCGAAGGCGAATTGGCATGGCCAGATGCATTCCAGAAGCTGAGTAAAGTATTAAAAGACAGGAACATTTCATTAGAAACAAAGAAGATATTATTGGATTGTGATGTCTGTTCTTCGATATGGCAGAGAATGCTGGACAATCTCCTAAAAGATGAGGAAAAAACTTAAGGCAAGCAAAATGTGGTTCTACAGAAGGATGCTGACGATACCATGGATCGAACATGTGAACAACGATGAATTTTGGAGAGGATGGAAACGAAAAGGGAACTAATGTTTAGCATCAGGATAAAGCAGCTGAAGTTCTTGGAACATGCAATAAGGAAGAAAGGCTTGGAGAATCTAATACTCAAATGTAAGATAGAAGGAATGAGAGACAGGGGAAAATAGCGCGTAGCATACTTGATTGGCTTGAGTAAATGGATGGTAGCTCGGACTTTGGGAGGGGTAACAAGAGAAGGCGTGTTAAAAATATGTAGAGGGCTGTGATCGCCTACGTCCAGAAGAAACACGGCACATAGATGACCATTAGTCTAAACTAATGGCCATTCGTGGTCGAGAGGTCTAAGAGATAAATAGAAAACTGTGTTATATAGTCTTTATTAATATATATATATATATATATATATATATATAATCGTTTCGCTCTAAGTAAGGCAGTAGTTCTACTGATGCAAAGGGGTTACATGAAAGGAGAGAAGTAAAAAAAGAACGACAAATTACAGCTGTTGTTGGAGAAAGGATTAGAGAAAGATGGGAATCAAGGAGATAAAACATTGCAGTTGACGTATCATTTAAACTTTTAGAGATTGTAGCCATTACGAAAGCAAATATATGGAATGGAGTTTCACAGGCGGGAAGTGCGAGAAAAGAAACTGATTGAGTAGAACTGTAAACGGGTAGAACTTAGTTGCCAGTCTAGTAGCTCAGGTAAATTCGTTTTACATGAATGCCATGGAGGTAAATTCAGAGTAATACCTAAAATGCAGATTATGAGACACTCACACAAAGATCACACACACACACACACACACACACACACACACACACACACACACACACACACACACACAGAGAGAGATCAAATTCTAATAGTATCCCCAAAGCAATACAAAGAACTAGATGACCCTAGAAAACAATTTCAAATTTCTCTTCAGATAAAGAAGGCACCAGAAGAAAATTGAACGTGTGAAAAAAAAACAACCCTACACACATGAACCCCCTGACTTAACTATTTATACACGATACCTTGGCCATCAGAAAAGCAAACGGATCCTCTATATGTGAAGTCAAAAATTTATTCGCCTGAAGAGAGCCATCTTTAGACACGAAGCACATGCAGGGTCACAAATAATATAATAACAACAATAATTCTAAACTTTAAACAAAATGCTCACGGCTTCTCGCACTTTTATTCTATATATATATATATATATATATATATATATATACGCTACCATAGTTTCAACATTTTTGTTTTAGTCAGGAGATTTGCATCGTAAATAGCCTGACGAAGCCTGACAGGTTGAAACCGTGGTAGTGTAATCAGCTAATCACACCAACTTATGTCGGAAGCAAAATCAATATGTCTGTGGCCATACGCATTATTATTTTTACTTGAGTTTCGATCTGACAATTTCATCGTATGGTTTTCGCTCTACTTTAATTAAGTGCATTGAAAAGCAAAGATATTATGTCGAAAATTTAATAATTTTTCTGACTAATAATTTTGGCTAATAACATGCAGTTTCACCTCCTATACGTTTTTGCATTTTTTCCGGTGTTGTTTTGAAATATTTAAATATGTACGTTTTTTTTTAAAACAAGAATATAACTTTATCCTGATTAAGGCGTTAAAGTGAACAAAACGGGTTAAGTAGATCTTTTTGCACTTCATTCGATTACCTAAAATTGTTATGATATATAGAACTTTGTTTAATGTATTGCTCTCTATATATAAATTTATATATATATATATATATATGTGTGTGTGTGTATGTGTATGTGTATGTGTGTGTGTGTGTGTGTGTGTGTGTGTCCGCGCGTTGATATAAACACTTCTAGCCTTACTTACCAAAAACATTGTTTATTGTTATCAATTCGTAGTATCATTATTAAATTGGCAAAGTATTTATAAGTGCGTTGTGGCGCAGTGGATATAGGCTCGGAACTAGAAATCGGGGAGCCGAGTTCGAATGTCAGTTGAATTCGTTGCATTCACTTACGCACAAAAACCCTTGGGGAAGGTAATAATCCGTCTCTTCCCTCCAGCTATGGGTTAAATAACAGTACAGATTGGGTTATATAGCCTTGGTCGGCAACCAGTCTATCGCAGAAAGCAATGGTAACCTACTGCGGGATAATCTTCTGCCCAGTCAGTCATGTCTCTTTAGAGACATGATCGCCCAAAGCGTGTATCACGTATTGTACTTAACTGACTGACTGAATATAAGTTGAAATCATGATTAAGGCTTCTAACCGTCATAAAGTGGGGGATCGTTTGTCTATTGTTATGAAGTAATAAACCGATCCCCCACTAATTACTACATAATAATATAATACATCTCTTCCCCCTATAGCCTTGGCTGGCAACTAGTCTACCGCAGAAAGCAATGGGAACAGGTTAAGAGGCTCATCCCTTGTTCCCTGTTTAGGATGTGGTTTCCGGCTTTCTCTTTACCAATCTTCTCACTTTTTTTTTTTTCAATTGGAGTAGATAGATCTATCTCGCCCGGTTCACACTCCACCCACGTCTATTGAACAGATGAAGAGGCTCATCCCTTGTTCCTTGTTTAGGGTGTGGTTTCCGGCTTTCTCTTTTCCAATCTTTTCACATACGTAGCCCCCTGCGCTTCAGTGGCGTTACCGCCTTGCTAGGGGTGATCTGATTAAAAAAAAAAAAAAAAGGAGATGACTATTTACCTTACATTTAAATTCCTGGAGATCGTAGCTGTCGGGGAAACAAGTATACGAAAGGAATTTCCACAGGCGGGATGTGCGAGAAAAGAAGCTGATAGAGTAAAAATTGCGGTTACGTTTTATCGGTTTCACTGTAAAAGGGTGTGATCTAGTTGCTAATCTTGTGGCTCGAGTAAATTCATATATAGGGGCCACCAGTGAGCTAAGTTCATTGGAGCAGAAACCGTGAAAATATTTATAGAAAAGGCACATGGAAGCCACATCACGCTGGTGGGAGAACGACTGCAGCCGCTCAGCTGCAGTCGGTATCGATCACATTACAGATTCTCCGTTGGATTTTGTCAAGAACCCCGAGGTGAATAGCAGGGGCACCCGACCAGATGTCTCAGCAGTATTCAGTACACGGGCGAATGATAGATTTATATATGTACAGGATGGATTCAGACGAGAAAACCTTCCTGTCCCTGCACACCGAATCGGATTTAGAAGCGGATTTAGCTATGGATTCGATGTAGTCATTCCACTTGAGGTCTGCTGAGAGTGTTAGGCCAAGGAAGCGTAGTGTTTTGCTCTCAGTGAGGATAGTCTGAACCATGCTAATGGGGTGGGCGGGTAGGAGCGATTGTCTAAAGAGTTTGCCATTTTTACTGAGCAGTTTTATGCTGACTTCTTACTTTGTGAGAACACTGTTATGATGTTCACACTCGTAATACTAGTTTGCCGTTAGGTCTTGGTTTTTTCTTGTTTATATACAATATGGTTTGATTTTTGAGCGTGTTTTTTTTATTTTGTTAAATAAATAATAAGCAAATCAAAATCAACCAACCACAAAAAAAAAAATCAAAATTGGCGGTCTCATCGTCAATAATAATAATTCCTCTGCAAAATCTAAACTGCAGAGAGCCAGTGCCGTTTACGAATTTATATATCCTTTGAAGAACTGTGTTCCGTAACAATCCAAATTTGTAAACAATTATATTGGCCACACTACGGCAAGATT
>JBBBDQ010001063.1:2292500-2450000 GCA_037127315.1 Ascarosepion bandense | reverse complement strand
CTTGGCCGGTCACGCTGTCTCTCACACCTCTCTCTTCTTCGCCCATTTTCTCTTGCTTCCTCCCACCCCCTATGCATTTTCTTACTTCTTCCTCTTTCTTAAACCCAAATGCCGGGTCATCAAAGGCTGCATATGACCATACTTTTTCTACTAGTAAACCTGGTGCCTTTCTCTGAAACTTTCACATCTCTTTTACCTCTCTCTTTCTCTCCCGTTTTCTCTTTTTGTTCTTTTTTCCTCAATGTTATTTTGTATTGGGGTGTGTGCTTTTTTTTTGTTTTTTTATTTTTTGTTTTTTATAAAATATATTTTTTATAAAATATATCTTTCATAAAAAATATTTTATTATATTCTATAATATTTAAACTATTTTATAATATTATAAAATATAATATTTTATAATATTTAAGAAATATATTTCTTTTATAAAATCTATCCTTTATAAAACATATTTTATAAATATAAAATATATTTTTATTTATTTATCTACTATTCTGCTGCAACTGCATTATTTTTGTTGGTATTGTATAGGGTTTGTTTTCTTTTCCTGTTTATTTATAGGGTTGGTTGTGTGTATTTTTTGTGTCTTTTGGAGGGGGGTTCTGGTTGGGGTGTTTTTTTTTTTGTTTACTTAAATTTTAGCTAGAAATATTTGCGATGTTTGCATATTACTGCTAATTCGTCTCTACGGTTTAATAAATCGCTGCTGTTAGGGTACTGAAGAATGTGTAGTTTTTCACTTAGACATAAAGGGCAGATTTCGTTAAGTGAGTTGCAAGTTCTAGTTTTTTCTAGGATCTTCCATTTTAGTTTACAATACAAAATAACATAAATTAAATTAAGAAGAAACCAACCCCAAAACAAAACAACACCTACCAACCCCTAAACCAAATAACAACACGCAAGGCGCCAGCAGCCTCAGCCCTCACAAGATTAATAGATTAACCTATCCTGAACTCAGCCACAAACAAACACTTAACCCTAAGACCTTAAAAGGTCAACAGAACTCAAAATACAGACCAACCACTCTAACACCCCCCCCCAAAAAAAAAAACAAATCCAACACAAATAAACTGGCTTTTCAACTAGATAATTCTCATTTCTAAACAATCACCTGAAGAAGAAGTCAACAACATAATGAGCTGGTGTAGTGATGCTATGAATTTATAAAAACATTGTAACAACCATTACAGTATAACGCTCTGCATTTGTATCGAGCACTCTTTATAAAAGTAAATGCACGAAAAAAAGGTTAATAAGCCTACGAGTTCAACAACTTAGTTACAATCTATATATATATATATATATATATATATATATATATATATATATATATTTGTTTGTTTTTAACCTTTTAAAAGCATTCAATTTAAAATAAACCACATCACTTGACAAGACACAAGAAGTGTCGAAACAAAATAGCTACTTTTGCAGTGATATTATAACATATCCATGTTATAATTTCTGAATAAATAATATATATATATATATATATATATATGTGTGTGTGTGTGTGTGTGTGTGTATAAAGAAAGAAAGGAAACACTTTTTTAGTTATCAACGCGACATATTTTTATTACTTTAACGTTATTTTTAGTGGACACTCGTTTCTGAATAGACGCTTCGCTAATTGATTAAACAGTATATTCATTCAATTTCACCTCCCGGTGTGAATAATTGTGAAATCCTATTACAGAAAAATAGTTGTATCCTGTCGGATGGGATATTTTATTTACTTTCATTTTATTAAAACTTCGTCAGAGATTAAGAGAAACAGATAAAACACAGTAATTCTGGTATTTTCAAATTGGTGTAGTTTGATTTTCTTTGGTCAGCCAATATTTCACGTGCATTATAATCGTAGATAATTCTATACGTATGTAAGTATATAAAAAATTTGTTTTGTCTACGTGGGCAAAGAATGATAATCGTTATTCGTAATTGTGTAGGCATGTGTGTGTGGCTAGTGAAAGTTCGGATGTTTTCACTTTTGTGAAGACTGATTCTTATTGGTCAGTCGCGTATTTTTATTGGTCAGTTGCGACATTTCGTTTGTTGGAAAGGGACTATAGGTTGGGAAATTATCTATTACCCAAAAAACTGTGTGAAGGATTTTGAACTCTGTTAAGTCTGCATCATATTTTTCGCCATATGTGAAAACAGTATCCAGATTAATCAATTTCTGCACTTATTAGGTTTTAATGTCGCCTATTAGCGACCCGCTTTTTGAGTTGCCAGCTTTTGGGGTTGCCCCATTTGACTTTGCATTCCGTCTTCTTACAATTGATGGTTAAGTATTTCCTCGCTTCACTAATGTT
This sequence comes from Ascarosepion bandense, assembly GCA_037127315.1. Classification (NCBI taxonomy): domain Eukaryota; kingdom Metazoa; phylum Mollusca; class Cephalopoda; order Sepiida; family Sepiidae; genus Ascarosepion; species Ascarosepion bandense. Next base: position 2,447,682 of record JBBBDQ010001063.1, on the reverse strand, counting down.
ACGAGGATGCATTTCTGCATAAAAAATATTAATAAAGTCATCAAAAAGGTTAAAATTTATAGTCAAGGATTTCTACTGAGTCCTATTTGTTAATACAAAAAATTTTCATTCATGAAGTAGTTATAAAATAGAAAAATTAGAAATAGAACATTTGGAAGATTCTAGATCATTCCAGTATATTCGAGAAAAATCTAGATGATTCGAAAAACATGCTAATTAGGTACTAGCCCCTATAAAAATAGAAAATTGGTTCAGCCGTTTCGGAGTCTATAGGTAACAGACACACACACACAAATTTCTATTTATAAATAAGTTTAGGCTTAGATCAACCTTGGCGGGTCATTTATTGCCAACTAAATATTATTTATTTATTGCTGGTAATACCTTTTTCTTTCAACAATTTATTGTTGTTTTTATTTAAGTTTTGTGTCTAGTAATACTTTTTTCTTTTTTGAGTATCAAGATTCATTGGGATTTGTTTTTAAGGGCAAGGTCCCCAAGTCCTACCCTGTTATTTAACCCATAACTGGAGGGAAGGAACGGATTAATACATTTCCCAAGGGTGCCAGTACTTAAGTGAATGCAGGTTATTCAACTGGAATTCGAACTCGGCTCACCGACTTCTCTTTCCAAGCCGATATCCACTGCACCACAACGCACATCCGTCACTAAACGCTTACCTGGTATTCCGAAGTGGCCACCCATCTAAGTACTGACCAGGCTCAACTTCGGTGATCGAGCGAGAACTGGTGTATTGAACGTGATATGGCCGTAAGCCAGATAAATGTAAACCTTTACATATTTATGTAAACCTTTATATATATATATATATATATATATATATATATATATATATATATATATATATATATATAAGTCAACAAAAGATTTTAAATTTATAGCGAGGGATTCTACTGAGTCCTACTTGTTAATCCCAAAAATTTTCATTCATGTATTAGTTATAAAATAGAGAAATTAGAAAAAGAACATTTGGAAGATTCTAGATCATTCCAATATATTCGAGAAAAATCTAGATGATTTGAGAAATATTCTAATTAGGTACTAATTATTAAATTTTATGGATTCATTTATTCGTTCTGATGTTTTTGATCATCTATTTTTTGAATATTATATAATTATTTTTATAACATTTTCAAAACAAGTTTATTAAGCATTATATTTTGAAATTATATAATTTACATTTATAACCTTATTTTTTCTTGATAAAATGTTCTATGAAGATTTAAATAAAAAATTATTTCACATTTAAACTTTTTCTTGACATCGTTCTGATCTTTGAAAAATCGGGGAACCGAGTTCAAATTCCAGCCAAATTCATTGCATTCATTTACACACAAATACCCTTGGGAAAGGTATTAATCCGTCTTTCCTTCCAGTTATGGGTTAAATAGCAGGACAGATTGTGTTCTATAGCCTTGGTCGGCAACCAGTCTACCGCAGAAAGCAATGGCAACTACTGCGGGATAATCTTCTGTCCAGTTAGTCATGTCTCTTTCGAGACATGATCGCCCAAGCGTGTTTCACGTATGGCACTTAACTGACTGACTGAATATAATAGTTGGAAACATGATAAAGGCTTCTACTGGGCATAAAGTGGGGGACCAGTTTTCTATTGTAATGAAGTAATAAACTGATCCCCCATAATTACTACTTAATAATATAATACATCTCTTCCTCCTCTAGCTATGAGTCAAATAGCAGGACAGACTGGGTTCTATAGCCTTGGTCGGCAACCAGTCTACCGCAGAAAGCAATGGCAACCTACTGCGGGATAATGTTCTGCTCAGTCATTCATGTCTCTTTCGAGACATGATCGCCCAAGCGTGTTTCACGTATGGCACTTAACTGACTGACTGAATATAATAGTTGGAAACACGATAAAGGCTTCTACTGGGCATAAAGTGGGGGACCAGCTTTCTATTGTAATGAAGTAATAAACTGATCCCCCATAATTACTACTTAATAATATAATACATCCCTTCCTGCTCTAGCTATGAGTCAAAAAGCAGGACAGACTGGGTTCTATAGCCTTGGTCGACAACCAGTCTACCGCAGAAAGCAATGGCAACCTACTGAGGGATAATCTGAGGAGGGAGGGTCTAGAGAACTTAATACTCACAAGTCGGATAAAGGGAAAGAGAGACAGGGGAAAGCAGCGCGAGACGTACTTGTCAGGTCTGAGCGAATGGTTGGCGGAGCGCGGTTTAGAGATACCAAAGGAAAAAATATTGAGTGCGACAAAAGACGAACCCAGGTGGAAGTCCATGATCGCCTACGTTCTTAAAGGAAATGGGACATAAAGAAGAAGAATGTCCATTTTATTTTTCGCCTTTCTTGTCTGGTAAATTTTTGTTTTGTTCCTCGAAGGCCTTTACCCCGTCAAAACTTTCTAAAACATCCTTAATTCCGTGCAAATGCACATGCTGAACTCAAATCGATAATTATTTATTGAAGAAACCTATCTTTCTTTCATGGTATCGACCATAAATACATCGGACTATATCTCATCCCTTACCACCGTTGTCATCTCTGATTCACCTCTGAATGGCTTGAAGCGTAGGTTTCTTTTTTTCGGTTAATTTTCTCCATTTGAGCAATTACTCCGCAAATTGTTCGGTTTCGGAACTCATTTTGCGCGTATGGATCGAAAAAAGGACGAAAAAACGTAAAACTGCGCGTGAATTCAGTCAGCAGTTAACAACTGTTTTGGACCGGGGTTAGGGGGTGAGATAAACAGCGACAAGAAGTTCCATATATTTCTGCTCGATAAAATGAAAAAACAAAACAATTACCGAGTTGAGTTCAGCATATACATTTGCACGGAAATAGGGATGTTTTTGAAAGTTTTGAAGGGGTAAAGGCCTCCGGGGAACAAAACCAAAAATTACCTCTTGTCTTGGGTCAGTTGAGAGCATAAACTGAAGCGTGTCCAATCCCTGATTCATCTTCGGGACGGCAAATCCTCATTGCAATACCGGTGTAACGATGGCTTTTAAAGAAAAAGCAGAAATAAAAAATAGTTACCAGTCGAAATAAAATGTCAGAGTTATGGTTAGGGTCAGAGTTTAAGAAAAGATTCAAAAGAAAAATCATTTTAAATAAAATGTTTGTACAATCTTTTATACTCTTTAAGACCCTTGTGATGCTGATGTGGGTTCTTAATGTTGGATTTTCTTTAATAACAAATCGTTCATAACCAGAGTTCGATGTTCGATTCTTTGAAAGGTGGGGCCATAAATGTCAGTAAATAATTTCAGCCAAATCAATTCAATTACACAAGTGTACAAGAACATTTCTTGTCAGGTGAGAAATCGCATCATTGCCTGATTAGGATAGTCATAGGCAGTGATATTTTATGGTTTTGAGTTTCCCGCCAAAGGCAATGAAAGGTTACGTGGATGCAAACAGTAAAATTATTTTTGTGGAAAATGGTGGTAATACCATTTTGCATATGGCGTTGATCAAGGAGTGAAAAGAAAGAAAGAAAGAAAGAAAGAAAGAAATGAGAAAACCTAACTCAAATGAGTGAAGGAAAATGAAAGATAAAAGTAATAAAAAATGAAATAAAGAAAAAGAAAAAGAACAAAAAATCATCTGTCAAGGAGAATAAAACAGTATTGAAAAGAAAGAAAGAAAGAAAGAAAGAAAGAAAGAAAGAAGAAAACCTAATTCAAATGTGTGAAGGAAAATAAAATTTAAAACTAAGAAAAAATAAACAAAGAGAAAAGAAAGAAAGTCATCTGGTAAGGAGAATAAAACAGAATTGAAAAGAAACAAAAAAGAAAGGACAAAGAAAGAAAGACAGAAAGAAAGAAAAAAGAAAGAAAAAATGAGAAAACCTAATTCAAATGAGTGAAGGAAAATGAAAGATAAAAGTATAAAAAAAGAATGAAACAAAAAAGAAAGAGAAATCAACAGGTTAGGAGAATGAAACAGAATTGAAAAGAAAGAAAGAAAGAAAGAAAGAAAGAAAGAAAGAAAGAAAGAAAACCTAATTCAAATTAGTGAAGGAAAATGAAAGAACGAAAAAGAAAGAAAAAGAAAGAAGAAAAGAAAGTCATCTGGTAAGGAGAATAAAACATAATTGAAAAGAAAGAAAGAAAGAAAGAAAGAAAGAAAGAAAGAAATGAGACGGATGAAAAAAGTAAGAGAGAGAAAAAGAATGAGAACAACAACTAAAAAGAAATAAGTAGAATTGAAAAGAAAAAAGTAACAAAAATGAAAGAATTAAAGAAAAAAGAAAGAAAGAGAAAAGACGTCTTGCAGAAAGAATGAAACGAAAGAAACGAAGGAAAAAATTGAAAGGAAAAAGTCGAATACTGGAATGAGAAAAAGAAAAAAATTAAAGAAAGAAAACTAGAATGAAAGAAAAAGAATTCAAAAGAAGGAAAGAAAGCACAAAAGAAAAAGCACAGATAAGAAAGAAATCTCGTAAAATGAAATAACACATAACTAAAAAAAGAACGAAAGTAAGAAAGAAAGAACGAAAGAAAGAAAGAAAGAAAGAAAGAAAAAGGAAAGATAGAAAATATAAAAAATTCAAGAATAAAGAAGGGAAAGCAAAATAGAATGTAAGAAAAAGTGAAATAAAAGGAATGAAAGCAAAATATTAAATAGAAAGAACAAAGGAAATGGAGAGAAAGAAAAAGAAGGAAAGCAAACAAAAGAAAGAAAACAGTGAAAGAGAAAGAGAAAAGGAAAACAAAAAAGAAAGAAAGAAAAAATAGATAGACGTAAACGATTAAGAAAGATAGAAAGAAGGAAAAAGCAAATAAGAAATACAAATAAATGAAACAAGCATGAATGAATAAAATAATGAATAAAATAATGAATGAAGCAATATGAATGAATAGAAGAAGAAGAATTAGACAGAAAACGATGACAAAGAAAGAAAAATAAAAAGGAAGTTTCCTTTATGAAACCAGTTAGAAGATCAAACAAAATCCTTGTAAAATATTCTGATAAAAATACAAGGCATCAAGAAAATACTAACTTGACCTAGGAACTAATGCCTCATATTACAATAAAATTCTTCTTTTGATTCTAAAATAATTTCCGTTTTAGGAAATCAATTTTAATGACGAATGTATAATCTCAACTGCTGAGCATACGTGGCAACACATCAATTTGGGGTTCACTAGAATTATGGCAGCGTACACAGTGGGTTAAATTATAGCTTTTTTTAACCCCAATAAGAAAGGGGTTGAAAAGGGATTTACGTCACATAATATGAGAATAATTCAAATATACCAGGCTCTCGAAAAGAATGGCGAAGCTCGAACTGTTGCCTTGGATGTTTCCAAAGCGTTTGACAGAGTCTGACATGCTGGCCTTCTACGCAAGCTGCGGAGCTATGGTATAACTGTACCATTGTTTGACCTAATCCAGTCATTCCTCTTTAATAGCACAATGAAGGTAGTATTGAACGGACATACCTCCCAATACTACCATACGAACACGGATGTCCCTCAAGGCTCTATTCTAGGTCCTACACTTTTCTTGATCTACATTAACGATCTGCCCGATGTAATAAGATCCCAAGTAGGGATATACACTGAAGACAGCACTGTTTACTCTTGCCTCGATCAAAAATCTGCTGAGGTTGACAAAGCTAACCTCGCTGCCGAGCTTGAGAAGGACCTCCAATCTGTGATGGAGTGGAATAAGAAATGGCTCGTAAAGTTTAATGTTTCCAAAACGAAGCTGCTATCTATTAACCATCACAAACAATTGCTCCTACCCCCATTAGGATGAAACAGACTAGCCTCTCTGAGAGCAAAGCACTACGCCTCCTTGGCCTAACACTCTCAACGGACCTCAAGTGGAATAACTACATCGAATCCATAGCTACATCCGCTGCTAAGAAGGTCGGTTCACTGTGCAGGGCTAGGAAGTTTTCCCGTCTGAATCCATCTTGCATATATATAAATCTGCCATCCGCCCGTGTATTGAATATTGCTGCAACATCTGGTCGGGTGCCCCTGCTATTCACCTCAGGGTTCTTGACAAAATCCAAGGGAGAATCTGTAATGTGATTGATACTGACTTGGCAGCTTGGCTGCAGTCGCTCTCTCACCGGTTTGAGGTGTCTTCCCTGTGCCTATTCTATAAATACTTTCACGGCTTCTGCTCCAATGAACTTAGCACAGTGGTGCCCACTATGTATAAATTTGCTCGAGTTACTAGACTAGCAACTAGATTCCACCCTTTTATAGTAAAACCGATAAATGTAACTGCAATTTCTACTCTAAAACCTTCTTTTCACACACACTTCCTGCCTGTGGAATTCCCTTCCACATACTTGCTTACCCGACAGCTACGATCTCCAGGAATTTAAATGTAAGGTCGATAGACGTCTCCCATTTCACTAACTCGCATCCATTCTCTCAAGCTCTTTTCTCCATCTACTCCACCCCGATTCTAGGTATTCTCATCCCTCTTCCTGACATTTCCTATAACTATGTGTCTCCCTGTGCAACAGTGGCAGTAAAACTGCCTTGCTTGGGGTGAAATGATTAAAAAACATGTAAGGAAATAATGTTATGGAGGTGTACAGAAAAATATGTATTGGTTAAGGTCAAGGAGTCATGAATGACCTGTACGCATGTAATTGGTTTGAAAAAATCTGTTCGAGAGAAACATCGTTGTAAGACGGAATCAGTCTGGAGCGTTTTTTAACTTTTTAACGAATCTCCAGAGTCATTACAGTAAATTGTTTGAGACAATGAGCAAAGATGTTAAACACATCACAATTTACCATATACCGACACTGAGAAAAGACGAGGTGGGGGAGCAAGTTAGCAACCTGGGTGTTTGGGGTCCATTCGCTTTTAGAGATTAAGGATGAAGCGAAAAGTATCTGACACCCCTTGCTATACTCTCTCTCTCTCTCTCTCTCTCTCTCTCTCTCTCTCTCTCTCTCTCTCTCTCTCACTAAGGATCAGATCAAACCAAAAATCGATCATCACAGCCATATCTACACTAAAACTGCCCAATCTTCTCGATCCAACCATAACGAAGTTCAGAAGGTTTTACATGTCCTTGTTCCCGATTGTCTATCTCACGGAAGCAACGTCTCATGCCTTTTGCTAATCTATCATCATTTTTATGGCAAAACTTCAAATGTATTAGATTGCTTCCTTCCACCAGTTCAGACCACTATGTTATGTTCCTAGACTCGGACCATCTTCATTACCTTCATATTCGGAAAGGAAGCGGTTCTTCTTCCAGAGAGCTTCTGCCTTATGCAACAGACTCCAGAGTTGATGCTTTTCGAGTAATACGATCTTAATCGCTCCTAATCTAGAATCAACCGTTATCGATCCCCATAATAGACCATTTTTTATTACTCTTGTGTCGATAGAACAAATGCATTCAGTAACACACTACCTTGGGTTGCTCTCGAGCTTTGAATTGGTTGAACAATAGCTTAAAAATGACCAGAACGTCATGGCTTTAAAGTGTATATCAGATTACAAGAGCTCGCAAATGCAGACATATTGGGTATAATTGCTATGGGACCTTCGACCTTTCTAAATACAACAACAAGGAGCAGGAGAAGGAGAAGTGGGTATAAGATATTTACTAAAATAAGGCAGAGAAAGGAACATGAAATAGAGAAGAGGGAGAGGAATAGCAAGGGAGGAGGAGGAGAAAGAGTAAGTGGGGAGGAAAGAAAGCAAGTAGAAAATAATTACGAAGAAGATGAAGAGGGAGGAAAACGCGTGGAAAGAAGGAAGAGAGAAGGAATTTTAGGAGGAAGTCTAGAAATCTGTAAACAGTGGAATGAGCTGAGAGGAAAGGAGGAGGAGGAGGAACCGGAGGTAGGTAATAATAATAATAAGAAGAAGAAGAAGAAGAAGATGAAGAAGAAGAAGAAGAAGAAGAAGAAGACGAGCGTATGAACAGCAAAAAGATGAAGAAGTGTGACTGTGGAAAGAATGAGTTGTTACTATTGATGATGATCATTATTATTATGATGATGGTCCCGATGATGATGATGATGATGATGATGGTGATGATGATGTTGATGACGAGAACGACGATGATGTGAAAGAAAAAAAAGGTAAGAAAAAGTTGAAAAAAATGAAAAACGAGAAAGCATGAAAAAGTAAAATAAGTAAAAAGTTGAAGAAGAAGAAGAAGAAGAAGAAGAAGAAGAAGAAGAAGAAGAAGAAGAATATATTGAGGAAGAAGAAACCGAAGAAGGAAAAAGAAGAAGGAAGAAGAAGAAGAAGAAGAAGAAGAAGAAGAAGAAGAAGAAGAAGAAGTGTATGAATAAGGACAAGATAAAGAAGTGTAACTGGGAAAAGAATGAGAATAAGTTGTTATTGTTGACGATGATGATTATTATGAGGATGATTATGATGATGAGGAAAATGATGATGATTGGAAAAATAAAAAAACGAGAAAGCAGGAAAATGTAGCACAAGTAAAAGGTTTAAGTGGAAAATAATAAGAAAAGAAGAAGAAGAATAGAAAAGGAATAAGAAAAACAAAAAAAAGAAAAGAAAATGAATAAGAAAAGAAGAAAAGGAAGAAAAGAACAGGAATAAGAAAAGAAGAAAAGAGAAGAAAAGGAATAAGATAAAAGAAGAAAAGAAAAGGAATAAGAAAAGAAGAAGAGAAAGAAAAGAAAAGGAATAAGGAAAGAAGAAGAATAGAAAAGGAATAAACAAAGAAGAAAAAGAAGAAAAGAAAAGAAATAACAAAAGAAAAAGGAGAAAAGAAGAAAATAAAAAGGATATGAAAAGAAGAAAAAGAAAAGAATAGAAATAAAAAAGGAATAAGAAAAGAAAGGGAATAAGAAAAGAAGAAGAAAAAAGAAAAGGAATAAGAAAAGAAGAAGAAAAGGAATAAGTAAAGAAGAAGAAGAAGAAAAAGAATAAGAAAAGAAGAAAAAAGGAATAAGAAAAGAAGAAAAAAGGAAAGGAATAAGTAAAGAAGAAGAAGAAGAAGAAAAGGAGTAAGAAAAAGGAAGAAAAGAAGAGGAATAAGAAAAGAAAAGGAATAAGTAAAGAAGAAGAAGAAGAAAAGAAAAATAAAAAAAGAAGAAGAAAAGAAGAAGAAGAAAAAAGAAAAGGAATAAGAAAAGAAGAAGAAAAGAAAATGAATAAGAAAAGAAGAAGAAAAGAAAATGAAGAAGAAAAGAAGAAGAAGAAGAAAAGAAAAGGAATAAGAAAAGAAGAAGAAGAGGAAAGGGATAAGAAAAGAAGAAGAAAAGAAAATGAAGAAGAAAAGAAGAAGAAAAGATAAGGAATAAGAAAAGATGATGAAGAAGAAGAAAAGTGAAAGGAATAATAAAAAAAAGAAAAATGTACGAAAGAGGAAAAGAAATTGAAAGCGAAAGAAAATTACGTGATGATGATGATGATGATGATGATGATGGCGACGGAGAAAAAGGAAGAAAGCGAAATAGAAAAGATGATAATGATGGCTTCAAAGAAGAAAGAGGAAAAGGAAAGTGAGAAAAGAAGAAGAAGAAGAAGAAGAAGGGGAGGAGGAGGAGGAGGAGGAGGAGACGAAAAATATAGAAGCGCTTTAATTGAAATCCCCTGAGACTCCCATTGTCCCAATAAAGGCAATAATAGAAAGGGAAGCCTTTTTGAAGAAAAGATGGCAGCATTTACATCAAAACGTTCTCGCACTATTCAACCCGCCATTTTTGGCCTTTATTCATTCTTCTATTGTTCGTTTAAAATATTTTTCTTCGACAAAAACTTCTTTTCTTTTTAACATTTTGAATTAAAACGAGCACATTTAAGCTGCCTTGAAGGCCTTCATTTACGTAACGGCTTTACAAATCAAAATAAATTAATTTTAAGAATTGTATTCAATCAGACCGACATCATTACCCTTTCTTTTTCTGTGGTTCCGTTCTTCATTCGAGTGTCGTCTGAATTTTCCACAACTTCGATTTCCACGGTTCAAATTACCCAAGTTCAGACTCGGAAATGCATAATTCATTAGTTATAATTAACAATGGTTCCGAAGCGTTTGAAGTGATATATCTATATCTATATTTTTCGATATATCAACATGATGTCCAGTCTGATTTCAGTTGCAAGTACGTCTGAAGGTCAGCAAGTAGACTTTCCCAGCATGAGAAGTCACAGCTCCATGATACTAAAGTAGCAAGGGTTAAGCTGACTATCCGAAGCTGAGCCTTAAAATGATGGCCACTCACTGGTCTAATGAGTCACTAGACACGTCATCAACGGAAATGAAATAAAAAAAATAACGTGATAGAAGAGGTCTTACTCGGACACGAGTTGGCTTTCCATCGATCTATAGATAAGGAAGTCAAACCACCCAGAATATTTCAACATCGAATCTATAGCTGTTATAAATGCTAGGAAGATTGGATCACTGTGTCGGGCAAGAAAGTTTTTCTCGTCAGAATCCATCTTGCACATTGTTCCCATATCTAGTCGGGTTCTCCTGCTATTCATCTCGAGGTTTTTGTCAGAATCCATCTTGCACATTTATAAATCTACCATACGTCCGTGCATTGAATACTGTTGCCATATCAGGTCGGGTGCTCCTGCTATTCATCTCAGGGTTCTCGACAGAATCCATCTCGCACATTTATAAATCTACCATTCGTATGTGCATTGATTTTTTTTAATCATTTCACCACAAGCATTATTGCGCAGGGGGTTATAAAGGGGAAGGTGGCGAGAAAGAGTGGTTAGATATAGGAAATGTCAGAAGGAGGATGATAGACGGGTAAGGATGTAGATGGGAAGAGTGTTTGTGAGAATGGATGCGTGTTAGTGTGTTAGTAGGTGTCTATTGACTTTACATTTAAATTCCTGGAGATTGCAGCTGTCGGGGAAGCAAGTATGTGGAAGGGAATTCCACAAGCGGGAAATGCGAGAAAAGAAGCTGTTGGAGTCGAAATTGCGGTTACATTTTATCGGGTTTACTGTAAAAGTGTGGGACCTAGTTGCTAATCTAGTATCTCGTGCAAATTCGTATCTAGGGGGCACCAGTGATCTAAGTTCATCGGAGCAGAAGCCGTGAAAGTATTTATAGAAGAGGCACAGAGGAGCCCCGTCACGCCGGTGAGAGAGTGACTGTAGGCGGTTTGCCAAGTCGGTATCGATCACATTACAGATTCTCCGTTGTATTTTCACAAGAACCTCGAGAAGAATAGCAGGGGCACCCGACTAGATATGGCAGCAGTATTCAATACACGGGCGGATGGTAAATTTATATATGTGCAGGATAGATTCAGACGGGAAAAACTTCCGGGCCCTTCACAGAGAACCGACTTTCATAGCAACGGATTTAGCAATGGATTCGTTACAATATCTGGTCGGGTGCCTCTGCTGTTCATTTTTACATTCGCGGTAACATCTAAGAAATGAACTGCAATGTAATCAACCCATATTTCCCAGCTCGACTTCAGTCACTTTCTCACCGGTGTGGTGTGGCTTCCGTCTGTCTTTTCCTCAAATATTATCAAGGCAACTGCTCTGATGAGCTTTTTTTTCTCTGGTTCCTCGACCATATGAATGTATGAGTTTTACATTTATCATCGGAGGCCACAATTTGAAAAACATAAGGTACAGGATGATACAGTGCTGATAACAGACACGGAAAGGAAACTACAAGACCTCCTACAGAAGGTAGCTGAAGAGAGTGACAAGAAAAGACAGGAAGAGAGTGACAAGAAATAAACTGCAAGAAAACTGAATGCATGGTCATCAGCAAAAAGAGCAGCCCAAAATGCCAAATACAGGTGGGGGATACTAGAATCAAGCAAGTACAAACATTTATATACCTGGGAAGTGTTCTAACAGAAGACGGAAAGTGCGACACAGAGATCCGAAAGCGAATTGGACTGGCGAAGGACGCATTCCAGAAGCTGAGTAAAGTATTAAGAGACAGGCAAATTTCGCTAGAAACAAAGAAGAGAGTACTGGATTGCTATGTGTTCTTCAATATGGCAGTGAATGCTGGACAATATCATCGAAGATTAAGGAACGACTTGAAACGACAGAAATGTGGTTCTAAAGGAGCATACTGGATATAAAGTGGGGGACTAATTCCTTATTACAATCAATATATAAACTGACCCCTCACTTTGTGGTCAGAGCAGTTTCTATACATTTATATTCCTGAGATCCAAAAGCACAAGGACGCATTCCAGAAGCTAAGTAGAGTATTAAGAGACAGGGAACTTCCACAAGAAACAAAGAAGAGAGTACTGGATTGCTATTGTGATGTCAGTTCTTCAATATGACAATGAATGCTAGACAATCTCATCGAAGTTATAATGAATTGAGCATGTGAGCAATGATGAGGTTTTGGAAAGAATGGAAACGGAAAGGAAATTAATCCTGAGCATCAGGAAGAGACAGCTGAAGTTCTTGGGGCATGTGATGAGAAAGGAAGGCTTAGAGAATCTGATACTCACAGGTCAGATAGAGGGAAAGAGAGAAAGAGAGAAAGGGGAAAGCAGTGGATAACATGTTTGAAGGGCCTGAGCCGGTGGACTGTAGAGCGAGGGTTGCGTGGTATAACAGGAAAAAACGTGCTAAGAGCCACCAGGGATAGGGAGACGTGGAAGACCATGATTGCCTTCGTCCTGAAAGGACAAGGTACATAGAAGAAGAATAGATTGATAATTAGGTCCAACATTTTAACGTTGAAATAGTTAAATGTAAAACTCCTCTTCTACTCTAATAGTTTCTTTTTCCCCTCCGTTTATTTGCTTTTCCGACAACTTCTTCATGTGCGGTGTCTTTTCAGGACGTACGCGATTATGGACTTTCACTTGCACCCTATCCAATGTTGCTCTTAACGCTTTTCCGCTTGGTATCTCTCCCAAACCCTGCTCCATCCACTTGCTAAAGCCCATCAAGTATGTTTCGCGTTGCTTTTACCCAGTTTTTCATTCCTTCTGTCTGTCACGTAATTATTAGATTCTCCAAGCCCTCCTTCCTCATCAGCTGTTTCTTTTTGATGCTAAGTATAGGTTTCTTTTTTATTTACCTCTTCTCCAAAACTTTGTCATTTGCTCGCTTGTTCGGTCCTAGGTATCCTCAGAATCCTTCTGTAGAGCCACATTTCTGTTGTTTCGAGTCTTTCCTCCATCTTTGATGAGATGGTCAAAAATTTAAATGCAACGTCAATTAGCATCTTCTATCTCCTTGAATACGATCCATCTTTAATCCTTTCTTCAACAACTCCAGTACCCTGTTTTTTTTTTCACTGCAACCCCCTGCGCACTAGTAGCGGTCCTGCTTTGCTTGAGGTCAGTCAGTTAAGTGCCATACGTGATACACATTTGGGCGTTCATGTCTCGAGAGAGACATGATTAACTGAGCAGAAGATTATTCCGCAGTAGGTTGCCATTGCTTTCTGCGAGAGACAGGTAGCCAGCCAAAGCTATAGAACCAAGTCTGTCCTGTTATTTAACCCATAAGTGGAGGAAAGAGACAGATTGATACCTTTCTCGAGGGTATTTACGCGTAAGTGAATGTAAGGAATTCAACTGGAATTCGAACTCGGCTCCCCGATTTCTCATTCCGAGCCGATAGTCACTAGACCACAACGCACATCCGCAATGTGGTGAATACTTGGAAGCAAATTATACCAACAAAAGTAAATAGTTACGTACGTACAGCAGAGTTTGAGTTTTGTTTAATGGCATATCAACACCTCTGTGGGTTATATAATGCCAAAAAGGTGGGGTTTTAAGGGGATTCTTTAATGTTCGGTTATAGCAAAAAGGTTGATTTAATCAGATTTTAATGAAAATTTTTTTGTTTTTATTTTTTTTATTTTAGAAAACTGAAAATGTCTTCTAGTTTTGTATGCAAAAATGTTTTTCCTTCAAAAATGTGTTATGTAATAAAATGTATTGTTGGGAATATTTTTCATTTAATTTTATGTATATATTTCTATAAAAGTGTTTTTTTTTTTTTACCCCAGTTTGGGGATTTAACTATTTACCCATAGTTGGGACTCTAACAGGTGCTACCACTCCGGGTCAGAGTGGACATGGGAACAACAGCAATTAAGAGGTGGTTTCATGCTCTCTCACAACCTCCTAATCAGAGGCCTTGCTGCCGGATGCAGTTTACCGTCATGCCCAGAACCTGAATACTTGGAAGAAAACTAGACCAAGAAAAGTAAATAGATTAAGTACAGACAAAAGAGGCGAATTCACCAAAATTCAAAGTGTTGACAATAAGCCTATTAAATAAATAAATAATAAAAAAAAGTTTTAATTACCTTTTTTTTTTTTTAATTGGCAACCCAACTTGCAGTAAAAAGAAAGGTTTCTGGGAATATCTCAAGACGGCAAGGAAAAAAACATTGTGATTTAATTTTCGCCCATGTGTGTCGCTTTTTTTAAAATGGTGAGTGGAGGTTCTTGTTTGAATAAACCAGCCTCTTATTTTGTTTATTTATTTTTTGGAATTCACTCCTTTCTTTTCGGCCTTTGGCATCTCAATGTGGTGTAATTGCTAGCAAGTTTGTTTCGCTAGAATCCTTACAATTGAATAGTGAGTTCGAGCCTCACTGGGTGTCCCATACTTTCGGCCTTGTGCCACATCTAAGCTGTGCATAGAAAATTACCTTTCTTCCGGCCTGATTTACACACACACTCTCTCTCTCTCTCTCTCTCTCTCTCTCTCTCTCTCTCTCTCTCTCTCTCTCTCTCTCTCTCTCTCTCTCTCTCTCTTTCTCTTTCTCTTTCTCTCTCTCTCTCTCTCTCTCTCTCTCTCTCTCTCTCTCTCTCTCTCTCTCTCTCTCTCTCTCTCTCTTTCTCTCTCTCTCTCTCTCTCTCTCTCTCTCTCTCTCTCTCTCTCTCTCTCTCTCTCTCTCTCTCTCTCTCTCTCTCTCTCTCTCTCTTTCTCTTTCTCTCTCTCTCTCTCTCTCTCTCTCTCTCTCTCTCTCTCTCTCTCTCTCTCTCTCTCTCTCTCTCTCTCTCTCTCTCTCTCTCTCTCTCTCTCTCTCTCTCTCTCTCTCTCTCTCTCTCTCTCTCTCTCTCTCTCTCTCTCTCTCTCTCTCTCTCTCTCTCTCTCTCTCCTCTCTGGCCTCACCCCTACCCCAACTCTCCATTTCTTGAGGCGGCTGACCTGTTGGTAGTCCAAACATTTTTTTACCAACTTGAGATATTCGCAGAAATCTTTTCTCTTCACTGTAATTCAGACGATGTGTGTGAGAGTTAAGAGAAGAAAATATAGGAATGTCTATTAAGACGCTCGTCCAATTGCAGTGGGACACTAACAACGGACCGGTGGTCTGGTGCTGCTATTCCGTGTCCGTCCCGTGAGACTCTCCCACGTTACTTTCAACCGTCACTCTCGACTCAGCTCTTAAAATACGACCTAAATCGTACATTAACTTCTTGACATACGTTAGAACACAATGCACTTACAAATACACGCATGCAACTGTTTTTCCCTTCCATTTCTGAGCGATCGTCATTTTAAAAGAGTCTTTCCAAAGCGCGGGGGAGAATATGCGTACACCACGTATCAAAGAGCAGAGAAAAAAGCTTTTATCGATGTGATATCAAACCTCTAAACATAAACTACAAGAAAAATCTAACTGAATGCAGGGTCATCAGCAAAAAATGGAGCCCAAAATGCAAATTACAGGTCAAGATACTAAAATCAACCAGGTACACAAATTTAAATACCTGGGAAATATTCTAACCGAAGACGGAAAGTGCAATGCTGATAGTCGAAGGCGTATTGGGATGGTCAAGGACGCTTTCCAAAAGTTAATCAGACTATTGAGTATGAACTTTGTTTAACAGCATATCAACACCTCTGTGGGTTATTTAATGCTAAAAAGGTGGAGTTTTAAGGTATTGTTTTAATGTTCGGTTATAGTGAGAAGGTTGATTGTGTCAAATTTTAATTAAAATTTTTGTTTTTATTCTTTTTTATTTCAGAAAACTGAAAATGTCTTCTAGTTTTGTATTCAAAAATGTTTTGCTGAGAATATTTAAAAAAACGTATTGTTGGTAATATTTTTCCTTCAAAAATCTATATTTTTCCATAAAAGTCTATTTTTATGCATATATTTCTATAAAAGTCTATTGTTATACTTTTATACTGTTTTACCCAAGTTTGGGGGGTAACTATTTACCAATAGCTGGGACCCTAACAGGTGCTACCACTCCGGGTCAGGGTGAACCTGGGAACAAGAGCAATTAAGAGGTGGTTCCATGCTCCTCACAACCTTCCAATCAGAGGCCTTTTTGCTGGATGCCTTTTACTGTCATGTCCAGGACCCTCAGACTATTAAGAAACAGGAAAATTTCATTAAAAACAAAGAGTACTGAACTGCTGCGTGATATCTGTCCTCCTGTATAGCAACGAATGCTGGACAGTCTCCTTTAAGATGAAGAAGAAACTCGAAGCAACAGAAATGGGGTTCTACAGAAGGATGCTGGGAATACAATCACCCGAGCATTTGAGCAACGACAAGGTTTTGAAGCGAATGGAAACGAAATGGAAACTTATTCTTAAAATCATTAAAAGACAGAGGAAGTTTCTGTGACACTTAATGAGGAAAGAGGACTTGCAGAATTTGATACACAAAGGGCGGCTAGAGGGACAGAGTGGCAGCGTAAAACAACCCGTGACGTAAAAGCAAATAGATGGCAGGGCATAGTTTGGAAGAAATACCAAGACAAAAGGTATTTAGAGTTAAAGGCGATAGAAAGATGTGGAGAACCATAATCGCCTACATTCTGTAGGGACAGGCACATAAAAGAAAGAAAGATATGTCCATGAGTTTGGAGAAATCTCTTCACGAATGATGAGAAAACTGGAACCAATAGAAATATGGCTCTACAGAAGGATGCTGAGAATTCCATAAACAGAATGTGTAAGCAACGAAGAAACCTTAATAAAAAGAAAAACAAAAAGAACTCTTACATTCAGAAACCGAAAGAGATTGCTGAAATTCCTTAGACATATGCGGAGGAAGGAAGGCTTAAAGAACTTAATCCTCACAAGACATATCGAAGGCAAGAGGAACAGAAATAAAGCAGCATACTGTTTAAATGTAGAGCTTGGTTGGCTGTAAATCAGTTGGTTAGGCTTGATAAAGAGAAAAAATGTTTCTAAATTCTACAGAGGATAAGATGTTGTGGAGAGTCATGATCGCTCACATCTTGAATAGACAGGGCACATAGAAAATTAAGAATCTTCAGAGTATTTCATTTAATTTGCATTCACATTCTTTATTTCCTGCTTTTCCCCAGAACTGGTTTCCCACCAGTAAGAAATTTAACCGAAAACAACACCGTAACTTCTCTGCTCTTTCGTCTTGGTTGAAGAAAGGAACTAAAAAAAAATTAATAAAATATAACATAAATAATTCGACAATTTACATTATTCACTTTGTTCGGTCGGTTGTCCTCATTTTTATTGTCGCATTCACGACGTTTCGACGCTGTGGAATTTTCGAGTTATATATGTTAGAAATTAGAGCAGAACTTTCAGGATGTAGGCGATCATGGCCTTCCACATCTTCCTATCTCTGGTGGCTCTTAGCACGCTTTCTCCTGTAACATCTCGCAAACCCCGTTCTGTCATGCACCTGCTCAGGCCCTTTAAATATGTTATTCAGTGCTTTCCTCTGTCTCTCGTTCTCTCGCTGTTAGTATCAGGTTCTCCAAGCCCTCTGTCCTCATTGTATGTCCCAGGAATGTCAGTTGTTTCTTCCTGATGCTCAATATCAATTTCATTTTTGTTTCTATTCTTTCCAACACCTCTTCATTGCTCACGTGCTCGACCCATGATATCCGCAGCATCCTTCTGTAGAACGACATTTCAGCTGCTTAAAGTTTTACTTCGTCTTTGATGATATTGTCCAACATTCACTGCCATATTGAAGAACTGTTATCACATAGCAATCTAGTACTCATCATTGTTTCTAGTGGAAGTTTCCTGTCTCTTAATACTCTACTTAGCTTCTGGAATGCGTCCTTCGCCATCCCAATTCGCCTTCGGATCTCTGTGTCGCACTTTCCGTCTTCTGTCAGAACACTTTCCTGGTATTTAAATTTTTCTACTTGCTTGATTCTACTATCATCATCATTTATCCATCACACCCAGTGGTGCATAGGGCAGCAACGTTTTGTTGCTGTTTCTGTAACAGACTGTTTTTTACGGGGCAGGGCTGTTAGCCCTGCGCCCAACCCCCAAACCTGGAGGACCGGTGGACCATTCTTGGTCCTTACGTTTACAGCACCTGTTATTCCCAAATGGTCCCCATTAAGTACTGACCAGGCTCGATGTTGCTTAACTTCGGTGATCGGACGGGAACCGGTGTATTCAACACGATATAGCCCACCTGTATTTGGCATTTTGGATTTCTATTTTGGCTGATGACCATGCATTCGGTTTTCTTGCAGTTTGTTTGTACTCGTCTTTGTCATTCTTGTAGTTTCCTTTCCGTGTCTGCTATCAGCACTGTATCATCTGCGTATCTTATATTGTTCAAATTGTATCCTCCGGTGGCAAATTCTTGCATAACATGACGCAACACGATTATCGCCAAAATAATTTTAGAATCTAAAAACATTTTCTGGCTTTAAATAACCGGCAAGTGTTAAAACAAATCACACTCACGCACGCACACACACACACACACACACACACACACACAACACACACACACGGGCACATAATTTTCTCTATTTTGCCAACTCTCACTTTCGCACACACTCTCTCTTTCTCTCTCTCTCTCTCTCTCTCTCTCTGTACATACGAGTTAGTACCGAAGTGTTCTTTCTTTTTTCCCCTCACTCATATTAACATGCTCCCTTTCAGTCTCTCTTTCATTCTGTGTCTCACTATCTTTATTTCGTTTCACCTCTTTTTCTCTCCCTACCTCTCTACTTATATATCTCTAATATCGAAATATCTTATATATCTCTAATACTTATATATCTCTAATATCTATATATTATATATCTATATATATCTATATATCTCTCTCTCTCTCTATATATATATATATATATATATCTAATATATATATATATATAATATATATATATATATATATATATATATATATATATATCACTAATAATAATATCTCTAATACTTATATATCTCTAATATCTATATATTATATATCTATATCTATATATATATATATCTGTAATAATAATATCTCTAATACTTATATATCTCTAATATCTATATATATTATATATATATATATATATAATACTTATATATCTCTAATATCGAAATATTCCTGACATTAAGCCAGTTAAGTGCCACACGTGGTACACGCTTTCGGCTATAGAACCTAATCTGTCCTGTTATTTAACCCATAACTGGAGGGAAGTGACAAATTAATACCTTTCCCAATGGTATTCGCACGTAAGTGAATGCAATGAATTCAAGTGAAATTCCAACTCGGCCCTCCGATTTGTCGTTCCGAGCTGCTAACCACTGCACCACGACATTACTTTCCCTATTTTTCTATCTTTTTTTCTTTTGCGGTCTTTCACATTATATCAATCTCTCCTCTCTCTCTCTATTTTCTCTCTCGCTCTCACTATTTCTCTTTTTCTTTTTCTCGTTGTATTGAGGGATATAATGTTGCCATATCTGGTCGGGTGCCCCTGCTGCTCTCCTTGGGCTTCTTGACAAAATACAAAGGAGGATCTGTAACGTGGTTGATACTGACTTGGCAGACCGGCTGCAGCCGCTCTCACACCGGCGTGATGTAGCTTCCCTGTGCCTCTTCTACAAGTACTTTCATGGCTTCTGCTCCGATGAGCTTAGATCACTGGTGCCGCCTAAGCACGAATTTACACGAGATACTAGATTAGCAACTAGGTCCCACCCTTTTACAGTTACGGTTACATCTTATTTGTTTATAAGATGTAACCGTAAATTCTACTCCAACAGCTACTTTTCTCGCGCTTCCCGCCTGTGGAACTCCCTTCCACAAGTCTGCTTTCCCGACAGTTACAATCTCCAGGTGTTTAAATGTAGGGTCAATAGACACCTCCTATCACACTAACTCCCAACTATTCTCAGAACACTCTCATCTACCCAACCCTCATTCTCGGTATCCTCACCCGCCTATCACCCACCCTCTGTTATTTCCTATATTTAATCAGCCTTTCTCCACTCTACGTAGCCCCCTGCACAGTAGTGGCAGTGACATGCCTTGCTCGGAGTGAAACGCTTATAAAAAAAAAAAAATGTCGATATAATGTCTGATATCTCGCGATACAAAATCTGATGTCTCGTCGAGATAATCTCTGATGTCTCGTGATACAAAGTCTGAGTCTCGAGATGCAAAATCTAATATCTGATGTCTTGCAATACAAAGTCTGATGTCTCATCGATACAAAGTTTGATGTCTCGTCAATACAGAGCTTAATGTCTCGTCAATACAAAGTTTAATGTCTCGTCGATACAAAGTTTGATGCCTCGTCAATACAAAGTTTGATGTCTCGTTGATACAAAGTTTTATGTCTCGTCGATACAAAGTTTGATGTCTCATCAATACAAAGTTTAATGTCTCGTCAATACAATGTTTGATGTCTCGTCAATACAAAGTTTGATGTCTCGCCAATACATAGACTGATGTCTCATCGACACACTGTCTGATGTCTTGTCGATGCAAAGTCTGATTTCTCGTCAATACGGAGTTTGATGCCTCGTCGATACAAAGTGTGATGACTCGTCGATACGAAAACTGATGTCCTGTCGATGCAAAGTCCAGATTTTAAGCGCAGACTTCAAGTGTACAGAACTGAAGCAGACTTTAGAAGAAACTTGAAGCACAGTCTGAAACATGAAACAAGGGATAAACCTCTTCTCCTGTGTAAAAGACTGGGGAGGAGTGTAAATTCTCGACACAGGACAAAATCATAAATATTATGTAGTCAACGAAGATCGAAATCAGTACTCAGGCGTTTTAGCTAAGAATATAATCTCGTTAACCATCTCCCTACACACTGCGGATCCATAAGTTCTCAAAGATTACCTAATTATGTTTCGTCCAATCAGGTTCAACGATTTAAAATTCTCTTCTTATATGTGGCGTGTTTCTTCAGGTTGTAGGCGATCATGGTTTTCCACATCACCCTCTCCCTTGTAGTTCTATACAACCTTTCTCTTGTTATCCCTCCCAAATCCTGCACTGCCATCCATTTGCTCAAGCCCATCAAGTATGTTACGCGTTGATTTCCCCTGTCTCTGTTTCGTCCTGTCTGTCATGTGAGTATCAGTCCAAGCTCTCTATTCTCATTAAATGTGTCAGAAACTTTAGCTTTCTTTTCCTGATGTTAAGGATGTTAAGTTTCATTTTCGTTTCCATCATTTCCAGATACTCGTTGTTGCTCACATATTCGATCTATGGTATTCTCAGCATCCTTCTGTAGAACTACATTTTGGTTACTTCAAATCTTCCTTTAATCCTTGATTAGATTGTCCAAAATTCGCTGCCATGTTAAAGGACATCACATAATAATCAGTACTCTCTTTGTTTCCAGCTAAATTTTCTTGTCTCTCAATACTCTGCTTAGCTTCTGGAATGCATCCTTGGCCATGCAAATACACCTTTGGATCTCAGTGTCACACTTTACGTCTTCTGAGTTTGAGTTTGAGTTTTATTTAACGGCATATCAACTTCTGTGGGTTATTTAATGCCAAAAAGGTGGGGTTTTAAGGTATTTTTTTAATGTTCGGTTATAGTGAGAAGGTTGATTTAGTCAGATTTTAATGAAATTTTTTGTTTTTATTATTTTTTATTTAAGAAAACTGAAAATGTCTTCTAGTTTTGTATTCAAAAATGTCTTGCTGAGAATAATTTTTTCAATTCAAACGTGTGTTATGGTTATAATTTTTCCTTAAAAAATGTATATTTTTCTATAAAAGTCTTTTTTGTGTATACATTTCTATAAAAGTCTATTTTTATACTTTCATACTGTTTTGATCAAAGTTTAGGTGGGGTTAACTATTTTCCAATAACTGGGACCCTAACAGGTGCTACCACTCCGGTTCAGGGTGGACCTGGGAACAGCAACAATTAAGAGGTGGTTCCATGCTCCTCACAATCTCCCAATCAAAGGCATTGCTGCCGGATGTAGTTTGTTGTCGTTTAAAAATAAGTTCAAATGTTTGCTTTCTCTGGTATCTCTTTGTTGGATTGCTTTAACGGTATAGCGGGAAATACTTCTAAAATCTTGAATCTTGAATGCGTGGTCATTAGTAAAAAGGGCAGCCCAGTGGACCTGAGAACAGCAGCAATTAAGAGGTGGTTCCATGCTCCTCACAACCTCTCAATCAAAGGCATTACTGCCGGATGTAGTTTGTCGTCGTTTAAAAATAAGTTCAAATGTTTGCT
Source organism: Ascarosepion bandense (assembly GCA_037127315.1). Classification (NCBI taxonomy): domain Eukaryota; kingdom Metazoa; phylum Mollusca; class Cephalopoda; order Sepiida; family Sepiidae; genus Ascarosepion; species Ascarosepion bandense. The sequence continues at coordinate 2,425,296 of JBBBDQ010001063.1, read as the reverse complement.
TTCTCTGGTGTCTCATTGTTGGATTGCTTTAACGGTATAGCGGGAAATACTTCTATAATCTTGAATCTTGAATGCGTGGTCATTAGTAAAAAGGGCAGCCCAGTGGACCTTAGAACAACAGCAATTAAGAGGTGGTTCTATGCTCCTCACAACCTCCCAATCAGAGGCCTTGCTGCCGGATGCAGTTTACCGTCATGCCCAGGACCCCATTCCGTTTTCTTTTAGAACACTACCCAGATATTTAAATTTCTGCACCAGCTAGACTTTAGTATCTCCGACCTGTAGTTGGAATTTTGGGCTCTTCTTTTTAGTAATGACTATGTATTTTGTTTTATTGCAATTTATGTTTAATCTTTTTTTTTTCGCTCTTTAGCTACTTTCTGTAGGATGTCTTGTAGTTTCTGTCATTAATCGGTTAAAATAGAAATAAAATTCTTGCTGTTGGTCAAACAGTATAAGCGCCATATTGGCTCTATTATTGTCGGCTGATGACCTTGTCTGTATCTAGTTTACCTGTTCAACGGATTTTAGTCAGTTTCTCACAGACTCAGTCGTGTCAACTGGAATTGTATGTGACGTACGATTCCCAGAGAATTTAGTCTGCATATTTCCCACTCTATACACATTTATATTTTCACTTTGTATATATATATATATATAGATATATATATAATATTCCTTTGTTATTTTTATTTGTCTGGTTAATTTCATTACTCTTTGTTTTAACATCCGTGTGAAAATTGTTTCAGCTGTTTAAGCGGGGAATTCGAAGATTTGTTTTGTCTGTTCACATTTGCCTGTTTCTTCTCTCAAGATTTTTGCACCAATCTACGAAAGTATATGAAAATTCATTGATTTGTTTTTTTACGGTTTAACCCTTTGTGCATTATTTAAAGCCGAAATGTATTTTGGAATGTAAAATCATTCTTTTTCGTTTGTTTGTTTGTTTGTTTGTTTGTTTGTTTGTTTGTTTGTTTGTTTGTTTGTTTGTTTTGCAAGTTAATATTGCATGAGGATTTTATTAGGAAATACCAACAATTTCTCCAGATACACGTTCTACTATTTAACCCATAACGGGGAGAGAAAATACGAAATAATACCTTTCCCAATGGTTATTCGCGAATAATTGAATGCAACGAATTCGACTGGAATTTGAACTCGATTCTTCAACTTCTCATTCTGAAATTGCGATCCATTACCCCACCCGGCCTCATATTCTTTCATTTTTCTTTGTTTTTTTATTTCAAAGGTCTTCTTCTTTTATGTGCCATGTCCATTTAGGGCGTAGGTGATCATGGCTTTCCACATCTCCCTGTCCCTGGTGGCTCTTAGCACACTTTCTCCTGTTACACCACGCAGCCCTCGTTCCGATATCCACCTGATGAGGTCCTTCAAATATGTTATCCACAGCTTTCATCTGTCTCTATTTTGCTCTATCTGTCCTGTTAGTATCAGGTTCTCCAAGCCCTCCTTCCTTGTTGCATGTCTTAGAAACTTCAGCTGTCTCTTCCTGATGCTCAGTATTAATTTCCTTTCCCTTTCCATCATTTCCAAGATCTCATCATTGCTCACATGCTCGATCCATGATATCCGCAGCATCCTTCTGTAGAACCACATTTCAGTTGCTTCATGTTTTTCCTTCATCTTCGAAGATATTGTCCAACATTCACTGCCATATAGAAGAACCGACATCACATAGCAATCTAATACTCTCATCTTTGTTTCTAACGAAATTGTCCTGTTTCTTAATACTTTACTCAACTTCTGGAACGCTTCTTTCGTTATGCCAATTCGCCTTAGGATTTCAGTGTCGCACTTTCCATCTTCTGTTATGACACTTCCCAGCTATTTAAATTTTTGTACCTAATGGATTTTAGTATCCCCCACCTGTATTTGGCATTTTGGGCTGCCCTTTTTGCTGATGACCATGCATTCAATTTTCTTGCAGTTTATTTGTAGTCATTTCTTGTCACTTTCTTCAATGCTTTTTTAGGAAAGACTAGTCAATCAAGAAATTGTTCTTCGATTACTATACATTTAAACCATGTTAGAATTATTAAATTTATCTCTGAATTTTTTTTTCTAAATTAAGAAACTCCTTTAATTTGATTCTAATCGAAACAAATTCATGTTAGGGAAGTTGTAAAGATTTTGAAAGAAAATATTAAGATAAATATGCACAGTATGGATTGACTGTGTTGCAATGACTAAAGAAAAGTTTAACTTCGATTTAGTATATATATATATATATATATATATATATATATATATATATAGATAGATAGAAGAGATAAGATAGATAATGAGAAGAGATAGAAAGATAGATAGATAATGAGAAGGCATAGATAATGAGAAGGTTATATATATATATATATATATATATATATATATATATATATAGATAGATAGATAGATAGATAGATAGATAGATAGATAGATAATGAGACGGCTTAGAGAGACATAGAGTCAAATAATGAGTAGTCTGATGTAGATAGATAGATAGATAGATAGATAGATAGATAGATAGATAAGATAGATAATGAGAAGAGATAGAAAGATAGATAATGAGAAGGCATAGATAATGAGAAGGCTTATATATATATATATATATATATATAGATAGATAGATAGATAGATAGATAGATAGATAGATAGGTAATGAGAAGTCTTAGATAAACAGAGAGACATAGAGTCAAATAATGAGTAGTCTGAGATAGATAGATAGATAGATAGATAGATAGATAGATAGATAGATAGATAGATAGATAGATACATACATACATACATACATACATACATACATACCACAATTTATGGGTGCAGCTCCCAAAATTTTGAATGGGACGATTAGGCGTCCAGCGCTCGCGTTTTGGCCCGGCCGTTTGGACACCAGATGTTTGGGATCCCCGACCGCTAATCCTGATTGAGAGTCTCGGAGAATGCATTGTGACCCTCGCTACCACACCAATAGGCGTAGTGTAATGGTTAGTAAGCGTAAGAACCTGTTACAACTGAGTAGTGAGTTCGATTCTCAGTGGTTGTCACATACTTTCGGCCTTGTGCCACGTCTAAGCAGTGCTTAGGAAATTCACTGTTATAACCATAACACACGTTTGAATTGAAAAAATTATTCTCAGCAAGACATTTTTGAATACAAAACTAGAAGACATTTTCAGTTTTCTTAAATAAAAAATAATAAAAACAAAAATTTTCATTAAAATCTGACTAAGGATGAAAATTTTCGCGAATTTTGAGGTTATTCTGGGATTTTTTCTCCTTTTTTCTGTCTAAATCTATGAAATTATTTTTCTCATGCTTAATCTCGAAAAAAGAGAAAAAAACCAAAATGTAAAATTTCCTATTTTTTATCCATAAATGTTGAACATATCAAAATTATCCGACTCTTAACAAAAAAAATATCAAGTTGTTAAAAATTGTCGCGAAATATTGTTGAAGGAATGATTTATTATGAAATGTATCCAATTTGTGGATGTGTGCTGTGGTGCAGTGGATATTGGCTCGGGAAATCGTAGGGCTGAGTTCGAATTTTAGTTGAATTTGTTGCATTCGCATACGCGCAAATACCTTTGGGTAAAGCATGAATCCGTCACTTCTCCCTCCAGCTATAGATTAAATAGTAGAACAGATTAGCGTCTATAGGCTTGGTTGGCAACCAGTCTACCGCAGAAGGTAATGGCAACGTACTGCGGGAAAACCTTCTGCCCAGCCAGTCATGTCTCGAAAGTAACTGGCCAGAAGGTTTTACCGCAGTAGGTTGCGATTTCTTTTTACGGTAGACTGGTTGCCAATTAAGGCTATAGAATCCAGTCTGCCTGGTTTTTCAATTCTTTTATCCATATCGGTCAGTTAAGTGCCATACCTGATACACGCTTGGGCGATCATGAACTTTTCGAGACATGATTGATTGGGTAGAAGATTTTCCCGCAGTAGGTTGCCATTACTTTCTGCGATAGACTGGTAGCCGACCAAGGCTATAGAACCCAGTCTGTTCTGTTATTAAACCTATAACTGGAGGGAAGAGGCAGATTAATACCTTTTCCAAGGGTATTGGCGCTTAAGTTAATGCAAGGAATTTAAGGGGAATTCGAATTCGGCACCCCGGTTTCTCGTTTCGAGCCGATATCCACTGCACCACAACGCATATGCGGAGAATAAGATATCGAAACCTGAATGAAGGAGACAGAGAGAGAAAGAAAGAAAATGGAAGAGATGAATGCATAATCGAGAATGTAAAATATGATAGAATCCTTAATGAATGAGAGAGAGAGAGAGAGAGAGTGGGGGGAGAGAGCGTGAAAAAATTTTCAAAGCATATGACTTTTACGACCAACGCCTTTTGCCACGAATTTATTGTAAAATCCGCTATCCTTAAATGCAATAAATGTCGACAAAAACAGAAACAAAAATAAAATAATTCAATAAAAGAAAAGCTGGAAGCGTAAATAAAATGCCGCTTTAAAAAGTTCGTTTTTAGTTCCTGCCTAAACGCCAGGTTTCGCTGCACATTAGACATAACTGTCTCGCGTGACGATCCCGTGTCCACGTGATTTGAAAACGTGATTACGTAAGGGAACACAATCACAGCCAGTCGAATCTCTATGTCGTTCCTCTTCCCGACATCCCACACTCATTCCTTCTGCCTTTCAACTTCGCTCTTAATACTCTTAACGTTAATTGTTCTATGCTGTCGATAAAACGCCTGTATGCTTTGTTAGTCAATGAATTCATCAGTTAAGCAAGGCTCTTAAGCAGGCGTTTTTTCGTTTTACTATTATTATTCATGCTGACGAGATGCCAACAATGAAAATGGCTTGGATTGACAAAAATAAAGAAAGATCGTGCAGGAGCTGGATGTTAAGGTTTTAGTAAAAGACTTTGACATCATGTAGCTTCTCAAATAATCACCAGTTATTGAAAAACATTAGAGAGGGCAACCAGTGATGACGTCAAACCTCAAATAAGATGAATATATATATATATATATATATATATATATATATATATATATATATATATATCTCAAATAATTACCAGTTTTTGAAAAACATTAAAGAGGGCAACCTGTGATGACGTTAAACATCATATAAGATGAATATATATATATATATATATATATATATATATATATATATATATCACTCATTCAGTAATGAATTAGAGCGTTCTGGCTATTGGGCGTGTATAATGATAATATACACGCTAAAAAGTCTGCCTTCTTCTACCGAGCGCCCATAGCCCAGAGGTAGAATAGCCGACTGACGCCAATTCGGTCGGATTTCAATCCTAGATTAAAAGCTATCGTAGTCTAACTATACTGATGAGCTGTGATACAGCGAAACAGATCTGTCTGCGGATGACTATATATATATATATATATATATATATATATTCTAAACATATTCTGCTAAATATAAGAGACAATGGATGTCTGTTATGTTTAACCATGAGCCGTTCTAAACGTCGTATTTTAGCTTTAATTTCAGATGAAAATAAAGACAAAAATTGTCTAACATTTGGATAGTTTTTTATTAAGTTACTAAGATTTTACTGAACAATGCAATTATCCGCACTCATACTCACATTAAAAAGAACCTTCAGATATGGGAGGCCATCTACATTAAATCCAAACAACCCGCACTTTATAAAATCACGTTTAAATCTGGTCAGAACACATTACATTGCATTTAGATATATGGTTCTGTTGTCATTTCGCGCTATCACGCAGTGTGATGTCATAGAACTTCATTGCAGATTTACGAACTATATATATCGAAATAATAACCTGACGCCACAGAAAAGGAATACGGATTTAAACAAACATAATTTCATCGGGAATCAGTCGTTGTCAACTTTGATTATAACACATTGAATAGGAAGTCAGTACTGGAATACGTTTTGATTATAACACATTGATTAGGAAGACAGTACTGGAATACGTTTTGATTATAACACATTGATTAGGAAGACAGTACTGGAATACGCTTTGATTATAACACATTGATTAGGAAGACAGTAATAGAATACGCTATGATTATAACACAATGATTAGGAACACAGTACTGGAATACGCTTTGATTATAACACATTGATTAGGAAGACACTACTGGAATACGCTTTGATTGTAACACATAGTTTAGGAAGACAGTACTGGAATACGTTTGATTATAACACATTGATTAGGAAGACAGTAATGGAATACGCTATGATTATAACACAATGATTAGGAACACAGTACTGGAATACGCTTTGATTATAACACATTGATTAGGAAGACAGTACTGGAATACGCTTTGATTGTAACACATAGTTTAGGAAGACAGTACTGGAATACGTTTGATTATAACACATTGATTAGGAAGACAGTAATGGAATACGCTATGATTATAACACAATGATTAGGAACACAGTACTGGAATACGCTTTGATTATAACACATTGATTAGAAAGACAGTACTGGAATACGCTTTGATTGTAACACATAGTTTAGGAAGACAGCACTGGAATACGCTTTGATTATAACACATTGATTAGGAAGACAGTACTGGAATACGCTTTGATTGTAACACATAATTTAGGAAGACAGTACTGGAATACGCTTTGATTATAACACATTGATTAGGAAGACAGTACTGGAATACGCTTTGATTATAACACATTGAATAGGAAGTCAGTACTGGAATACGCTTTGATTATAACACAATGATTAGGAACACAGTACTGGAATACGCTTTGATTATAACACATTGATTAGGAAGACAGTAATGGAATACGCTATGATTATAACACAATGATTAGAAAGACAGTACTGGAATACGCTTTGATTATTACACATTGATTAGGAAGACAGTAATGGAATAAGCTTTGATTACAACACATTGATTAGGAAGACAGTACTGGAATACGCTTTGATTAAAACACATTGATTAGGAAGACAGTACTGGAATACGCTTTGATTATAACACATTGATTAGGAAGACAGTACTGGAATACGCTTTGATTATAACACATTGATTAGGAAGACAGTACTGGAATACGCTTTGATTAAAACACAATGATTAGAAAGACAGTACTGGAATACGCTTTGATTATTACACATTGATTAGGAAGACAGTACTGGAATACGCTTTGATTACAACACATTGTTTAGTAAGACATTACTGGAATACGATTTGATTACAACACATTGATAATGAAGACAGTACCGGAATACGCTTTGATTATAACACATTGTTTAGGAAGACAGCAATGGAATACGCTTTGATTACAACACATTGATTAGGAAGACATTACTGGAATACTCTTTGATTACAACACACTGATTAAAAAGACAGTACTGGAATACACTTTGATTACCACACTTGTTTAGGAAGACAGTACTGGAATACGCTTTGATTATAACACATTAATTCGGTGAGACAGTACTGGAATACGCTTTGATTATAACACATTGATTAGGAAGACGGTACTGGAATACGCTTTGATTATGACACATTCATTAAGAAGAGAGTACTGGAATACGCTTTGATTATACCACGTCGATTAGGTAGACAGTACTGGAATACGCTTTGATTATAACACATTGATTAGGAAGACAGTACTGGAATACGCTTTGATTATAGCACATTGATTGGGGAGACAATACTGGAATTCGCTTAAAATTACGAATATTGTGAATAAGTAAAATTGAAACAAAAAAATTACGAGTAAAATCGTATATAAAGAAAAATGGTCCAGTGGAGCATAAAAAGGAAAAAAATAAAGCTCACAAATCTCCGAATAAATGCAAGGATCTCATGAAAGTCGCCTTCTGTTTGCGCAGTACAGACTGAAATAATTTTAAGCATAAATAATTTTAAGCATAAAGCTTCTAAAATTGATAAATGGTGTTTGGATCTGCGTGTATGCAAAATGGAAAATGAGTCAGTCGAAAAACGAGACGAGCATGACTCATTATCTAACAGGTGTTGTCCAATTGAAGACTCGTCCACTGATTGCGACACACGAATATGATCACCTAAATTTAATTTAACATACCTAGGAACATGCTGGCTTATTCTCGTCTCTAACTAAGACTCGTCAGTCCTATGTATTCAGCTTCACACTGACATTTGAATTTATAAATAAGTAATCGTTTATTAAGATAGGGTAAACGGTCTTTAGAAAATGCAGGTAGAATCGAGCGAGTATATATATATATATATAATAATATATATATATATGTGTGTGTGTGTGTGTGTGTGTGTGTGTGTGTGTGTGTGTGTGTGTGTGTGTGTAAAAATTAAAGCAGACACGTTATTCCATATAGAGCAAATATATGTAAAAATTAAGACAGATACGTTATTCCATGGTTAAGCAGAGGTGTAGGCCTATTTCAGGCGAACCATCTTCAGCTTCCGTCTTTATTGTACAGAAGATTTAACCACGGAATAACGTATCTGTCTTAATTTTTACATATATTTGCTCTATATATATTTATATACATATATATTTTGAGTTCTCCTAGATTTCCGGTCGAATTCATTAGATTCACTTACGTGTTAATTCTCTTAGGAAAGTTATACATCCATCTCTTTTCCCCGAGTTATGGGTAAAATAGCAGGACAACCTTGAGTGGCAACTGGAGAGGGTTGCGCGCCGTCAAGCTGTCAAGCCGAAAGAACCACCGCTTCTTCCGTGGCTGCAGTACATGTGGTACCCCTACAACTCAGATTAGCCACGGTATACCTGGGCCTCGATATATATATATAATTATTTCATTCCAAGCAAGGCATTCCACTACCACTATTGCACAGGGTGTTACAAAGGTGATGGTGATGAGAAAGTGTGGTTAGTTATAGGAAATGTCGGAAGGAGGGTGATTGACGAATGAGGATACCGAGGATGGGGGTTGGGTAGATGGGTAGAGTGTTTGAGGGAATGGATGCGAGTTAGTGTGTTAAGAGGTGTCTATTGACCTTACATTTAAATTCCTGGAGATTGTAGCTGTCGAGGAAGCAAGTATATGGAAGGGAATTCAAGTATTTTCGTCGTAAACTGAATTTTGAAGGCTAAATAAGTCCCCTGAGTAAATGGTATCATGGCTGAGACTAAGAACTACAATTATACCTACTTAGAGCCAAACCCGAAGCAAAGACTAAAATAAAAGGGCTGAAAAGAATACAGACATAATGGCAGATAAACACACACACAAACATCTTGCCTTATATATATATATATATATATATATATATATATATATATATATATATATATATATATATTACCGATTTTCTGCACTATTGTAAGAAATGCAACCTTGAAACTTCTGAATATCGTTTCTTATGTCTTTGTCTCTGAGTGTATTAAATTTGATTAAAATCGGATCACTCCTTCTATAACCTGATTTTTTCGATTATCGATTTTCGATATTTATCGGAGGTACCTCGACACAAAACCTAGTTAAGAACACTCGCAGACGCTTGTAGTACAACTGTGTAAATTTTCAAGAAATTGGTTCAACCGTTTCGGAGTCTATAGGTAACGGACACACACACACATACACACACAGAGACAAAGTTCCATTTATAAATAAGTTTAGATACTTAATAGTTCTGTTATATTGAATTTATCACTGTTTTATTAATAGTAGAAAAACATTTATATACTTCCGTGTATATGTATAAGTATATTTACTGATACTCATATATATACATTACCGGCTATAACTATTAGGTCAGTCCAGTTTTTTAAAAGAGGTGATGTATTTCATACTATTTTAATATTTATTGCCAAGTGGATATTTCTAAATGAAAATAGAATGGTTCTTTTTTTCATTTTTACTTTGCAAAATTTTACAAGGCAAGGAAGCAAAGATGGACTCGACCGAATCACCATTAAATTTTCTTCATTCTTTCATTGATGAAACTGCAATATAGGTAATTATTAGATATTTATAAATTCATTTGATGCACGTGTTATTGTGCAGTATGAACAAAAGAACCATTCTATTTTCATTTACAATTATTCATTTGGTAATAAATACGAAAAAAAATTTTATGAAATACATCATTTTTTTAAACACTAGGGTGGCTTAATAATTATGGCAGTAGTGAAGTGTGTGTGTGTGTGTGTGTGTACAGAGAGAGAGAGAGAAAGAAAGAGAGAGAGAGAGAGAGAAATTAAAATTTTTCAAATTTTTAGTCGGTTGATCAGTGTTAATATTTAATATTAATAGGATCCGTTGGGATTTTTCGCCAAGCCGTTTTTTTTAGGATATATATATATATATATATATATATATATATATATATATATATATATATATATTGCAACTAAAGTCAAATATAAATCAAATATGGATCGGAAATTCAACAAACTGATAAGATAAAGAAGAAATGAGAGACGTTTATCAATCTGAGATGTTTTTGTTTTTTTTATTAAAGCTTTATCAGCGAATGAGATAAGGGGGAAAAGAAGAAAAATATCCTGATATTTGTTATTCCTGTGGAATTGTTATTGCTTAATCAGGTTTTAAGCTCATTTATCTTGTTAACAGTATAACTTATGGCGTTCCGAATTCAAGAATCATCGAAAGAACCCGTCGTCTGTTTTTGAAATCGGAATGCCACTAACGTCTGTCAAATGCTCGTGAAACCCGATTAAAATCTGACCGGTTCAATAAGGTTAAATTGGCAGCTCATTTCTAAAAGGATGAACAGTCTGTTGTTAAATGAGGCAAGGAGTGGGTTTTTTTTATTGTAACGTTTCAAGGTCAATAAGCACATCCTAACACTCTAACTCGCATCAATTCTCTCAAACACTCTTCCCATCTACCCAACCCCCATCCTCGGTATCCTTACCCGTCTATCACCCTCCTTCTGACATTTTTTATATCTTACCACTCTTTCTCATCACTTTCCCCTATGTAACCCCCTGCGCAATAGTGGCAGTGGAATGCCTTGTTTGGGGTGAAATTATTGAAAAATGAAAAATAAAAAAATAACGAAAATGTTTCTTTTAATCATTTAAGAGAACCATTTTTAGCTTCTATGGCTGATGCTAACCACCAAATAGAGTAATTTATCCTGCCTTTTCGGACAAACACTTAAAGGTGATACGTAGTGGAATGAGTACATTGAGTCGATTGTTAAAGTCTGCCGCTAAGCATGTTGGTTCATGATATTGTTATAGACAATTTTCCTCGTTATAATCTATGTTGCATATTTATATGTCTTCCATTCGTCCTTGCTTTAAATATTCCTGCCACAGATCCATGTTTTAGAGATTCTTGAAAAAAATTGCAAGATTCTGATCAGGCATCATAGCTTCAGTTCTTTTCCCATTGCCGTAATGTACCTTCTTCGTGTGTTTTTTTTTTTTTTAATAAACTAGCAGGATAGCCCGGCGTTGCTCGTGTGTAATGAAAGCTTTAAAACTAATCCATAGTCCTAGAGCTCAGACTCTTTGGACGTTGGCACGAAAGACTAAAAAGCAATAGTTGTTTCCAATTAAATCGAAACCGTAGGCTGAAAGAAAAATGAATGAATGTAAGTCAAATTTTGATTTCCTGGTATCGATATCAAATAAGTTTTATGGTCGTAAATTGATTTTTTTTTTTTAATCGTATTGCTCCGAGCAAGGCGGTAACGCCACTGATGCGCAAAGGGCTACCTAAGAGTGAAAAGATTGGAAAAAAGAAAACCGGAAACCACATCCTAAACAGGGAACAAGGGATGAGCCTCTGCACCTGTTCAATAGACATGGGTGGAGCGTGAACCGGGCGATAGTTTAGTCTTTTTGAGGGCTAAATAAGTCCTCTGAGTAAATGGTATCAAGGCTGAGACTAAGAACTACAATTATACCTACTTAGAGCCAAACCCGAAGCAAAAAATAAAATAAAAGGGCTGAAAAAAATACAGACATACCGGCAGATAAACAAACACACACAAACATTTTGCCTTATATATATATATATATATATATTATCGATTTTTTGCACTATTGTAAGAACTGCAACCTTGAAACTTCTGAATATCGTTTTTTATGCCTTTGTCTATGAGTGTATCAAATTTGATTACCCGATTTTTTCGATTATCGATTTTCGATATTTATCGGGGTACCTCGACATAAAATCGAGCTAAGAAAACTCGCAAACGCTTATAGTACAACTGTGTAAATTTTCAAGAAAATCGGTTCAGCCGTTTCGGAGTTTATAGGTAACGGACACACACACACACACATACAGACGCACACACACACACACAGAGACAAAGTTTCATTCATAAATAAGTTTAGATTAGATACTTTTATGGTTTTCATGAACTTTCAACTGTGGTACCTGGTGTCATGGACATCGGCTCTGAAAAGTAAATCGGAAAAACGATTCCAATTTATCTTTTTTTATTGTCATTTCAACCCAATCAAGGTAGGACCGCCACTGGTGCGTAGTGTGTGCAGGGGGTACAGTGAGAAAAAAAAGATACATGGGGTGTCGAAAAAAAGATAAGTGATGCATAGGAATCAAGTAGATAAAAGATGGCAACTGACATTGCAGTTAAACTTTTGAAGATTATAGCTATTAATAAAGCAAGCAAATGGAAGTGGGTTCTACAAATTTGAAGTGCGAGAAAATAAATTGTCGGATTAGAAGAGCCGGTTGCATTTATCTATTTTTGAAGATAAAATGGTGGGACCTACTTACCAATCTAGTAGCACGAGTAAATATATGTGATTGAGACACAAGGGAAAAAAGCTCATCAGATCAGTTGCCATGAAAATAGTTGTAGAAAAGACAGAGGGAAGCCCCATATTGTTGGTGAGAAAGTGACTGAAGGTGACTGTCAAGTCAGGATCGATTTTATTGCAGATTCCTCTTTGGATTTTGTCAACAACGTCAAGATGAATAGCTGGAGCACCTGATATGGCATCAGTATTCAATATGGTACAAATGGTAGATTTATAAATGTGCAAAATGGATTCTGACAAGAAACATTTCCTGGCCAAACACAGTGAACCGACCTTCCTAGTAGTAGATGCAGCTATAGATTCAATGATGCACTGGAATCAAAGCTCAAACCCTAACGAGGGATATGCTTATGTATAAAAAAGGCTTTAAAAAGCAAACAGAAAAATTAATAAATATTTCGGTCATCTTTCACCTCTGTGCTTGCAAAAAAAAATATGAAAATAAAAATAAAACATTATGTCAATAGTGCGATTTTCCCTTGACACCGCAATTATTTTAACTAACTTCACTCCATAGCTATGTTTTTTTTTTTGTGTGTGTGTGTGTGTGTGTGTGTGTGTGTGTGTGTGTGTGTGTGTGTGTGTGTCTTTTAATCGTTTCACCCCAAGCAAGGCAGGACCGCCATTGGTGCACGTGAGAGATAAGAGAAAAATAAAATCAAGGTGCAGGGGATGTCGAAGAAAAGATAAGAGAAAGATAGAAATCTAGGAGATAGATGGCAACTGATGTTGCATTTAATCTTTTGAAGATCGTAGCTATCAGGGAAGCAAGCAAATGGGAGGGAGTTCCACAAACAGGAAGTTTGAATAAAAGGACAGTTACATTTAACTGCTTCGATGGTAAAAGGGCCCGACCTAGATACCAATTAAATTGGTAGCATGATTAAATGTGGTCGGAGAATCAAGGAAAAAAAACGCTCATCAGAGTAGTTGCCATGAAAATACTTACTGAAAAGGCTGAGGGAAGCCACATCCCGTCGGTGAGAAAGTAACTGAAGGCGGGCTGCTAAGTCAGGATCTAAACTTATTTATAAATGGAACTTTGTCTGTGTGTGTGTGTGTGTGTGTGTGTCCGTTACATATAGACTCCGAAACAGCTGAACCGATTTTCTTGAAAATTTAGACAGTGTTCTTAGCTAGGTTTTGTGTCGAGGTACCCCCGATAAATATCGAAAATCGATAATCGAAAAAATCGGGTTATAGAAGGAGTGGTCCGATTTTAATCAAATTTGATACACTCATAGACAAAGACATAAGAAACTATATTCAGAATGTTCAAGGTTGCAGTTCTTACAATAGTGCAGAAAATTTGATATCGATACCAGGAAATCAAATTTGACTTACATCCATTCATTTTTTCTTTCAGTCTATGGTTTTGCTTTAACTGGAAACAACTATTGCTTTTTAGTCTTTCGTGCCAACGTCCAAAGAGTCTGAGCTCCAAGACTATGGATTAGTTTTAAAGCTTTCATTACACCCGAGCAACGCTGGGCTATACTGCTAGTCGTTTATATTTCAGATCCTCTTTTCGATTTTTCAGAGAATCTCAAGATGAATTGCAGGAGCACCCGACCCCATATATGTTGGCAACCAATCTACTGCAGAAAAAAATAATAACCTACTGCGGGAATATCTCCTGCCTAGTCAGTCATGGATCGAAGGAGACATGATCGCATCAGCGTGTATTATGTATAGCAATTAACTGACTGATTCAAAGAGATAGATTGGTAGTTAGCTATGAACAGTATGACATAAATCAATAGAATTTAATGACAATGTTAGATTTGCGTTAAGAAATCATTTTACAATTGAAACAGCGAGACGCAACCGTAAGTTCTGTGTTAACTGTTTCTTCTACCACACTTCTCCGGCCTTCTGGAAGATCTGTTTATATTTCTGAGGTGAGGTATTGTAATTATTTACATTGTAATTGTTTCCATAGATAGATAGATATGAATAAACTGGGATAGATAGATAGATAGATAGATAGATAGATAGATAGATAGATAGATAAACAACTTTAGATAGATAGATAGATAGATAGATAGATAGATAGATAGATAGATAGAAGAACAACCTTAGATAGATAGATAGATAGATAGATAGATAGATAAACAACTTTAGATAGATAGATAGATAGATAGATAGATAGATAGATAGATAGATAGATAGAAAGAAACAAACAGATAGATAGATAGATAGTAGATAGATAGATAGATAGATAGATATGAACAAACAGACAGAGAGATAGATAGATAGATAGATAGATAGATAGATAGATAGATAGATAGATAGATAGATAGATAGATAGATAGATAGATAGATAGATAGATAGATAGATATGAATAAATGTGATAGATAGATAGATAGATAGATAGATAGATAGATAGATAGATAGATAGATAGATAAATAGATAGATAGATAGATAGATAGATAGATAGATAGATAGAAGAACAACCTTAGATAGATAGATAGATAGATAGATAGATAGATAGATAGATAGATAGATAGATAGATAGATAGATAGATAGATAGATAGATAGATAGATAGATAGATAGATAGATAAGGAATAAAATGTGATAGATAGATAGATAGATAGATAGATAGATAGATAGATAGATAGATAGATAGATAGATAGATAGATAGATAGATAGATAGATAGATAGATAGAAGAACAACTCTTAGATAGATAGATAGATAGATAGATAGATAAACAACTTTAGATAGATAGATAGATAGATAGATAGATAGATAGATAAACAACTTTAGATAGATAGATAGATAGATAGATAGATAGATAGATAGATATGAATAAATGTGATAGATAGATAGATAGATAGATAGATAGATAGATAGATAGAACAAAAATGTGATAGATAGATAGATAGATAGATAGATAGATAGATAGATAGATAAACAACTTTAGATAGATAGATAGATAGATAGATAGATAGATAGATGAACACCCTTAGATAGATAGATAGATAGATAGATAGATAGATAGATGAACACCCTAGAGAGATAGATAGATAGATAGATAGATAGATAGATAGATAGATAGATGAACACCCTTAGATAGATAGATAGATAGATAGATAGATAGATAGATAGATAGATAGATAGATAGATAGATAGATAGATAGATAGATAGATAGATAGATAGATAGATGAACACCCTTGATAGATAGATAGATAGATAGATAGATAGATAGATAGATAGATAGATGAACACCCTAGATAGATAGATAGATAGATAGATAGATAGATAGATGAACAATTTAGATAGATAGATAGATAGATAGATAGATAGATAGATAGATGAACACCCTTAGATAGATAGATAGATAGATAGATAGATAGATAGATAGATAGATGGAACACCCTTAGATAGATAGATAGATAGATAGATAGATAGATAGATAGATAGATAGATGAACACTCTTAGATAGATAGATAGATAGATAGATAGATAGATAGATAGATAGATAGATGAACACCCTTAGATAGATAGATAGATAGATAGATAGATAGATAGATAGATAGATAGATAGATGAACACCCTTAGATAGATAGATAGATAGATAGATAGATAGATAGATAGATAGATAGATAGATAATGAACAGGCTGGATAGATAGATAGATAGATAGATAGATAGATAGATAGATAGATAGATGTCTTTCTTCTATCACACTTCTCACTCTTCTCCTAAACGATTTGAAAAAAATGTCTGCATCTTTGTTATTATCACAAAGCTTTCGGCATTTAGGCCTTGTGCCTGATTGAATTTGATGAATGACGTCCATTACCAACTGCCATAACATGGAAGGACCATCACTGAAGTCGTTGACAACAACTTGATCTGGTAAATGAGGCATTTTGTCATCAGAAAAGTTGTTATTCACCAGCAAGAAAACACATTTTCACCGCCATAACGAAACTTCCCTGCTTTTTCGATAGATATTTCCTCCATGATACAATGACTTTATGAATTGAAGCGCAGTATTTGACTGACAGCCAGGTCTCATCATTTTACAATTAAAATGGCTAGACGAAACCGTAAGTTCTGTGTTAACAGTTTCTTCTACCACAATTCTGGAAGATCTGTTTATATTTCTGAGGTGAGATATTGGAATTGATTTACATTGTTCGGACTGTTGTCCTCATTTCCATTGCCATATTCATGAAGTTTCACCCGTTGTACGCTTCGGCCACCTTACGGAAGCAGCAGAACCAGACAACATTGTAACAGATATGCTGGCAGTTGTAGACAAAATAACAGAAATAATAAATTAAATCTACAACAGCGGCAATAATCCAGAAGACCTAACAGTTCGATTTTCATAGGACTACCTGAGAAGCCAGGTGCAAAGAAATGTGAACTCCACCGAACGATCGGCTTAATGAGTCACATAACATAAATCATCATCCTTATAACAAAAATAAGACAAGAACAGTCTTGTTTCGTCAAAGATACTGGAACAAGGAACGGGATATTTAAGCTTAGAATGCCATCAGAAAGGGCAATACAAATGCTGAAGGCTTACGGCCATATCACGTTGAATACACCGCTTCTCGCTCGATCACCGAAGTTAAGCAACGTTGAGCCTGGTCAGTATTTAGACGGGTGACCACTTGGGAATACCAGATGCTGTAAGCGTTTAGTGACGGATGTGCGTTGTGGTGCAGAGGATATCGGCTCAGAAAGAGAAATCGGTGAGACGAGTTCGAATTCCAATTGAATACCCTGCATTCACTTAAGCACTGGTACCGTTGGGAAAGGTATTAGTCCGTCCCTTCCTTCCAGTTATGGGTTAAATAACAAGGGTAGGACTTTGGGACCCTGCCCTTAAAAACAAATCCGAATGAATCTTGATACTCGAAAAGAAACAATGATTACTAGACACAAAACTTATATAAAAAACAACAGCAAATTGTTGAAAAAAAAAAGGTATTACCAGCAATAAATAAATAAATAAATAAAAATTTAGTTGGCCATAAATGACCCGCCGAGGTTGATATGCCATAAAACAAACCAACCAACAAATGCTGAAGGGTGTACTTGTTTCATCTACTACGCAAAGGCATTCGACAAAGTACGCCACGAAGACCTGTCAGAGACGCCCGTCAACCTTGACATATTCAGGAAAGACATTAGAGTAATTACGAAGCTTTATTGGCAACAAACTGCTTCCATACGGACAGGAGACGAGTTCAGCAGATACACAAAGGTTGAAAGATGTTAAGACAAAGATGTGTCAAGTTAATAAATTTATTCTACCTATACAGCAAGACAATTCTGAAAACGCGAGACGTCCTGCCAGGATTCATCGTAAGCAGCCGAAATCTGAAAAATCTAAACTTATATAATGAATGGAACTTTGTCTGTGTGTGTGTGTGTGTGTGCGTCCGTTACCTATAGAATCCGAAACGGCTGAACCGATTTTCTTGAAAATTTAGACAGTTGTACTATAAGTATCAGTAAATATACTTATACATATACACGAAAGTACAAAAATGTTTTTCTACTATTAATAAAACAGTGATAAATTCAATATAACAGAACTATTAAGTATCTAAACTTATTTATAAATGGAACTTTGTCTCTGTGTGTGTGTCCATTACCTATAGACTCCGAAACGGTTGAACCAATTTCTTGAAAATTTACACAGTTGTACTACAAGCATCTGCGAGTGTTCTTAGCTAGGTTTTGAGTCGCGGTACCCCCGATAAATATTGAAAATCGATAATCGAAAAAAATCGGGTTATAGAAGGAGTGGTCCGATTTTAATCAAATTTGATACACTCATAGAGAAAGACATAAGAAACGATATTCAGAAGTTTCAAGGTTGCAGTTCTTACAGTCGTGCAGAAAATCGATAATATATATATATATAAATGGCAAGATGTTTGTGTGTGTCTGTTTATCTGTCTGTGTGTCTGTATTTTTTTCAACCCTTTTATTTTAGTTTTTGCTTCGGGTTTGGCTCTAAGTAGATATAATTGTAGTTCTTAGTCTCAGCCATGATACCATTTACTCAGAGGACTTATTTAGCCTTCAAAATTCAGTTTACAACGAAAAAAATTTATTTGATATCGATACCAGGAAATCAAAATTTGACTTACATCCATTCATTTTTCTTTCAGTCTACGGTTTCGCTTTAACTGGAAACAACTATTGCTTTTTAGTCTTTCGTGCCAACGTCCAAAGAGTCTGAGCTCCAGGACCATGCATTAGTTTTAAAGCTTTCATTACACCCGAGCAACGCCGGGCTATACTGCTAGTATAAGATACACAGATGATACATTTTTGCTGGCAGACACGGAAAGTAAATTGAAAGATCTTCTACAGGAAGTAGTTTCAGAAATTGGAAAGAAATGACTCCATGTTAACCACAAGAAAACTGAATACATGATAATCAGAAAAGAAAGAATCTTGAAATGCCAACTACAAGTCGGAGATACTAAAATAAAATAGGTATAGAATTTTAAATACCTGGAAGATGTTCAAACAGCGGACTATAAATGCGACACCGAGATCCGAAGGCATCTGGGATGGGCAAGGACGCATTCTAAGAATAACGGTAAAATTTAGGTGGAAATAAAGAAAGGAGTATTGAACATGTTATCTGTCCTTCTTTATGGCAGCGAATGTTGAACAAATTCATCAAAGATGAAAGAAACTGTATCGGGCATTGGGAGGTTGTGAAGAGCATGCAACCACCTCATAATTGTTGCTGTTTCGGGACCCACCCCGACACGGAGTGGTAGCACCTGTTAGCGTCTCAGCTACTGGTAAATGGCTAATCTCCCAAACTGGGGTCAAAACACTAAGTATAAAATACACTTTTATAAAAAATATATACATAAATATAGACTTTTATAGAAAAATGTACAATTTTGAAGGGAAAATATTACCAACGATACATTTTTTAAGAAAAATTATTACCATAACACATTTTTAAAGGAAAAAAGTTATTTTTGAATACAAAACTAGAAGACATTTTCAGTTTTCTAAAATGAAAAAAATAAAAACAAAAAATTTTCATTAAAAACTCACTAAATCAACCTTCTCAATATAACCGAACATTTAAAAAATACCTAAAAACCCCAACTTTTGACATTAAATAACCCGCAAATTAACAAACTCAAAGATGAATGAAAGCCAAAATGTGGTTCTACAGAAGGATGCTGAGGATACCACGGCCAGAGCATGTGAGCAACGACAAGGTTTTGGAGAGGATGGGCCCGAAAATGAAACTGATGCTTGACATCAAGAAATGAGAGCTGAAGTTTCTGGAACATGTACGAGGAAGAAGGGCTTAGAGACTTAGATGCTCACGAGGTGTAGAGAGACAAGTTAAACAATAAACAATGCATGACATACTTGATAAACTTGAGCAGATGGATGTCAAAGCGGGGACTGAGCCGGATAACAGGAGAATGGTGTGTTGAGTGCTAAAATAGATAGGGAAGCCATGATCGCCTATGTCCTGGAGGGACACGGCACATAGAAGATTGTAGGTTTCTTTTGAGTTGTATACCTCTTCCTTTTGATGTCCGTCACAAATCTACATTTTTTTTTTTTAGAAAAAAAGTACGTCTACATATATTTTGTTTGTTTTTAGTTTCCCGATAACATGAATCAAATAAATCTGTCTATCAGTTCCCAAGATTCAACTACCTTCGGTATTTTTATCTTTTTCTTCTTTTTTTTTCTTGGTAGATTTTGAGGAAAAAGGTTATTTCATCTGTAGAAACTTCTATTCCTACTAATTGACGCATCTAAGCGTAATATTTTAATAAGAACATAAATGTTCCATGTGTAAGGGGCAGGGTGTGTGCAAAGAAAGTAGCAAATAAAATCGAAAATCTAATTCGCTCTCCCCCACCTACCGTAAAATATTTTTAATGAATGCAGCAGGACTTCCGACAAGTATGCCAAGTCGATAGATTCTCAACTTTTGTATAGACCCGATTTAGGACTGACCTTACCTACAGAGTGCAACACAGCAACAAGGCTGTTTGTATTTAGCACACGTAGGTTAATTCGAGCAAGTAAAAACCGCTATAGATCAATCGGGGTGGGACCTCGGGTTTACTAACAAAATCCAACGGAGAATCTGCAATGTTATCGATATCGACTTGGCATCTCGGCTGCAGTCACTTTCTCACCAGCGCAATGTGACTTCCCTGTGCCACTTCTACAAATACTTTCACGGCTTCTGCTCCACTGAACTTAGCTCACTCGTGCCCTCTTTATATGAATTTACTCGAGCCACAAGATTAGCAACTATGTCCCACCTTTTTACTGTGAAACCAATAAAATGTAAACGCAAATTCTTTTCCATCAGCTTCTTTTCTCGCACTTACAGCTTGTGGAATTCCCTTCCGTTTACTTGCTTCCCTGACAGCTACAATCTCCAAAAATTTAAATATAAAGTCAATAGTCATCTCCTATCTCACTAACGTGCTTCCTCTCTCTCATGATCCTTTCTCTGTCCACTCCACTCTCATCAGTATTCTCATGCATCTCTTACCCACTTCCTGACACCCCTTATAACCTGTCACTCTTTTCATAACTTTCCTCCTATGCAACCCCTTGCAAAACAGTGACAGTAAAATGCCTTGCTTGGGGCGATATGATTATTAAAAAAATTGTTCTTGCTGTATGTGGCTTTGCATTGCCAATTAAGCATCAATTTTTGTTTAATCCACTGTGTGCACTGCCATTGCCATGCAAATCTAAGGTATGTTAGTGTGCTTCAAATTAATTCTTGACTGTAATGATTTGTAATTAGGATAAAGAATTAGCTATTATAATTAGTCTGAAGCTGCAGGGAAATGGTCAATGTTTATTGAATTGGCCTTGTGTCAAACATATTTTCATGACTTCTGCTCTGACGAACTTAGGTCACTTGTGCCCTCTCCACATGAATTTACTCGGGTAAACAGACAGGCAACAAGGTCCCACCGTTTTACATTTAGGTCAACCAAATGCAGGCGACAACTCTATTCCATCAGCTTCTGTTCTCGCTCTTCCCGCTTGTGGAACTTCTTTCCATATACGTGCTTTCCTGACCACTATAACCTCCTGGAATTAAAATGCAAAGTCAATTCCCATCTCTTATCCACTTGACTCCAACCCTTTCTACATAACTCTGTGCGTCTTGTTCTTTTCCTTTCTCTCTGCCTTCGCAGCTGTCTTCACTCCTCTATTTGCATCCTTCTCTTGCCCTTTCTCTTTCACCCCCTGCTTCACTTTCACCCCTGCTTCACTCTCCTCCTGACTAATACTTCAACTCTCTTATGTAACCTCCTGCACATCAGTGGCCTTAACACCTTTCTTGGGGTGAAATGATTAAAACAATCTCTACAACTTAGGATTTATTTGCTATTATCAGAAGGTTGGAGATTGGAATGTGTTTTCTTTTTTTTTTTTTTGTTCTTTTTTTAATCATGACATCCCGAGCAAGGCCATAACGCCACTGATGTGCAGGGGGCTACGTAAGGGATTGGGAAAGAGAAAACTGGAAACCACATCCTAAACAGGGAACAAAGGATGAGCCTCTTCACCTGTTCCATAGACGTGGGTGGAGTTAGAACCGGGCGATAGTTTAGTCTATCTACTCCAAAAAGTATACTTTTGTATGTTTAAATAGAAATTTATTAATAGAAAAGAATAACATGAATTGGTAGAAGTTAATGTTCAATGAGAAACAGTATTAAAAAGTTAAGGGTATCAAGAGTTCGTAGTAGTCCTTGTAAGAGTGAGTTTATGTGTACGTAGACAGGAACATATGTATATATGTATTAGCGTTTATTGTTGGGTATGATTGTCTTTGAAGTTATCGCTCAGGGTGATTGGTGAAAAAGAAGGAGGTGAGAGAGAAAGGGGTGAGAGAGAATGCTACAGACAATAATAGCGATCGTTTGACGTTAAATGTTCGTCATCTTATCTCTCCGACGACGGTCGTCTTGTCCCGTCTTTTATATCGGTTTTAGGTAATTTTGGAACTCACTCCTGGATGTGATTCTAGCCTTTTTATTTTGTTTTTAGATGTTTCCTAGTTTTCTATTGGTTGAAAAACATTTCGCAGCGGGGTGTGAAATTTCGCGAGTTTTGTGTGTGTGTTAAGCAAAGTTTGGTAAATTCGAGAAAATTCGTTTATTTCTAACAATGAGTCAGATCTGAATTTTAATGTAGATCTTGTTTTGTTCATTACTGAACCTAATATTAAAATTTCACCTTCCCACGAGAGTCTCTTCTTATTATTGGCTGAAGCAAAAGTTTCTTGGCTGCCTGGTAAAATTAATAAAACAAAAGAACCATTTTATTTTCATTTACAATTATTCACTTGGCAATAAATACTAAAAATAGTATGAAATACATCATTGCCGTTAAAAAACTGGGGTCGCCTAATAATTATGGCCGGTAGTGTACGTTGGATTTGATGACGGTTTCTCTTGCCACAGAGAAATCCTACCGGAACAGGAAGTTTGTATTTCCGAATGACGTAATAGCTTATCCATTACGTCATTCGGAAATGCAAACTCGGAATTGTTGATCGGGGAATTAAATTCCAAATCAAGATGGATTCATTATATACACTTACTTGCAAATACCCTTGAATTTAAACCAGCTGATAATTCCAAGTGCTCACCAATCTAGCTACTGAGCAGAAGATATGATGAACAGAAGATTTTATTTGTTTATTTTTACAACTTATCAACCCTTTCAGATTATTTAAAACCAGAAAATATTTCAAATTGTAAGAATTCTTATTTTTGGAAATATTAATCGTTTAGTGATAAAAGTTTTGCTAATTAACTGGGAGAGAAGAGGTGATTTCATGCCTTCCCCAAGAATATTTACGTGTAAAGGAATATAACGAACCCAGCGTAAATTGGAACTTGGCTATCCGATTAAAAATTTTGAAATATTATACATTACACCAGCCGCACATCCAAGATTACTTCATCTGGTATTCTGTAAGCTGTCACTCAGCTAGTTACTGGCCAGACTGGACGTTACTTAACTTCAGTGATCGTACAGGAACAGGTATTTCGACGGAATACGGCCGTAAGCCAGATTAACAAGAACTTTGAAATTTTAGAAATGTTGTTTTACGGAAGAAAGAATAACTTGGACGGCAACATGTGAATAATGCAGATCTAAGTAAAATGAGATAAAAAAAAGAACTCTTATACTTAGAAAAGAATGTTCATTGTGGTGCAGTGGATATCGACTCGGAACGACAAATCGGAGAGCCGAGTTCGAATTCCATGTGAATTCCTTTCATTCACTTACGCGTAAATACCCTTGGGAAAGGTATTAATCCTTCTCTTCCTTTTTAGTTATAAGTTAAATAATAGAACAGATTGGGTTCTATAGCCTTGGCTGGCAATCAATCTACAGAAGAAAGCAATGGCAACCTACTGTGGGATGATCTTCTGCCCAGTCAGTCATGTCTCTTTCGAGGCATGATCGCCCGAAGCGTGTATCACGTATGGCACTCAACTGACTGATTCTGAGAAAGAGACATTAAATTTCTTGAACCTATTAAAGAAAAAGGTCTTAAAAAACTTGGCATACACGTGTAATCTACTCCCTTTAACTGCGAATGTAAATGACAGATATATCCGGTCTTAGATAAAGTCGACAAAGTGACAAGGATGTGGCTGACAGATAATTCCGGTCGTAGATAAAAGGTAACAGTGGACAAGAATGTGGTTGACAGATATATCCGGGCGTAGATGATGTCAACAAAGTGTAACAAAAAAAGCAACAACAGTATTCAGTCGCCTTCCCATTTAAGGCAAAATGTGGCACAAGGCCTTTTTAATGTGGGTCCTCCGGGCCATACAACCCGGCCAAAAATATCTGTCTCATGTTCCCTAGTCGTGACTCTGCCGAAGAGTAGAGTCACGACTGGGCTAATACTCTCCGCCCAAAGGCAGAGAGCTGACGTTGCTAAGGCCGTCAATTGGGCGCTGACTGCAATGGACCTCTGAGTGTAACTGACAGATACATCCAGCTGTAGAAAAAAAAACGACCACCGAAAAAGCAAAGATGCATGGTTGAAAAGACGTGTCAACGTGGATCAAGTGAGACGATTAAGACTAATAAAGTGTAGAATTTTTGGCTGAAGAGAAAGAGACTGGCTAACGACTCCCGACATCTCTTTCGTATGTGTGAACTCGCTCCCAGTACTTCTCTGCTTCACACAACTCTCACCGTTGAAGAATAAAAGTATGCAACTATATTTTACTAGCAGTATAGCCCGGCGTTGATCGGGTGTAATGAAAGCTTTAAAACTAATCTATGGACTTGGAGCTCAGACTCTGCCTAAAGAATATTTGTCTGAAGTTTGGTGAGAATCGGATAAAAAATTTTAATTTGTATAAAGGACATACAGACAGATAAACAGACACACACACACAAATATCTTGCCTTTATATATATATATATATATATATATATATATATATATTATCGATTTTCTGCACTACTGTAAGAACTGCAACCTTGAAACTTCTGAATATCGTTTCTTATGTCTTTGTCTATGAGTGTATCAAATTTGATTAAAATCGGACCACTCCTTCTATAACCCGATTTTTTTCGATTATCGATTTTCAATATTTATCAGGGGTACCTCGACACAAAACCTAGCTAAGAACACTCGCAGACACTTATAGTACAACTGTGTAAATTTTCAAGAAAATCGGTTCAGCCGTTTCGGTGTCTATAGGTAACAGATACACACACAGACAAATTTTATTTATAAATAAGTTTAGATATATACGGATTCCTTGTTGTCTGTCAGATCAGGCGGCAGTATATAACACAGGAGGCAAGATAATAACAGCGTGTAACCTACATAACGAGCTTGTGGAAAGAAATGGGCAAACAGAGACAGGGAGTGATAGAAAGAGGAAAAATTATAGAACTACAACAGATAGGAAATTGTGGGGAACTTGATCACGCATATCCTAAAGAGATACAGCAAATTATAAGAAACATCTAATATATATTGGTAACAAAGATTCCACTTTTTTTTTTTAATATTGATCATAGACACCATAACATATTAGAAATAATTTAAATCCAGATCGAGGCTAACAGGAAGAAACATTTGCAGGTACAATGAAACATTACTCGAGTCGATGAGCAGAATAATGAAGAAATTAGTCAAGTGATCTGTTTTCAGACTGTAATTACGACTTATCTATTTATACACTATACCTTGGCCATCAGAAAAACAAACGGATCTTGATATGTGAAGTCACAAATTTATTCGCCTGAAGAGAATCAACTGCAGACTCGAAACATGTGTAGTGATAAAAACCGTTATGGACACTTAATATATCATACAAAATGCAAGTAATAATAATAATATTAATTGCAATAAATCTAAACTTTAAACAAAACGTTCACGGCTTCACCAACTATTTTCTTCTATGCCAATTTCTCTCGTTGGAACAAGACTATTTCTGTCTTTAATATATATATATATATAAATATAGTCATCCGCAGACAGATCTGTTTCGCTGTATCACAGCTCATCAGTACGGTTAGACATCCGATTGTTTATAGCCAGGACTAAAACCCGACCGAATTGACATCAGTCGGCGATTCTACCTCTGAGCTATGAGCGCTCGTGTGTACCATGTAAACATACACTAGTAGCTAAGAGTGTTCTAAATCATTAATGAATGAACAGTGCGTAGGTGCTAGAGTAGATACTGTTTTTTCAAAATCCACCAGTCCTCCAGAGTGCTCAATCACGGTGTGAGAGCGTAAATAGTCATCTGCAGACAGATCTGTTTCGCTGTATCACAGCTGATCAGTACGGTTAGACTCCGACTGCTTTTAGCCAGGATTGAAAACCGGACGGAATGGCGTCAGTCGGCGATTCTACCTCTGAGCTATATCTTCCGATAGATGTACCTCCCCAGTCTTTTGACCAGCGGTAGAGAGGTTTGATCTCATTTTCTGATTAGGTTTATGTTTCCGTTTCCGACTAATGGCTTTTTCAACTCGATGCTTCTAACATCCCCGCCTAAACTCTGCGAGACTTACGGCCATATAACGTTGAAATACGAGTTCCCGTACGAAGTTAAACAAGTACTTAAATTCGTTACAGCTTCGGATTAAGGGGTGCTGTAAGTTTGGACGTGCCGGGGCGTGGGGATAATGGCTGGAACTCTTTACTCAGAAAGCCAATTTCCAATTCTTGCTGAGTTCCTTATATTCACTTACACACAAATATCTTGGGAAAAGGCATGAATCAACTTCTTTCCCCCAACCACTACATTGAATCCATAGCTAAATCCCCTGCCAAGAAGGTTGAATCACTGTGTCGAGCCAGGATGTTTTTCCCGTCTGAATCCATCCTGCATATATAAAGATCAAACATTCGTCCGTGCATGGAATACTGCTCCCATATATGGTCAGGCGCCCCTGCTGTTCATCTCAGTGTTCTCGACAGGCTCCAAAGGAGAATCAGTAATGTGATAGGTACCGACTTGGCGGCTCGACTACAGCCACTTCCCCACCGACGAGATGTGGCTCCCCTTCGTCTGTTCTGTAAATACTTTCATGGCTTCAACGAACTTAAGTCACTGGTGCCTTTGCAACAGGTGTTTACTCGTGCAACCAGATTGGCAACTTGATACCACCCATTCACAGTTAGCTTAACCAAATGCAGACGACAATTCTACTCCTGCAGTTTCTTCTCTCGCACTTCCTGCCTGTGGAACTCGCTTCCATATTCTTGCTTTCCTGACAGCTACAACCTTCAGGAATTTAAATGCAATGTCAATACTCATCTATTAACCACTTGACTCTAGTTCTTTCACCACCCCGTATATCCTTTCGTTTCTCTCCACCTTTGCAACTGTCATCACACCTGTATTCCCATCCTTCTCTTGCTCTTTTCTAACTGGTTCGTCTTCCTCTTCACTCTCTTCTAATTAATCTTTTTACTCTTACGTAGCCCGCTGCACATCAGTGGCATTACCACCTTGCTCGGGGTGATACGATTAAAAAAAAAAACAACTATAGGTTAATTAGTAAATTTTTTATGACTACACTATTATTTTTTACAAATTATTATAAACAAATATATTTTGGCTTTAAATAACCTGGACAGTGTTGATAAGCCTTAATATTTACATTATATTTACTTCAAGATAAATTTATGTATTATATTTTTTAAATAACAGCTTATGAATTTCACCGTCTGCGTTGATTTTTAACAATTTTATAGGTATATAGTTCGGCTTTGGATGGGAGCAATTTATTTATGAACGCAAATATTTAAAAAATATGGCACGCAAGTTTATCTTTTGATAAGATTTGATAGCAGCACTCATGAGATTTTTCCTTACAAATAAGTTACTTTCTCTTTTAATAAAGGTGACATTCTTTAGATTAAATTTGTGGTTGAATTTATTTCTATGTAAGAGTAATGCATTTGATAAATTGTCCAATTAAAGATAATTTTGGTGTTTTAGATACGTTTTTCTTTCAAATTTCTACAAGTTTCCCAAATGTATTATATATTGTCATCCGCAGACAGATCTGTTTCGCCGTATCACAGCTCATCAGTACGGTTAGACTCCGATTGCTTTTTTTACCCGGGATTGAAACCCGACCGAAAATGGCGTCAGTCGGCGACTCTACCCCTGGGCTATGGGCGTTCGGTGGAAGTAGGCAGACTTTTTAGCGCATATCATTATACGCGCCCAATAGCTAGAGCGCTCTAATTCATTTCACTGAATGAGCGATGCGTACATGCCAGAGTAGCTACTGTTTATCAAAGTCTACTATTTTTCCAGAGTACTCAATGAGGGTGTGAGTGCGTATATATATATATATATATATATATATATATATATATATATATATATGGACCCGGTATGGGACCATAAAATAATGTGGTAGGTCAAGAACATATATTACGTCAACAAGAGATACAAAGAGATACAAAGAGAAAGAGTAATAATTGCTTGGCTACAAGTGACCAACAGACAGACAGAGTAGGCTAAGCTGAACTGAAGTCGTACTGGAAACCAGTGTCTCTGTCGCCCCGGCTGTCCTCGAGAGTAATCAACTCTCGGTTAATATAGGCAAAGAAGAGTCCATTATTAACTGGGGAAACCCACCACAACACCCCACTTCCAAGAGCTTTTTCCCCCCGAAAAGCTGTTTAATATTTTTTCGTTTAGGGTCGACCATCAAACTTCCTTTTCCTACTAGATCACCTTCTTTCGGGTGAAGCTTGGGGTGCCTCGAGGTCGAAATTCTCGAAGATGATATCTATCGGCTCTTCTTTTGACGTTGGTGAATCATTTATGTCAGTTGTCCGTGATTTCCTTATTTGATTTTGGTGGCGCTTATGCATATTCTCGGGACCTTGTATCATGTACACCAGGTCTCCCACTCTTTGTTTTATAGTGCCCACTTCCCAAAACGTCATGTCTGTGCTTTCTCCACCCACGTCTATTGAACAGGTGAAGAGGCTCATCGCTTGTTCTCTGTTTAGGATGTGGTTTCCGGCTTTCTCTTTTCCATTCTTTTCAGTCCTTTGTCATTTTTTTCAATTGGAATAGATAGACTAAACTATCGCCCGGTTCACACTCCACCCACGTCTATTGAACAGGTGAAAAGTCTCATCCCTTGTTCTCTGTTTAGGATGTGGTTTCCGGCTTTCTCTTTTCCATTCTTTTTACCCTTACGTAGCCCCCTGCGCATCAGTGGCATTATAGCCTTGCTCGGGGTGATATGATTATATATATATATATATATATATATATATATATATATATATATGGACCCGGTATGAGATCATAAAATAATGAGTCAACACGGATCCGTGAACTTCCTATTCCTACTAGATCATCTTCTTTTGGGTGAAGCTTGGGGTGCCTCAAGGTCGAAATTCTCGAAGATGATATCTATCGGCTCTTCTTTTGACGTTGGTGAATCATTTATGTCAGTTGTCCGTGATTTCCATATTTGATTTTGGTGTATTGGGATTTGGATTAATTCTATACACATTCAGAAACTGTTGAAGCGCCTTCTCAGTAGGTGTGCCCTGTTTTTTCTTAAGTGCTCGTTTCAATGTGTCTACGAAACTTTCCGCTTGCTCATTGGACCTAGGGTGATATTGTGGAGTCGTGATATGTTTCACTTGAAATGTTTCGCAAAATTGCTTGAATTCGAAAGATGGGAACTGTGTTCCGTTATTAGTTACTACGCAATCCACAACACCAAAACGTGCAAACAGTTTGTGCAGAAAAGCTATCGTGCATCCTGTGACTGTTCTTTTACATCTTCCGGCCATTTAGTGTGGCTGTCTACGTCTATGAGGTAATAATGATCCTCTAATGGTCCCGCAAGATCGACATGTATCCTCTGCCATGGCGGGTCCGTCTTCGGCCAAGGCTTGCACGTAACTGGTGGAGCTTTAGCAGCAAACGCGCACCCTTTGCATGCGTCAATCATGTCTGTGATATCTCTGTCCATGTTAGGCCAGTAGACATAACATCACATGAGGCCTTTAGTTCGTTTTTTCCAGGATGTCCCGTATGAAAGTCCAGAAGTATTTTCTTTTGTAAACTTCTTGGTATCATCACTCTTTCGTTGTGTAATTGTACCTCATCACAAAGAGAAAAAAACTCAGGCACACTTGAGTCTTTTTTGTAAATTTTATTCTTAGTAGACGTAATGAACTCGTCTTTCATAATCTCCCTTTTAATGTCGGATCATGTAACTGGGAGCTCTCTTATAGTGTTGGCGATCATGTATTTTATTTCAGAATCCGTTCTCAATATTGGGATTATCGAGTCTTCGAAAAACTCTTTATTTTTAGGAACAAGTCTGGATAATCCGTCAGCGTGACAAATATTCTTGGAAGACAAATGCTCGATTTTGAAATTGTATTTCAACAATATTGTTCCCCATCGAATAAGTCTGTTAGCGGTGTACACCGGCAATCCTTTTTTACTTCCATATATCGTCAGCAGCGGCTTGTGATCGGCTTGTAGAAAAAAATGTCTGCCATAAAGATATTTGTGGAATTTGGTTACAGCAAAGATTATACTTAATGTTTCTTTTTCGATCTGTGAATACTGCCTTTCTGTCGACAGCAAAGACCGAGAAGCATGCGCTATCGGTTTTCTCGTTCCATCCGAATGTTTATGTAATATACAGGCGCCAGTGCCATAAGAGCTGGCATCGCTCGCTACTATAATATCCAATTTTGGGTTACAGTGGGTGAGGGTAAAAGGTCTGACGTATATGGATCTTTTATTTTCTCGAATGCTGATTGATATTCTGGTGTCCAATTCCAGATTTTATCTTTCTTTAAAAGATCATTCAACGAAGCTCTCAAAGTATGCATGTTCTTTATGAATACTTGATAGAAATTTGCTAGGCCTAAAAAGCTTTGCAGTGCTTGTACGTTATCCGGGGCCAGTAATCGCCGTAACCCTATCAGGATCCGATCGTCGACCGTCTTTATCAATAATGTGTCCTAAATATTTTATTTGGGTTAAATAAAATTCGCACTTAGCTTCAACTTTAAAGCCATATTCCTGGATTTTATCGAATACGCTTATTATATGCTCTCTATGGTCTTTCACTGATTCACTCGTAACTAGAATGTCGTCAAGATAGGCAGTTGCGAAATCAAGGTTGCCAAGCATGGTGTCCATGACCTGTTGAAAAATAGCAGGCTCGACCTTGACCCTAAAAGCCAATCTGTTAAATTTATATAGACCTCTATATGTATTTATGCACAGCAGTTTGGAGCATTCTTCGTCAACCTGGATTTTTAGGTAAGCGTCTGATAAATCGATTTTTGAAAAAAATTTGCCCCCGTTTAATTTTTTGAATATTT
Source organism: Ascarosepion bandense (assembly GCA_037127315.1). Classification (NCBI taxonomy): domain Eukaryota; kingdom Metazoa; phylum Mollusca; class Cephalopoda; order Sepiida; family Sepiidae; genus Ascarosepion; species Ascarosepion bandense. The sequence goes on along the minus strand of JBBBDQ010001063.1, from coordinate 2,393,642 downwards.
CTTCGGGGGTAGGTAGAGGATAATGATGGTCTTTTAACGAGGCGTTCAAACCCGTCAAAAAATCTGACCATACTCTGATTTGATTTGACTTCTTCTTAACGTATACCACTGGAGCAGCCCATTCCGAAAAATCAATTTTAGACAGGATACCTGCATTTACTAATCTGTCTAATTCTTCGTCTATTTGGTTTACCGCTGCAAACGGAACGTTCCTCTTCTTTTTGAACACGGGCTGTGCATTATCCTTTAACTTTAACTAAAATTTTATTTTAGTGCATTTACCTAAGCCGTCTGAAAACACCCCGGGAATTTTTTCTTTAGTTCCAGTTTCAGTTTTTCAAGGTTGAACGTTGTAGTTTCTATTTTGTAACAGAACATACTCATTGGACAAATTGAACTTTCAATCCAATATGTACCGAACAAATTTTCAGTATTTTTCATTAAAATCAACAAGAGATACAAAAAGATACAAAGAGATACAAAGAGAAAAAGCAATAATAGCTTGGCTACAAGTGACCGACTGACAGACAGACTAGGCTGAGCTGAACTGAAGTCGTACTGGAAATCAGTGTCTCTGTCGCCCCGGCTCTGACCTCGAGAGTAATTAACTCTCGGTTAATATAGGCAAAAAAGAGTTCATTATTAAGTGGGTAACTCATCACAACAATATATATATATATATATATATATATATATATATATATATATATATATATATGTGTGTGTGTGTGTGTGTGTAAACTTTCGTAACATTGTATAAAACTAGATAAATTTGAATAATCCCTGTTTGTGTATGTGATTTCATTCTTTTTTTAAATGCTAAAGGATTTAGTTTTATACAATATTACGAACAAATGTATATATCTACAATTCAAGTCTGGCCAAAGTTTGAAATTTCTATTTATTTGCCGCGTCTGTTGTCTCCTCACCACTTTCTTCCCCCTCTGTGCATTTTCTCACTTTTTCCTCTTTGTTAAGCCCAGACGTCACGTGACCGATATCTTACATCCTACCTAAATATGGGTTTATTTCTCTCTGAGCAGTTTTCATTGGCTCTTTTCTCTCGTTTCTTTCGTTCTCTCTTGTTTTCCTCTTTTTCTTATTTCCTCTGTGTCCTTCTCTTTCCTATTTCTTTCCTTTTCTTTGTTTTCTCTTTTTACTTTCTCATCTTTCCTACCCTCTTTACCTCGTACGAAAAGTTTTCCAATAATAAATGGAAATGAATTTTCATAAATTTTCTTTTAAAAAATAACGCTTATTACCATCATTATTAACTACCTGATGAGACATTGTTCTTTCAATGTCGAAACGAAATGTACAATTTTGTAGTAGATTGTAGTTTGCACATATTCTAAAGTATAATTGATAATAACTACATATACATATATATACACTACCGGTAATAATTATTAGGCCACCCCAGTTAAAAAAAATGATGTATTTCATACTATTTTTAGTATTTATTGCCAAGTGAATAATTGTAAATGAAAATAGAATGGTTCTTTTGTTAATACTGCACGGAAACATGTGCATCAAATGAATTTATATATATTTGATAATTACCTACATCGTCTAAATAACCTCCTTTTTCCTTCACAATGGCAGCACACATTTTTGGCATTCTTTCCAAAAGTTATAAAATAATCCTCCGACAACCCTTCTATTTTCATTTAGAATTATCCACTTGACAATAAAAACTAAAAATAGTATGAAATACATCATTTATTTTAAAATGAGGTTGCCTAATAATTATGGCCGGTAGTGTATATATATATATTCAGGATACGAAAAAAGGCAAGAATAATAGCCTTTAATATCTATATTTTCTATTAGTACTATTAGTGTTTATATTTTTATGTTGAGCTTTTTGTTTGCAAGAAGCAACTCGCCTTGAAACGCATTAATTTTAGTTATTTTAGCATTCTTGCTTCAAGACAAGCTAAAAACTTTTAGAATTAAAATTTATAATTTCAGAAGAGTGCCAAATATATAATTAAAACAAACCTTGATTTAAAATTTATAATTTATTAGGTTTAATTAATATTTGCAATAAGTAACTTAACATCATCTGCTCTTAATAGAAAAGATCCTAATATATATACCTGTGACAGCCAAAACATTATATATTTTCTCTTCTGTTCAATATGTCCAAATAGTGGATATATTGGAGAATCTGGTAATAGCTTTAGATTTCGTTTCAATAATCACAAACTTAGCATATGACAGAACAACCAATATTCCCCAATAGCAGTTCATTTCAATCAACCGGGTCACACTTTAGAAAATTGCAAATGTTTACTAATAGACTCCGATTTTAGTTCTACACACACGCCCAGAAAGAAAGAAAAACACTGGATTTTAAAATTAAATACACACAAGCTAGGGTTAAATAGGGACTTAGGTGTTTTGAATCTTTACAAATATTTCAATAGCTAAACATTTTTTAGATACAATCAAAGAAATTTTCTCTAAAACAAAATTTATAAATATTATTAAGGCTAGGTTTACGTTTACAAATATTTTTTTTTAATCTGTCGCTTTCTGCGTCACGTGATGGAAACAAACTCTCTCCACGGACGATCTCGTGAAATACGTTTCTAATTTAAATTTTAAAATCATTTGTTTCTGATGAAGGACCGAGGACGGTCTGAAATATCAAATATAATAATAGAAATAAATAAATACTGTCAAAAAATACATTTTTAAAATTACAACTTTTTAGTAGTTTCTCCTATACATATTAAGACAGCATACGTGGATCATCACGTGGATCATCATGTTTTATATATATATATATATATATATATATATATATATATATATATATATATATATATATATAAACACTCTAGGAAATAGCTATAGTAGTAGACAAAAGCGTAAAGACATTGCAGTATTCATAGCTGATTCTATTCATTGACGCCTTAAGTCTTTTAATGAATATTACCTCAGGGATCTGTAGTTTCCTTTTGTTTTTATCTTGGTGTAAGATAGTTGTGTTATCGATCATTGTTTTTTTTTTATATCCATCGATTAGTTGTTCTTCGGTAATTGTCTGCAATAGACGTTACTCCAAAGAAGCGTACGAAAACTGTAAGGCTGCACGAACACACTAGCAAACCTTACAGAGAGATCGCGGATATTGTTAGTGTCAGCCTTTCAAATGTCAGTCGTATCATCAAGGCGAAGAAACAAACTGGATCCATCAGTTCAAAACGTAAAAAAATGCGGTCGGAAGAGAAAAAATGCGATCAGAAAACTGTGAAAGATCCTAGGAAGACTTTGTTCGTTTTGTTTCAAATAGTTTGTTCAAGGGTATATATAATTTATTTAGAATTTAAATAGGTACTTTTGTAATGATATTATAACAGATTTCTATTATACATCCTAAATAATTATTATACGTTCTACTTTGTATTGAGCACTTTTTTAAGAAAAGGGTTTCTTTGGATACTGAATTTTATTCCATCCGTACATACCCTATATATATATATATATATATATATATATATATATATATATATATATATATATATATATATATATATATATATATATATGAGATCAAGCGATAATTAATTGTAGCAAACCAGTGGTTCTTTTACGTTCTCTTTTCGACCGGCCAGGCGGCGAGTGCCAAAAATCGTAGCACTCACACCCTGACGTGTTGTTGTAATTAATTTTAGTTCAATCTTAGCTTTTTTTTTTTTTTAATCATATCACCTCGAGCAAGGCGGTAACGCCACTGATGTGTCGGGGGCTACGTAAGAGTGAAAAGATTAGAAGAGAGAAAGCCGGAAACCACATCCTAAACAGGGAATATAGGATGAGCCTATACACCTGTTCAAGAGACGTGGGTGGAGTGTGAACCGGGCGATAGTTTAGTCTATCTACTCCAATTGAAAAAAAAAGTGAAGATTAGAAGAGAAAACCGGAAACCACATCCTAAACAGAGAACAAGGGATGAGCCTCTTCACCTGTTCAACAGACGTGGGTGGAGTGTGAAAGGGGTGATAGTTTAGTTTATCTGCTCCAATTGAAAAAAAAAGTGAAGATTAGAAGAGAAAACCGGAAACCACATCCTAAACAGGGAATATAGGATGAGCCTATACACCTGTTCAATAGACGTGGGTGGAGTGTGACCCGGGCGATAGTTTAGTTTATCTGCTCCAATTGAAAAAAAAAGTGAAGATTAGAAGAGAAAACCGGAAACCACATCCTAAACAGAGAACAAGGGATGAGCCTCTTCACCTGTTCAACAGACGTGGGTGGAGTGTGAACCGGGCGATAGTTTAGTCCATCTACTCCAATTGAAGAAGAAGAAAGAAAAGAAAGGTAACGGTGGTGAGTTAACTAAGTTTTAACTTAGTTAAAATTCCGGTCAAAGAAATTTCTTTGAAAAAAGGTAAAGAACACTCGTTCAAATAACCATGAAACTATTTTAAAATTAGCCACAAAAATATAAAACAAAATAAAATCAAAGCAAAATTATAACTTACTTTTAAGAATATTTCAAAGCTGATCCTAAACCAAACGCTCGTGTACTAACGCCAGTAGCGAAAAAGAATTATTTTATCTTTTGGCTGAGAAGCGGTGGGGTCAACTAGACAATGGCCAGGCAAAAGACGAACAAGGAATTTAACAGGACTTTTTTTTTTTTTTTAATAAAACGACAAAATTATTCACAGGTCAAAGAAATTTCTTTGAAAAAAAAGAACTTACCCTATTTTCATTAGTCTTAGTTTTACATTACTTTTACTTGATATATATATATATATATATATATATATATATATATATATATATATATATACACTACGCCTCCTCGGACTTACCCTGTCCTCAGACCTCAAATGGAACCACTATATTGAATCCATAGCAAAATCTACTGCTAAGAAGATTGGGTCACTATGTTGATCCAGGATGTTTTTTCCACCTGAATCCATCCTGCATATATACAAGTCAACCATCCGTCCGTGCATGGAGTACTGCTGCCATTTATGGTCAGGTGCCCCTGCCGTTCTCCTCAGTGTTCTTGACAAGCTCCAAAGGAGAGTCTGTAATGTGATAGGTACTGATCTGGCGACTCGACTGCAGCCACTCCCCCATCGTCGAAATGTGGCCTCCCTTTGTCTCTTCTATAAATACTTTCATGGCTTCTGCTCGGATCAGCTTAAGTCACTGATGCCTCCTCAACAGGTGTTTACTCGTGCAACCAGACTGGCAACTGGGTCCCACCCTTTCACAGTCAGGTTAGCCAAATGCAGACGACAATTCTACTCTTGCAGCTTCCTCTCTCACACTTCCCGCCTGTGGAACTCGCTCCCGTATTCTTGCTTTCCTGACGGCTACAACCTCCAGAAATTTAAATGCAAAGTCAATACTCATCTACTAACCACTGGACTCTAGCTCTCTCCCCACCCCCGTATAACCTTCCCTTTCTCTCCACCTATGTATCTGTCATCGCACCTGCTTTCTCAGCTTTCTGTTGTTCCTTTCTAACTAGTTTGTACTCCTCACTCTTTTCTAATTAATCTTTTTACATTTATGTAACCCCCTGCACATCAGTGGCGTTTCCGCCTTGCTCGGGGTGAAATGATTAATATATATATATATATATATATACGATTGTAACTCTGCCGTCAAAAATGAGTCTAACCGTACTGATGAGCTGTGATACAGCGAAACAGACCTGTCTGCGGATGACTATATATATATTGTGTACAGAGGCAGCAGATAATTTTCTAAATATATACTGTTAAATATAACAGACAATGAATGTCTATTATGTTTAATCATGCGCCGTTCTAAACATCGTATTTTGGTTTTAATTTCAGGTGAAAATAAAGACAAAAATTGTCCAACATTTGGATATTTTTTTATTATGTTAGTTCTAAGCTTTCGGCTCACATGAGCCATCTTCAGAGAGGTTCCAGGAACGTTAACATGAACACATCCACCATCAAAGATGATTTTATCTTGTGTTGACATAAAACATTGCTATGCGACGATAACAGTCAACAAATAGCAAACGCAGTTCGTTGAGGGATCGAAATGTTAACAGAGCCATCTGTCTAAATGCAATGTAATGTGTTATAACCAGAATGAAATGTGATTTTATTAAGTGTGGGTTGTTTTGATTTAATTTAGATGGCCTCCAATATCTGAAGGTTCTTTTTACTGTGTGTATGAGTGAGTATTATTGTGTTATTAATTAAAATCTTTCTAATATTACCTACAGGGATGTTTTTCTAAGAGATATTGTTTAATTAAAATCTGATCAGAAAGATTTGATGGTGGATGGTTTTATGTTTACGTCCCTGTAACCTCTCTGAAGATGGCTCATGTGAGCCGAAAGCTTAGAACGGCTCATGCTTATACATAATAGACATTCATTGTCTGTTATATTTAACAGTAATATATATATATATATATATATATATAATCTAAACTTATTTATAAATGGAACTTAGTCTCTGTGTGTGTGTGTGTGTGTTTGTCCGTTATCTATAGACTCCGAAACGGCTGAACCGATTTTCTTGAAATTTTACACAGTTGTACTATAAGTGTTTGCGAGTGTTCTTAGCTCGTTTTGTGTTGAGGTACCCCCGATAAATATCGCAAATCGATAATCGATAATCGAAAAAATCGGGTTATAGAAGTAGTGGCCCGATTTTAATAAAATTTGATACACTCACACACAAAGACATAAAAAACGATATTCCGAAGTTTCAAGAATGCAGATCTTACAATAGTTCAGAAAATCGATAATATATATATATATATATATATATATATATATATATATATATATATAAGGCAAGATGTTTGTGAGTGTGTTTGTTTATCTGTCTGTATGTCCTTTATAAAAATCCACAATTTTTATCCGATTCTCACCAAACTTCACACAAATATTCTTTAGGCTGAGTCTGAGCTCCAGGACCATGGATTAATTTTAAAGCTTTCATTACACCCGAGCAATGCCGTGCTATACTGCTAGTACATATATAGGGGTATCAAGTTACTTTTAGACAATTTAGAGTGGTTTCCTCATATAAAAAGAGGGACAAACGTACATATAAATATATGTTCACTAATCATTCGTTTTGGATTTATTAAGTTTGAATATGTTTACAGTAGATGGTACTGTGTTGTAATTTTAGACTAGGTTTCATTTGTCATTCGTGTACATTTGGAGCCTGTCTGTCTTCAACATTTAACATGTGTAGCAGTGTGTTAACTGAGAAGAGTTCCTTTTAACAACGGCAGGATATTCGTATCGTGAGCATATGATTTTTACATACGGCCACGCAGATGGTAATAGACGAGAGGCTGCAGGGTTATATAGGCCAAGTCATCTAAACTTTTCTGTTGTCTATCCTAGGATGTGCGTTGTGACGCAATGGATATCAACTCGGAAGGACAAATCCGGGTACCGAGTTCGAATTCCAGTTGAATTACGCATTAATACTTTTGGGAAGGTTATTAATCCGTCTGTTCCTTCCAGTTATGGGTTAAATAATAGAACAGATTGGGTTCTATAGCCTTGGTTGGGAACTAATCTACCGCAGAAAGCAACGGCAACCTACTGGGGAATAATCTTCTGCCCTGTCAGTCATGTCTCTTTCGAGACATGATCGCCTAAAGCGTGTATCACGTATGGCACTTAACTGACTGACTGAATATAATAATTGGAATCATGATTAAGTCTTCTACTGGTCATAAAGTGGGGAATAGGTTTTCTGTTGTTATGCAGTAATAAACTGATCTCCCACTAATTACTTCGTAAAAATATAATACATCTCTTTCTCCCTCTAGCTATGAGTCAAATAACAGGACAGATTGGGTTCTATAGCCTTGGCTCGCAACCAGTCTACCGCAGAAAGCAATGGCAACTTACTGCGGGATAATCTTCTGCCCAGTCAGTCATGTCTCTTTCGAGACATGATCGCCCAAGCGTGTATCACGTATAGCACTTAACTGACTAACTGATCATTGCTGAGACAGGATATGTGGCACCAGTAATTATGGATCGAGGAAAACCGAAATCCGCTTCTACGCCTGATGACGAAAAACACATTCAACTGGCTGTTTGGAGATTATCTATGTATCAGCACACGTCAAGTGACCCTATCATGTTGTACACCTCATAGTACTGCGTGGTGAGTGATTCAAGAGCGGCTCCTGTAACCGTATCATTTGCAAATTGTGGAGGGTCTTTCGCCCTTTGATCACCCACCACCGAAGAACTTGCTTCGATCGTTTATAGCACAAACTACTGATGGGTTAGGCTTAGGGTTAGGGTTGTCTCGTCTTGTTTAAAGTAAGGATAAGGCAACATTTTGGAGAGATGGAATAAAAAATGTACACACCCAATTTGTGGGTGGATCGGAATCCCCTTGGTGAAATTCGGGCGAGACACCAGCATCTCTTTTTTCATTTTTTTTTTTTAATCATATCACCCCGAGCAAGACGGCAACGCTACTGATGTGCAGGGGGCTACATAGTAGTGAAAAGATTGGAAAAGAGAAAAACCGGAAACCGCATCCTAAACAGGAAACAAGGGATGAGCCTCTTCACCTGTTCAATAGACGTGGGTGGAGTGTGAACCGGGCGATAATTTAGTCTATCTACTCCAATTACAATTAATGTGTGAGCTAGAATTATAAGTGACTGTTTGGCAGATTCATATGTTTGTGGCAAATAGGAAATTAAGAATTGAAATCAACTTTGACCTTCACTTTTACAAAAATTCACAATGACGTATGAAATCCTGGTTTTTCCGAAATAAAAGAAGGATTGTTCGTGTGCTTAGCAAAAAAGTAGAAGCTGGATTTCGCGAGTAGTTGTTAAACAGATATTCTGACCAATGGAAGCGATTTGTAGGGCTAAAAAGACTTTTGCGATCTAGTGCGAAAACTCTAAATTCTATAAATATTTTGATCAGATCAGTGCCAGTCAGGGATGGAAGCAGCAGAGACGACATGCTAAAATGTAATGGGAGAAGCTTCAAGCGACTCTGACATTTGTCCTCTTTCTCCTTATTTCTCGTGTCTGGATTCCTTTTACTACTTCTTCTCCATTCAAAGACATTCCTACCAAACAAACATACATACGTAGGTACGCATAAACTCTTTCTAACAAATTACTACTACGAACATTTCTACAACTCTTGATACCCTTAACTCATTACTTGTTTCTCATTGAACATTAACTGCTACAATTCATGTTATTCTTCTCTATCAATAATTTTCTATTTTAACATGAAAAAAATTATTTTTTATTATTCCACAATTTCCAACCAACCAGCTTCAACCATTCTGATAAAAACCTTCTGATAATTCTGATGATAATCTTGCATAAATCTTGTACGTTGTAGTGAGTTCGTTTAAGTCTGACATAAGGCCGAATAAATAAACATTAACCATCTCCCTACAGCTACATGTTCTCCCAGCACGTCTTACAGACCTGCTAGAGGATGTACCTCTGCTAATACGAAGACGCAAGTGATTTATGCATGATGGGGTTTCAGTATATTTTAGTAAGAATGTTCCCGGTGTGCTGACTGACATCTACTATGAAAGATAGATAGGTAGGAGATGACCAGTCTCATAGTCTGCACGTTCACCACCAAGCCTCTCAGAATATTTAATTATGGCGGACTCAATACGAATCCAGCTAACGAAATGACGTTGCTACAATGTTTCTGTAGCTTCACATCGTTTTTTGTAGACCCCCCCCACGACCGGTTCGCAACGTTATCTTCTTACAAATAGATTACTTTGTATCGTTACAGTGACAGGAAGATTGTTACACTGCTAATGCAATGGGGCCTCCACATGTGAGTTCGAATTGAAAAATTCCAGAAAGATATTCGAACATGTATTCATAATCGCAATTAGTGATTCTCAATTATTAAAAAAAAATACGAAAATAAATTTTACACATATTATACATACTGCTATAAAAATACGAAAATAAGTTTTACACATTTTATACATTTTTTTTTTAAATCATATCACCCCGAGCAAGGCGGTAATGCCACTGATGTGCAGGGGGCTACATATGAGTGAAAAGATTGGAAAAGAGAAAACTGGAAACCGCATCCTAAACAGGAAACAAGGGATGAGCCTCTTCACCTGTTCAATAGACGTGGGTGGAGTGTGAACCGGGCGATAGTTTAGCCTACCTACTCCAATTGAAAAAAAAAAAACAGAAGAAAAGTGAAAAGATTGAAAAAGAGAAAACCGAAAACCGCATCCTAAACAGGAAACAAGGGATGAGCCTCTTCACCTGTTCAATAGATGTGGGTGGAGTGTGAACCGGGCGAAAGTTTAGTCTATCTACTTCAATTGAAAAAAAAAAGTGAGAAGATTGGAAAAGAGAAAACCGGAAACCGCATCCTAAACAGGAAACAAGGGATGGGCCTCTTCACCTGTTCAATAGACGTGGGTGAAGTGTGAACCGGGCGATAGTTTAGTCTATCTACTCCAATTGACATATTATTAAATGAAAAAAAATATCTCCTGATCTTATTTGGCCCAAGCAGAATTTTTCAGCAACAGCACTTCGCCAACTTACCATAATGTGACAACGTTGCGGGTGAGCTGTTTGTTGAGGCCTGGGAAATAATTGATTTTAACTTTACAGTGACGACGCCACAACGTCGCATATCCCCCTAGCGCGTCTGCTATGTAACTAATGAACCTTAAGCTTCGGGGTCCCTTATCGCAGAAGCGCACCTGAAGCAAATTTTTTAATGAGTGAATTTTTCAACAGAATTGATCTTTTTAAGAAATTATTTTTGTTATCTTAAGAAGCCTATTTTATGTTAAAACAATATGTCAATGGATTGACGTAACTAATATTGGCCTTAGAACATGCTCAAATGCTAATAAATACTTTCTTGGTATTTATCTATATTTCTGAGATGAGGTAGTATTTACAGCATTTACATTATTCGGATTATTGTCTTCATCTTTGTTGCCATTTGTATGACGCTTCGGCCGTTGTACGCGCCGGCCTTTTTCAGGAGCTAAGAATTTCGAACCGAACCCTTCATTGCAATGACTATATGAACTTAGTGCCTTTTGGTAGTCATAAGTTATCTCCCTCTAAACATGTAAGTCACTTGTTCACCACAAGCCTGGTATTGAACTCACAACTCTGTTCAAGTCACAGGAACTAACCAACGTCTATATCCACTGGCCCATGTGTCCTTAAGGACAATAACAACTGAATTTTGGGGAGTTATAATCCTGATATTCAGTAACCTTTTTTACCAGAGTTCATATTGCAATTTTTTGATGTTAATGGTTTGCTTTAGTATTTTTTTTACCTGAGCTCATATTGCAAATTTTGACAATAATGATTTTCTACCAAAAGAGGCACTACTACGCAAGGAATGAAGTTCATATACCTCAGTGATTGTAATAAAGGATTCGGTTCAAAATTCCTAGCACCTGAAGAAGGCTGGAGCGTACAACGGCCGAAACGTCGTACAAATGGCAACAAAAATGAGGTCCGAATAATGTAAATACTGTACTTACATGGTAATTGTTCAGATGGGCTTTCCTTTTTAGTACCTCGACTTTACGAATTTAAGCATAATACTCGATTGGCAATTAGGTATAATCAATCTGCAGTTGAAGTTGCTGCATCTAATCGTAAGTTCTACTCTCTCTCTTCTTCTGCTTCTTCTCTCGCACTTCTCGCTTGTGAAAATGTCTTCTGTCTTCTTGCTTTTAGGTTTAAGTTGAATCTTCAAAGATTTAAATGTTAACCGTTATCGTTTGGCTTCTTAATTCCATTTCATCCATTGTGCTTTCTCCTTAAAAATGTTTTTCTTCTTTTTTTCCATATTCTATCACACTCATTAAGCAGCCCCCCCTGCAGCTTACTATCTTTGTCGTCTTGCTTTTGTGAAATAATTACAAAAAGTAACAAAGTAAACGTTCTAAATAACGCGGCTAATAGAAATTTTCTTGTGGAAGTAAATTATTCTCATGATTTTTACACACCAAATATTTTATAGGATACCGTTTATCAAATAGTCTATCTAATAATAGAGAAAAATAAGCAAAAACCTTTTCAAGAAAGTGAAAACTTACAACAATTATTCATGGTAAATATTCCCTTGCACATCAGCTTCCATTTCGTTTTGTTCTTCCGTTATTTAATGAATTACGCAGCATATGCGTTACGCCCTGCCATTGTATCTGATAAATAATGGGCCATTTTGTTTTGATTGCGAAGAAAGACGAAATAAATTGTTATATCAAGAAAGCTACTTGGGTTTAGAAAGAAAGAAAGAAAGAAAGAAAGAAAGAAAGAAAGAAAGAAGCTATCGAGCGCATAACGTCCAATTTGGGAAAGAAAGAAAGAAAGAAAGAAAGAAAGAAAGAAAGAAAGAAAGAAGCTATCGAGCGCATAACGTCCAATTTGGGAAAGAAAGAAAGAAAGAAAGAAAGAAAGAAGCTATCGAGCGCATAACGTCCAATTTGGGAAAGAAAGAAAGAAAGAAAGAAAGAAAGAAAGAAAGAAAGAAAGCTATCGAGCGCATAACGTCCAATTTGGGAAAGAAAGAAAGAAAGAAAGAAAGAAAGAAAGAAGCTATCGAGCGCATAACGTCCAATTTGGGAAAGAAAGAAAGAAAGAAAGAAAGAAAGAAAGAAAGAAGCTATCGAGCGCATAACGTCCAATTTGGGAAAGAAAGAAAGAAAATCTAGTCAAAAACTCACAGATGATTTAAGAAGATAGATAATGAGCATGCTGAGATAGATAGATAGATAGATAGATAGATAGATAGATAGATAGATAGATAGATAGATAGATAGATAGATAACTAAAATGACCTAATAATTAAAGAAAGAAAGAAAGAAAGAAAGAAGCTATCGAGCGCATAACGTCCAATTTGGGAAAGAAAGAAAGAAAGAAAGAAAGAAAGAAAGAAACGGAATGGAGAAAGAAAGAAAGAAAGAAAACGGAAAAAAAGAAAGTAAGAAAAAAACGGAAGAGAGCAGAAAGAAAGAAAGAAACAAACAAACAAACAAACAAAGATGAGAAATGAGAAAACAAGAAAGAAAAGAAGCTATCGTCTGATTCTTTGAAATAGAAATAAGGGAGAAAAATACGAAAGAAATTGTTTTTAACGATAAAATAGACATATTTTATTTTCACCTTTTATAATTCTACGCATTTAATGTATCTCCATTATTCTTCATGTTTCATTGATAATTATCCTTCATTAACAAAATATACTTTAAGCGCTCGTTTAGATACAAATAGAGAATTGAAGACAATAGGGTAATAAACACAATTGTTTCCTATATTTTGTAACGGTTGTGGAGCTAAAATACTTGACGAAAAATTAGTGGAGTTTCCCTAGGTATTTTGTAATCCACGAAATTGCAAAGGACGTATGCAGTCTTTAAATTAAGAGTTTTGACTCACCAGAAAATTCAAAGCAATAAAACTGAATTTTTCAAGGGTACAGCTACTTTGCATGATTCTTTACCAGTCTCAGTTTCACAGTTTTACGAATACCATAATAAAGTTGGTTGGTTGATTGTTTTGTTTTTATGGCATATCAACACCTCGGCGGGTCATTTATAGCCAACTAAATTTTTATTGGTAGTAATACCTTTTTCTTTCAACAATTTATTGTTGTTTTTATATAAGTTTTGTGTCTATTAATACATTTTTCTTTTCGAGTATCAAGACTCATTGGGATTTGTTTTTAAGGGCAGGGTCCCCAAGTCCGACCCTTGTTATTTAACCCATAACTGGAGGGAATGGATGGATTAATACCTTTCCCAAGGGTACCAGTGCTTAAGTAAATGCAGGGTATTCAACTGGAATTCGAACTCGGCTCACCGATTTCTCGTTCCGAGCCGATATCCATTGCGCCACAACGCATATCCATTGCGCCACAACGCACATCCGTCACTAAATGCTTACAGCACCTGGCATTCCCAAGCGGTCACCCATCTAAGTACTGACCAGGCGCAACGTTGCTTAACTTCGGTGATCGAACGAGAACCGGTGTGTGACATGGCCGTAAGCACAATGATAAAGATGTGACTAACTGATGAGAGAGAAGCGCCGACCGATGATAATACGGGGTGAAAACGAACGACACAAGAATTTTTTTTAAAATTTCTTCACCCAAGCCAGGCGACAAGGCTACTAGAACGCAAGGGGACTACTCGAAGTGAAAGGGAAAGAGAGGAGTTTAGAAGAAACCCAATCCTAAATATGAACCATGGAATAAAACTCTACTCCTATTCAGAAAATCGGGGAGGAGAGTGAACCGGGCGACAGGTGAACCTATCTATTAATACAGCAAGAGAACAAAGAAAGTGAATGAAGTTTCAGAGTTCAGGCGGAGACGTTATAAATAAAAAGTTGAAATAGAATTTAGAAGGACGCGGAAACCGAAAACATCAACATTAGTGATATAAAAGTACCCTACACAGATTACAATCAACAACTTTATTATGATCATATGGCAAGAGTTGTGGAACTCCTGCAAAAATAACAAACTCTACAAAATTAAACCCATCCTCAAAGAATGGATAGAAGTTAAAATTTCCAATAGGAAAATGTCAAGAAGAGAAGTAGTCAAGACTAGACTTCAAATAGGCCACACTACTGTCACCGATTCACACCTACTAAAAGATAAGCAAGCACCAATTTGCATTCCATGTCAGGAGCTCTACACAGTGAAACATAACTAACAAATTGCATAGATCTTGAACAAATGCGATTAAGATACTATTAAGAAAACAATCTGAAAGACATCTTCAACAAATCTGATCCAAATGACCTTTTAGAATTTCTAAAAGCAACAAAATTATATAACAAAATATAGTTGCAAAAGAAGATAACATATGACCATCACACATCAAATCACAATACCTCTACTTATAGACTCACAAAAGACCAACAAGCAGCAAACAAAAACCAAACAAATTCTTCAGCATTAAATGACCTAAAAGGGTAAATATGCTGGTAAAACAAACAACTAAATCTTAATCTAAACCAAAATCGTAAACCAGGGATAAACCTCGTCTTCTCTTCCAAAGATGGCGGAGTGTGAATAGGATAATTCTTCAGTTGGGATGAGTCAGACCAACATTCATGTTGTCATGGATTAAAATGACAATTTTCTTTTCTCTTCCTTTTCACTTTCCCTCTTTTTACCCAACACCAACTTTCCAATGTTTAAGAATCAAAATTTAGAGAAATGAAATCAGAAGGAAAGCAATGGTATTCTACGTGTATGGTCGAGACACAAGCATGTCTTTCAGCTATAGCACTTCAGCTGAAAGACATGCATGTCTCGAGTCACGAACCAGAAAGACATGCATGTGTCTCGAGTCACGAACCTGAAAGACATGCATGTGTCTCGAGTCACGAACCAGAAAGACATGCATGTGTCTCGAGTCACGAACTTAAAAGATGCATGTGTCTCGAGTCACGAACCAGAAAGACATGCATGTGTCTCGAGTCACGAACCGGAGACATGCATGTGTCTCGAGTCACGAACCAGAAAGACATGCATGTGTCTCGAGTCACGAACCAGCAGATTCGTGACTCGAGTTTGAGTTTGAGTTTGAGTTTTGTTTAACGGCATATCAACACCTCTGTGGGTTATTTAATGCAAAAAAGGTGGGGATTTTAACGTATTTTTTAAACATTTTCGGTTATAGTGAGGAGGTTGATTTGGTCAGATTTTGATGAAAAATTAAAAAAGAAATAATGCACAAATACCCATGGGAAAGGTATTAATCCGTCTCTTCCCTCGAGTTATGGGTTAAATAATAGGACAGATTGGGTTCTATAGCCTTGGCAGGCAACCACAGAAAGCAATGGCAACCTACTGCGTGATAATCTTCTGCCCAGTCAGTAATGTCTCTTTCGAGACATGATCGCCCAAGCGTGTATCACGTATGGCACTTAATTGACTGAAGATATCTTCTAGTTTTGAGTTCAAAAATGTATTGCTGGTAATATGTTCCTTCACATATGTATTATGACAATAATCTTTTTTTTTCTTCAAAATTGTATTATGATAATAATTTTTACCCCTTCAGAAACGTATGTTTTTTCTATATATATTTCTATAAAAGTTTATTTTTATACTTTTATAGTGTTTTGACCCTATTTTGGTGGAGTTAACTATTTGCCCATAGCTGGAACCCTAACAAGTGCTACCACTCCGGGTCAGGGTTGACCTGGAAACAACAGCAATTAAGAGGTGGTTGCATGCTCCTCACAACCTCCCAATCTGAGGCCTTGCTGCCGGATGCAGTTTACCGTCATACCCAGGACCATGGTAGAGGGTCACATTAAAAGGTAGTTTATACGGTTAGGAAGAGAAGATAGCGGTTAAACTAAGGTTTAAAAAAGTAATATCATGTTTCATTCAGTTATATATTCAGTACTATTTGAAAAGTTCTCACTTATCAAGCAGCTCTTCCATCTACGGTCGTATAACGTTGAAACACCGATTCCCATGGGATAATATTTTTCTTAAATCCATTATGTAAGCTGCTATTACCACGCAATTACTAGGCTATGTTTGTGCACTCTAAATTTATTCTTAACTACTGCGTATGATTTCTAGTTATTAGTATGATACTATATCAAAACAGTTAGTTAAAATAAAAAGAAGTTATTTAAGACTGAATCTAATATATACTGTCACGTAGGCACTTCCACTTTTTTGCTAAAAAATAACATAGCATGATAAAAAAATGCCCCAAAATATATTTAAAACTAAGTTTTATCGTCAATATGATTATGTTATTATTAAGAGGAAGGACAAAATATTTTTCAATAATTTTTAATATTTTTTATTCTTTCTAGCATATTCGAAATTTTGGTTAAAAATCTAATTATTATTATTTTTTTTGCGTCAATGTGTCAATGAGAATTTTAGAACCTTTGTTTCTGATGAAAAACACATTAATTTGGAAATTCATGCAAAAATCAAATAACTGGCGGATTTTAATGAAGCTTTCAGGACTTATTAAAAATTGAATGTATTTATTTATAAAATTATTTTTTATAAAATCTTTGTCATATTTTTATTAAAATCTTCGTAATATTTTTTATAAAATCTTTGTAATATTTTTTATAAAATCTTTGTAATTTTTTATAAAATCTTTGTAATATTTTTATAAAAACATTGTAATATTTTTATAAAATCTTTGTAATCTTTTTTATAAAATCTTTGTAATATTTTTTATAAAATCTTTGTAATATTTTTTATAAAATCTTTGTAATATTTTTTATAAAATCTTTGCAATATTTTATAAAATCATTGTAATATTTTTATAAAATCATTGTAATATTTTTTATAAAATCTTTGTAATATTTTTTATAAAATCTTTGTAATATTTTTATAAAATCATTGTAATATTTTCATAAAATCTTTCTAATATTTTTATAAAATCTTTGTAATATTTTTTATAAAATCTTTGTAATATTTTTTATAAAATCTTTGTAATATTTTTATAAAATCTTTGTAATCTTTTTTATAAAATCTTTGTAATATTTTTATAAAATCATTGTAATATTTTTATAAAATCTTTGTAATATTTTTATAAAATCTTTGTAATATTTTTATAAAATCTTTGTAATATTTTTTATAAAATCTTTGTAATATTTTTTATAAAATCTTTGTAATATTTTTATAAAATCATTGTAATATTTTTATAAAATCTTTGTAATCTTTTTTATAAAATCTTTGTAATATTTTTATAAAATCTTTGTAATATTTTTATAAAATCTTTGTAATATTTTTTATAAAATCTTTGTAATATTTTTATAAAATCATTGTAATATTTTTATAAAATCTTTATAATATTTTTATAAAATCTTTGTAATATTTTTTATAAAATCTTTGTAATATTTTTTATAAAATCTTTGTAATATTTTTATAAAATCATTGTAATATTTTTATAAAATCTTTGTAATCTTTTTTATAAAATCTTTGTAATATTTTTTATAAAATCATTGTAATATTTTTATAAAATCTTTGTAATATTTTTATAAAATATTTGTAATATTTTTTATAAAATCTTTATAATATTTTTATAAAATCATTGTAATATTTTTATAAAATCTTCGTAATATTTTTTTATAAAATCTTTGTAATATTTTTATAAAATCATTGTAATATTTTTATAAAATCTTTGTAATATTTTTATAAAATCTTTGTAATATTTTTTATAAAATCTTTGTAATATTTTTTATAAAATCTTTGTAATATTTTTCTAAAATCTTTGTAATCTTTTTTATAAAATCTTTGTAATATTTTTATAAAATCATTGTAATATTTTTATAAAATCTTTGTAATATTTTTTATAAAATATTTGTAATATTTTTTATAAAATATTTGTAATATTTTTATTACATGTGTTACCACCCACTAAGTTTATTTCATGAAACTTATAGAAATTTCTAGAAATTAAATACTGTCCGCAATCTTTGTTTTATCAGTTAAACGCAGGAATCTTTGGAGAATGTAAATCATCTTTTCTTTTTCCATTTGCCACTTTACGGAAAATCTACTCCGAATAATAAAATTAAAATTAAAAACCGCAATAAAACTATGATATTATTTAACTAGATAAGCTTTTAATTGCTTTTATAAATAGTATTTTTATATAGGAAATATATTAAGTACATTGCCTAAAGGGAAAAAATAGTTGCGATGAATAACGAATTTTTACAAGAATTGTTTTCATTTTTTCATTTTTTCATTTTTATATTATAATAGTTTATAATTTCAGAAATTATTTTTTAAATTCTTTAAAACTTTGTCTTCGTTGGGTTATTATGTTATTAATTGAAGACTATATTTACTAAGTGAAAATTAAAAAAGCTTAATACAAATCATCTGGCTGTAAGATTTTTATAATAATTTTTAATTTTTTTTCGTCTGTATAAAGCGTACCTATTTTGAAAGTATGGGTGGCCATACACGATATTATCATAAAATAAGGTCGATGACTATAGTAAATTAAAAGACAACTATCCTAAAATTAGATTACTAGAAATATTTCAAACATTTTTAAGATTACCGAGTACTCGAAAATTATATAAAAAAAGCATTCATCCGTCATTTAATGAAATTATGTTTTAACAGATAAAGTTTTCATCGGGCAACAATAAACATGTATACACCTTATCATTGTTAAGTACTTTTCAAGGGTATGACAAATGCTTGTCAGGTGTTAAAGATACGTAAATTACTGCTACTGTTTGTATACAACATTGATTTTTCTGCTTTTTTTCAGCGGTTACAACTAGCTGTTTCAACTATAAAATATATCCCTTTCCAGGACAAATCAGTTGGCGACGATAATTCAAAACTACACAAGACTAAAAAAAAAACAATAATAATAATAATGGACTTGACAAGACTTACTAACGAAGAACGTTAGAAAGACTCGTTTCACACTTACAGAAAGTAATTTTTCCCTCATTTTTTGTTTTAACGCTTTTTAACGAGGAACCTTAGAAAAGGAAAAACTTGTGCAACGCTTACAGAAAGTAAGAAATTGCAACCCCTTTTGTTTGAACTTAGAAGATTTTATTGTTTACATAAATTGGAGCAAAAGTTTTTTTGTGGATACGCTGGTCGAATGGAACAAATTGTGGAATTAACTAAGGTGCTACAAGTCACTTTACAGCAACAATTCCAACAACAACAACAACACCAACAATTTATGTAGCAACAAGAAATTCTTAAAAAGTTATTCAAACAACAAGCAAAAGACAATAAATCACTTTGGAAAGACGTATTATCAAGGACAACAAAAGAACCGGGTTCTAGATTATTTTCTGCTGAAGAAATTTAAATACGACCCTGACAGTGGTTCAACGTTTCCAGCTTAATTTCGTATGTTTTAAACAATACTTACGAAAAGATGTGAACAATGATCCGACGATGAAAAAAATCACTCTATTGTTGCAGAAGTTGGGAACAAAAGAAAATACAAAATACACGTATTTAATCCTCCCAAAGAAACCAGAAGATATTACATTCAGCAAAACAGTAGAAATTTTGTCGGAAATTTTCGGTAAAAGAGATAATCTATTTCATACACGATGCATGTATCTAAATGGGTAACGATTTGAAAAAGTATGCAGGTAAGATTAATGCACAGTGAAAGGTGCTTAAATTAAAGGAATTGTCAAGCGACATGTTCAAGTGTCTAATTTTTGTGCAGAAGCTAACGACACCGAAGGACAAATAAATTAGATTAAGAATCCTCACTATCATGGAACAGGATGCAAAAATTACGCTACAAAAAAGTAACAGAAGAATGTCAACGACTTATAAACATAAAAAAATGATAATACTCGGATTGAGGAGAAGAGCATTTCGTGAATGCAAACGGTAAAACAACAGAAGTGGATACAGAATAAAGAAAAATTATATGCAGTTCTTGTGGAGGACAGCATATAAAGAAGGATTGTTTCTTCAGGGATAAAATATGTCTTAATTGTGGGCGTGTAGGCCATAGAAGTTCTCATTGTCTGGCAAAACAGAGAAAAGTAAAATCAAAGTCGCAAACAAAGATGAACGTAGTTTTTTTTTCGAAAAACTAAATTGAGAAAGGTAAAAGATAACAATACCTCAATGTAAAAATAAATGCGCAAACCATAAAATTATTACTCGATTCAGGAATTGATATCTCGGTAATAAACGAACAAACATTGAAGAAAATCGGTTACCAACCGTTAACTAACACAGATAAAATTGCCAGTGGGGTGTCAGGAAAACGACTTACGTTTAAAGGTGAATTAAAAGGTACCGTTTCGTTCATGTAAAAAATTCACAAATCGAAAGTGTATGTACTCCCTGATTCAGTAACCCTCCTTGGTTTAGACTGGATCATATTGTTTAACTTATGGGAATTACCGGTAAATGCTTTCTCTAACAAAGTTAACGTCATAGAGAACGATAAGACGAAGAAAACAGAAAGATTTATTATGGATTTGAAAAGCGAATTCCCTCGCGTCTTTTCAGAAGGGCTAGGTCTGTGCACAAAAACAGAAGTCAACGTCGAATGAAAAGAAAATGTCTCTAACCGTATATATATATATATATATATATGTATATATATAAACCCGAAAAATCAGAGTGTGTGCTGACTTTTCGACAGGCTTAAACGACTGTTTGAAAGACCATGCGTCCCCTTTAGCATCTCCGAAGAATATATTCACTAAATTAAACGGAGATAGAGTATTTTCAAAGTTGGACTTTTAGGAGGTTAAAGTAAGGGAAGAATGTTCGAAGCACCTGACAATAAACACGCATAAAGGGTATTTTAAACCAAATCGTCTTCCGTTGGTATTGAAGGTAACTCCAAGCCTATTCCAGCAAATAATGGACACAATGTTGGCTGGTATGGAGTATGCAATCGCATATTTAGATAATATTTTGATTAAAAGTGTCCATCAGCTTCTTTTCTCTCACCTTCCGTCTGTGGAATTCCCTTCCGCATACTTGCTTTCCCGACAGCCGTAATCTCCTAGAATTTAAATGTAAAGTCAATATTCATCTCCTGTCTCACTAACTTACATCCTCTCACTCATGCTTTTTTTTTCGTCCACCCACTGTCATCAGTATTCTCTTCCTTCTCCTACTCTCTTACTGACACCCCCTGCAACCTCTCATTCCTTCTCATAACACTCCTCCTATGTAATTCCCTGAACAACAGTGGCAGTAAAATGCCTTGCTTAGGGCGACACGATTATATATAAAAAAAGAAACAACAAACGCATATTAGAGCAGTATTTCAGAGAATTGAGGAATACGGATTCAAGCTGAGTGCTGAAAAATGCGAGTTCTTCTTAAAGAAGATAAAATATTTGGGGCAGATCATTGAGAGTAAAGGAAGAAAACTGGATCCAGAAAAAGCTGAAGCCATAAAAAATATGCAAGCACCTGATAATGTGGCTAAACTCCAGGCGTTCTTGGGATTAGTAAGTTTCTATAGCATTTATATCCCGAAAATGTATGATATGAGAGCTTCTTTAAATGAGTTGATGAAAAAGGGCGCAAAGTAGATATGGTCGAAAGAATGTGAAAATGCTTTTAAAAATGAAAAACTGTTTATTATCGTTGGTGCATTTCGACCCGAAGAGGACAATTATTGTAGCAGCAGATGCCAGTAATGAGGAACTAGGTTCTATATTGCTTCATGAATTCGAGAACGGATCTAGGAAGCCAATAGCACATGCCTCAGGAACGTTACTGCCCGCTGAACGAAATTACATTCAAATTAAAAAAGAGAATGTTTAAATTAAATCGACTTCCATTTGGATTGAAGATTGCTCCAAGCTTATTCCAGCAAATAATGAGCACAATGTTAGTTTGTATGGAGTATGCAATCGCATATTTAGATGATGTTTTGATTAAAAGTGAAAACGAAGCCCAACACAAAACGCATATTAGAGCAGTATTGAGGAATATTGAGGAATACGGGTTCAAGCGAGTGCTGAAAAATGTGAGTTCTTCTTAAAGAAGATAAAATATTTTGGGCAGATCATTGACAGTAAAGAAAGAAAACCGGATTCAGAAAAGGGTGAGGCTATAAAAAATATGCCAGCATCTGATAATGTAGTCAAACTCCAGGCTTTCTTGGGATTAGCAAGCTACACATGACACATGGTCAGTTTATATCTGGGATTTCCGGGCTATATGGCCCGGCCAAAAAATGTCTGTCTATTTTTGCCCAGTCGTGCTTCTACCCTTCGGCGGAACCACGATTGGGTTATTGCTCTCTGCTCGGAAGCAGAGAGCGCCCTCTACCCGAAGGCAGAGGGCTGACAGTGTCGTACAGTCGTCATTTATCTCCCGAAAGTGTATGATATGAGAGCTCCTATAAATGAGTTGTTGAAAAAGGGCGCAAAGTAGATATGGTCGAAAGAATGTGAAAATGCTTTTAAAAAAAATTAAAAAACTGTCTTTTTGCAGACCTTCTCGTTAGTGCATTTCGACCCGAAGAGGAAAACTATTGTAGCAGCAGATGCTAGTGATGAGGGTATAGGTGCTGTATTGCTTCATAAATTCGAAGACGGATCTAGGAAGCCAGTAGCACATTCCTCGAGAACGTTACTGCCTGCGGAACGTAGTTACAGTCAAATCGAAAAAGATAGTTTAGCAATAATTTATGCTGTAAAAAAAATTCACAGGTTTCTACACAGAAGAGAGTTTATTCAGTAAATCGACCACAAACCGCTGTTATCAATATTTAGAAAAAATAGGTATACCAACTCACACTGCAAATTAACTACAGCGTTGGGGTGTAATTCTATTGAATTATAATTTTAAAATCAAATATGTGCCTTCAAAGAAGCTAGGTCACGCCGATGGGTTATCAAGATTGATACCGGAATATACGGAACCATTGGAAGAAACAGTAATAGCGTCGCTAAGAGACGAAAGTGAATTGTCGTGTCTGGTATGCAACACTATTAGAAAACTGCCGGTTACGTTAGAAGATGTGAAAAAAGCAGTAGAGAATGATGATTTCTTTAAAAAAAAATGAAAAAATGAAAAACCAAGTCTGGTTGATGGAGAAAATTAAAAACGGCATTAGTGTGTCATCGTTTTCAATCTGCGAACAGCTATTAACTCTACGCAGATAGAGTTTTATTGCCGGGTACTCTGCAAAAGAAAATTCCGAAAGAATTTCCCACTGACTATCCAGGGATTTCGAGAATGAAATCTCGAATGAGAAGCTATACTTATTGGCCAAAGATGGACCAAGACAGAAAACTTGGTGAAACAGTACAAAGGATGTCAACTGGCAGCAACAGATCAACCCGTAAAGATTCAACCATGGCCAAAGACAGATATCCCATGAACTCGATTGCGTATATGGACTATGCAGGGCCCATAAATGGATCTTATTACCTCATTATTGTGGACTGTTTCACTAAGTGGCCAGTAATTTTTAAGTGCAGACATCCGACTGCAACAAACACAATAAACGCACTTAATGAAATTTTTAGTCGCTTTGGTCTCCCTAAAACTTTAGCCAGAGACAACGGAACCCAGTCTACGGGAAGAGAATTCAAGGTATTCTGTTCATCATTGTCCATTGATTACGTGTTATGTCGCCAAGTATAAATGAATAACTCAACAACAGAATCAGAATATAAGTTGTATTCCGCGGAAAGACGGTTAGTATGTACAGAAGTGATTAGTAATATTTACAATAGAAAGATACAAGAGTCCAATCCGTCGTAAGACGTGTGTATACGTGATTACTTCCGATACGCCACCGGAAGTGTGACTAACTCTTCACTGACTCGCACTGACTCTTCAGTAACTCATTAGAGACTCTCAAGTGACTCTCTACGACTCATTATTTAGTCGTCCCTCCCAGTAAGGGCAACATACGACACATGGTCAGTTTATATCTGGGATTTCCGGGCTATATGGCCCGGCCAAAAAAATGTCTGTCTATTTTTGCTCAGTCGTGCCTCTACCCTTCGGCGGAACCACGATTGGGTTATTGCTCTCTGCTCGGAAGAAGAGAGCGCCCTCTACCCGAGAGCAGAGAGCTGACAGTGTCGTAGAGTCGTCAGTCTAGTGACTCCGCACGACTGTATTTACTAGCCTTCCCACGCAAGGCTGGATGTGACACATGGTCATTTTATAGTGGGTATGCCCGGTCATATAGCCGGGCCAAAAAATATCTGTCTATTTTTCCCCAGTCGTGGTTCTACCTTTCGGCGGAACCACGACTGGGTTATTGCTCTCTGCTCGGAAGCAGTGAGCGCCCTCTACCCGAAGGCAGAGAGCTGACAGTGTCGTAGAGTCGTCAGTCTAGTGACTTTGTACGACTCTCCTGTAGAGAATCCTCCATTGCTATATATAGCAATGGGAACAGTCCATTTGTAGTCAAATAGGGGCGGCGCCCTAACATCACGTGACAATGCCAGAATATTATCCAAGATCGAATGGACAGGCAAACACATTTGGTGGACACATTTAAACGAGCGTTGAAGAAAAGTCAAGGCGTGGACACAAATGAAAGAAGTATTCAGCAATTTTTTGGTAGTATATAGAATCTCGCCAAACCCAAATACGACGTCAGGGTTCTCTCCATCAGAGTTAATGTCTGCGAGGAAAATACGCTCTGTCTTCCACAGGCTGTTGCCTAGTCCGACGAAGAAAAGTGCTAAAAAAGAAAACCAGAAGACCAAAGCGTATAAGCCAGGTGACAAAGTTTTTCAAGAACTTTAGGATTGGAAAAGTGTGTTGTAAAGAAGGAATGATAACCAAAAGAATTGGACAGCTCATATATGACATAAAAGGAGGAAAATTTCGGTGCAAAAGACATTGGAATCAGTTGAAAACCAGACACACTACAGAGGTAATGGAAAATACCGAGGAAATTCCCATGGAAGTCCTGTATGACGCATTTGAAATTCCTGTTCCAGCAAGTCAACATTCGCCAATGGAGGTATTCCCGACCTCAAGGCCAGAGGTCAAACGCCACCACGGTAGAGAGGATTGAGGCGAAAATGACTTAGAAAAAAAATCAATCGATTATGTCCAGACCCTAAAAAGAGAAAATATTGAAGCTAAATTTCACGAGAAAATTTACCTCGGGGGAGGTGATGTAATGAATATGCATATACCTTGGTTCCCCCTCACAGTAATATGATTGGCTAGTGTTAGCCATAAATACACATTAAGGCAAGGATGCCTAGGTATACGTCTATTGAAACGCCTATTGACTACGCCTCTTGCATAACCGTACGCCTCAGCATAATGCATAAGATTACTCCTCTTTGCTAGATTATCCTACCCGATTACATTAGCCAAAACCACTTAGCTACTTCGAATAATATATCTCCTTCCGGGACATATCAATATATATATGTGTGTGTGGGGGGGGTATGTATATATGTATACACATACACACATACAGTTTGAAACAATCTTGCACATATATAAATCTACCATCTGCTTCTGCATTGAATACTGCTGCCATATGTGGCCGGGTGCTCCTGCTATCCACCTGGGAGTCTTTGACAAAATCCGACGGAGAATCTGTAATGTGATCGATCCCGACTTGGCAGTCAGGATACAGTCACTTTCTCACCGGCGCAATGTGGCTTCCCCGTGTCTCTTCTCCAAATACTTTCACTGCTTCTGCTCTGATGAACTTAGCTCACTAGTGCCCCCCTATATATGAATTTTCTCGAGCCACAAGATTAGCAACTAGGCCCCACCCTTTTACTATGAAACTAATAAAATGTAAACGCAAATTCTACTCTAACAGCTTCTTTTCTCGCACTTCTCGCCTGTCGAATTCTCTTCCATTTGCTTGCTTTCCCGACAGCTACAATCTCCAAGAATATAAAATTAAAGTCAATAGTCATCTCCTATCTCACTAACCTGCATCCTCTCTCTCTCTCTCTCTCTCTCTCTCTCTCTCATGCTCTATTCTCCATCCACTCCACTTTCATCAGTATTCTCATCCTTCTCTTACCCTCTTCCTGACACCCCCTGTAACTTGTCACTCTTTCTTATAACTCTCCTCCTATGTAACCCCTGAAACAGTGACAGTAAAATGCCTTGCTTAGGGCGATATGACTATAAAATGTATGTATGTATGTATGTATGTATGTGTTCGAATACATATAATTTTTTTATGCACGTACGCATATATGTGTGTGTATGATTCTGTGTGAGTGTTCCTGTGTCTATTTGTGTGTATTTATGGCTATAGTTGTTTATAAATAGACCAGTTACCATGCAAAGCTCGAGAACCCGGTCTGTTATGCTATTTTTCTATAACTGGATGGGGGAGGAGAGAAGGGTTAGATTCATAGCTTTCTTAAAATTTTAAGCACTTAAGTGAATGTACTTATAATAATTTATACAGTTTCTAAAACTTAAAATTTCTTCAAATCACTGTCTGTATTAGGTTATTGAATTATTAAGTGAATACTATATTTACTAATCGAAAATTGAAAAGCTTAATTCAAATCATCACGCACCAAGATTTTTAAAATAATCTTAAATTTTTGGTGTGTTGATCTTTTTTTTTTAAGTTTGACATTTCATATGTGACATTAAATAGATACGCGTTTCAATGTTTCTTCCTTCACAGGAAAAAAAATTGGATTCATAAACCATGATTCTGTTGCCTACGTCATGAGTTTTGTAAATTTATTTTATAATATTTCCTCTCTTAATGATAATGCAGACAACAAACAATTATGTAATTAATTGTGGTTTTATTCTGTATATGATGCTTTGCTGATTTTTATGCTGCGTTCGTATTTTGCTGTTTGCATGTGAATTTGCGTGTGTATATATTTAATTATATTTATTTGTTTATGCACTGGAATATGACTGTTTTTGTCTGCAGTTTATTTAAGACTTCTTCTACCCACTTTTATTTTCCGAATTCTGTCGTACATGTATCCAATATGTGTAGCGTTCATAGACGTTTCTTAACTTGACTCTAAATATATATATATATATATAGTGTATCGTGGCAGCAGATAATTTTCTAAACATATCCTGTTAAATATAAGAGACAATGAATGTCTATTATGTTTAATCATGAGCCGTTCTAAACATCGTATTTTGGCTTTAATTTTAGGTGAAAATAAAGACAAAATTTGTCAAACATTTGGATATTTCTTTATTAATTTGGTTCGAAGCTTTCGGCTCACATAAGCCATCTTTAGAGAGGTTACAGGCACGTTAACCCTCTAGGGCCATTCGTATCATATTTGATACAGTATGAAAACAAGCCTTGAAAGAAATATTTTCCTGAAAAATTTTTTCAGAGAAATATTTTATAAATTTCAAATGAAAGCAGTACTGACTGCTCAGTCAATGAATACCAAATGTTTCCTTATAGGAAAATACCAAATGTTTCCTTATAGGGAAATACTGTATCAAATATGATACGAATGGCCCTAGAGGGTTAACATAAAAACATCCACCATCAAAGAGATTTTTATGTTGTGTTGACATAAAACTTTGCGAAGCGACGATAACAGTTACCGCTAAATTTTTGTTTTAGGTCCCGAAGGCTTTTCCTCCTTCTAATTTATCCAGAATAGCATTATCCCTGTGCAAATGTATATGCTGAACTCAAATTAACAATTAGTTATTGAATAAATTTACCTTTATTGACTTTAACGACCAGAAAAAAATCGAACTTCATCTCGCACTTTTTGTCTCCCGTAACTCTCACGAAGTCATGTAATTAACTGCAGAATGACTTTCGGCGTAGGCAACAAATTTCGGCCTATTTAGTTTCTTTACTGAATTTTCCGCCTATTTACTTTCTGTATTGAAAGTTAAACGCGTAGAAAAAATTCGCGAATTACTTTCATTGCAGGAAGTAAAGAGGCGGAAATTTCAGTAAAGGAAGTAAATAGGCCGAAAATAGGCTGAAATTTGTTGCCTACGCCGAAAGTCATTCAGCAGTTAATTACATGACCGCATTTGAGTTACAGGAAACAAAATGAGCGATATGTAGTTCGATTTTTTCTGGACGTTCAGATCAATAAAAGTAGTTTTTTTTTCAATAACTAATTGTTGATTTGAGTTCAGAATATACATTTGCACGAAAATAATGATATTTTGGATAAATTTGAAGGGGGAAAAGCCTTCGGGACCTAAAACGAAAATTTACCCAGTTACCAAATAGCAAACGCAGTACGTAAATTTGTAATGCTGTTCTACGACATCACACCGCGTGATAGCTCGAAATGTTAACAGAACCATTTATTTAAATGCGATGTAATGTTGTTACTTGATTTTAACGTGATTTTATTAAGTGTGGGTTGTTTGGATTTAATGTAGATGGCCTCCAATATATGAAGGTTCTTTTTAATGTGTGTATGAGTGAGGATTATTGTATTTTTGACTAAAATCTTAATAACTTATTAAAAATATCCAAATATTAGACAATTTTTGTCTTTATTTTCACCTGAAATTAAAGCTAAAATACAATGTTTAGAACGGCTCATGATTAAACAGAACAGACATCCATTGTGTCTTATATTTGACAGTATATGTTTAGAATATATATATATATATATATATATATATATATATATATATAGTCATCCGCAGACAGATCTGTTTCGCTGTATCACAGCTCATCACTACGGTTAGACTCCGTTTGATTTTACCCCGACCCGGCGATTCTACCTCTGAGCTATGGGCGTTTGGTAGAAGAAGGCAGATTTTTAGCGTGTATATTGTCATTATACCCTCCCAGTAGCCAGACTGCTCTAATCCATTACTGAATGAGCGATGCGTACATGCCAGAGTAGCTACTATATATACGTATGTGTGTGTGTGTATGTGTATGTATATGAATATCTACGAGTATATATTTGTATGTGTTTATATATTTGTATGTATGCATATATTTGTCTGTTTGTCCATATGTGTGTATCTATATATTTGCATATATGTGTGTTTATCTCTCTTCCCCGTTTCATATTTAAATAACTTTACAATAATCTAAACCTAATGCTTAGTTAAACTTAGAATTTAAAATTTGTTGTGTCTAACATTAGTTCGTAACCCCCTGCGCACCAGTGGCAGTAAACTGCCTTGCTTGGGTTGATACAATTATAAAAAATAAATAAATTAATTAATTAATAAATAAATACACAGCATGTAATATTTTTGCTATTAAAATTCTAAACTTTGCGTTTTGAAACAATAAACATTCCCGAGAGTCGAGGAAGAAAACAATAAAAGCATTGCCAAGATAGCAGTCTCCTTTTGAAATACTGTTTGGTTTTTTCTGACTTCTTCTTTTTTTTTTTTTTTGTTCACGATGGTTAAACTTTGCCTTAAGATTACAATTTATTACAACCGGTTTCTGAAAACGGGGATTACTTATGACTCAATATGATATTTAGCATTCTTGTTTGCACGTGAATGTTTGCAAGATTTTTTCAACGAATATATAAAACATATCTCCAGTTCTATTTTTAGAGACGTTTCCAAAGAGCAAGAAACCATGGATCACATATGTCAGAAATGAATTGCTAATATCAGTCGCTTCATCGAGCAGTAAAAAATACGCTACTTCCTCAGAATGTAGTTTTGTAGCGGATAAGAGATTAAGGATTAAAATCTACATTCTTGTTCACTTCTACAAAAATTCACAATGACGAATGAAATCCTGGACCACAGCTGTACTATAAGCGTCTGCGAGTGTTCTTAGCTAGGTTTTGTGTCGAGGTACCCCCCGATAAATATCGAAAATCGATAATCGAAAAAATCGGGTTAGAAAAGGAGTGGTCCGATTTTACTCAAATTTAATACACTCATAGACAAAGACATAAGAAACGATATTCAGAAGTTTCAAGTTGTAGTTCTTACAATAGTGCAGAAAATCAATAATATATACATATATATATATATATATATATATATATATATATATATAAGACAAGATGTTTGTGTGTGTGTGTGTGTGTGTGTGTGTGTGTGTGTGTGTGTGTGTGTGTGTGTGTGTTCTTATCTGCCTGTATGTCTTTATTTTTTCAGCCCTTTTATGTTAGTTTTTGCTTCGGATTTGGCTCTAAGTAGGTATAATTGTAGTTCTTAGTCTCAGCCATGATACTATTTACTCAGGGGACTTATTTAGCCTTCAAAATTTAGTTTACGACGAAAAAACTTATTTGATATCTATACCAGAAAATCAAAATTTGACTTATATCCATTCATTTTTCTTTCAGTCTACGGTTTTACTTTAACTGGAAACAACTATTGCTTTTTAGTCTTTCGTGCTAACGTCCAAAGAGTCTGAGCTCCAGGACCATGAATTAGTTTTGAAGTTTTCATTACACCTGAGTAACACCGGGCTATACTGCTAGTTATTAAATATTTATAAATTCATTTGTTTCACATGTTATTATGCAATATTAACAAAAGAACCATTCTATTTTCATTACAATTATTTACTTGGCAATAAATTCTAAAAAATAGTATGAAATACATCATTTTTTAAACATAAAATAATTATGGCCGGTAGTGTAAATTCATAAAATCTTTAAATGTAAATATAGAAGTGGAGACTGTGGTCAAGACCGAGAAGCAACAGTCTGTTTCAGGCCTGAGGATGGCGTTCAAGCATAAACCAGACTTCCGCCGCTAAGTGTTGACATCAGTCCTGATGATGGTGCATTGAGCGCCGAAAGCTGATAGCTTTTGAGTTGCAATATACTAGGAACATAACAATAATATTAACTGTTTATCTATAAATGTTCTACATCTGTTTTGAACACTTTAAAAAAAATAAATTTTAAACTGTGGAATTCATTAGTTTAAACCACATTATATATAAATCTAAACTTATTTATAAATGGAACTTTGTGTGTGCGCGCGCGTGTGTGTGTGTGTGTGTGTATCCGTTACCTATAGACTCCGAAACGGCTGAACCGATTTTCTTGAAAATTTATACAGCTGTACTATAAGCGTCTGCGAGTGTTCTTAGCTAGGTTTTGTGTCGAGGTACTTCCGATAAATATCGATAATCGAAAAAATTGGGTTATAGAAGGAGTGGTCAGATTTTAATCCAATTTAATACACTCATAGTCAAAGACATAAGAAACGATATTCAGAAGTTTCAAGGTTGCAGTTCTTACAATAGTGCAGAAAATCGATAATATTTATATATATATGAAAGGCAAGATGTTTGTGTGTGTCTGTTTATCTGTTTATCTGTCTGTATGTCCTTTATATAAATCCACAATTTTTATCCGATTCTCACCAAACTTCCCACAAATATTCTTTAGGCTGATTCTGAGCTCCAGGACGATGGATTAGTTTTAAAGCTTTCATTACACCCGAGCAACGCCGGGTTATACTGCTAGTATATATATATATATATATATATGTGTGTGTGTGTGTGTGTGTGTGTGTGTGTGTGTGTGTGTGTGTAAAAATATCCTCAGTTATATATCTGTAGAAATATCCTCAGTTATGGTCTGAAATTAAGGAGAGGATGGTTAAATAAAAAATAAGAGGAAAACTGTATTTAATTCGCCTACGCGTTTCGTCCTGTGATGGACTTTATCAAGGCAAAAAAAAACGAAATGAGCTTTATTCCAAATTACGCATCTATAAACAAACAGTGTTGGCAATTATAAAAACGCTCACAAATCATTCAAAAGGATTAACAGAATATTTTAGTTTTAGAACTCTTTCATATGTAGTACAATGTCACGAGATGTTAAAATGAAAGGAAATTCAACTGTTTTCCTTGGACTTTTTATTATGTATGTTAGTCTGTTTCAGTATCCCTTCCATAATAAAAAGTAAGATTGGGGAAAAGTGGAGTGCAAATTGATATTTTGGTAGTACTGAATGGCGGCGCTCTCGAAAACTTTCCTTATGAATAAATTGCTTACTCTTTTTATTAGTGTGGCATTTCTTAAATCAAAATTGTGGTCGATTTTATTCCAGTGAATAACTAATGCCTTCGTTAGATTATATTTATTATTTATAGTTGATATGTATAGATTATAGTTATTATTTATTTATTATTTATAGTTGCCAACACTGTTTGTTTACATATACGTAATTTAGAATAAAGCTCATCTCGTCTTTTTGCCTTGATAAAGTCCATCAGAGGACGAAACACGTCGGCGAGTTAAATAGCTTTCCTCTTGTCTTCTTTTTATTTAACCATATATATATATATATATATATATATATATATATATATATATATATATATTGTAACAAGGTAGTAGAACACGTAGTTTTGTTACCTCCTGTTCGTGCATTTACTTTTATGAAGAGTGCTCGATACAACATAGAGCATTATATTGTAATGGTTGTTACAATGGTTTATAAATTCATAGTATCACTACACAAAACTTTTCGCGTTCCGAAGCTGCTACATGTGCTTCTCATCGGGTGATAATTTTTTTTCAACTTATCACCCGATGAGAAGCGCATGCTAGCAGCTTCGGAACGCGAAAATGTTTGTGTAGTGATACTATGAATTTATAAACCATTGTAACAACCATTACAATACTATATATATATATATATATATATATATATATATATATATATATATATAGTTTTAAAAAAGATTTGTACTGGTATGTTTTCTGTACTGAATATATTGAAAATACATTGAATTTACTTCTATCTCAAAGTCGAATTGGATTTTCTTATGAACCATAAGTTCTTATGCAAATTTTAGCTTTGAATTATTTTTAAAAGTTGATTTTAGGTTTTTAGGTTTGGGATTTCATCTTTACTTTTTTATCAAAACGAAAATGTCATCGAGACTTGTGTAGATTTCTGGTTTCTGGGTGGTTTTGAAAAATTCGTTTTTTATTTCAGTCAGTCACTTAAATGTCATACGTAATACACGCTTTAGGCGACCATGTCTCGAAAGCGTTTGCATTGTGGTGCAATGGATATCGGCTCGGAACGACAAATCGGGGAACCGAGTTCGAATTCCAGTTGAATTCACTACATTCACTTACACGCAAATACCCTTGGGAAAGGTATTAATCCGTCTCTTCCCTCCAGTTATGAATGAAATAACAGGACAAGTTGGGTTCTATAGCCTTGGCCGGCAACTTGTCTACCACAGAAAGCAATGGCAACCTACTGCGGGATAATCTTCTGCCCAATCAGTCATGTCTCTTTCGAGACATGATCGCCTAAGAGTGTATCACGTATAGCGCTTAACTGACTGACTGTTTTAAATCATAGCTGTAGGGAGAAGAGGCGGATTAGATACATTTCCCAAAGATATTGTGCGTAAGTGAATGCAACGAATTTAACGGGTATTCGAACCCGGTTCTTCGATTTCTCTTTCCGGGCCGATATTCAATTTGCAATATAAACATGTAAAAAGTAGGCGTCTACGCAAACGTGTGCATTCAATGAATATAACGTTTTTAGCAATAAGAAACAACGTTAGATTCAAAAGAAAAATACATTAATCTTTATCTAAACTTATTTATAAATGGAACTTTGTCTCTGTGTGTGTATGTGTGTGTGTGTGTGTGTCCGTTACCTATAGACTCCGAAACGGCTGAACCGATTTTCTTGAAAATTTACACAATTGTACTATAAGCGTCTGCGAGTGTTCTTCGCTAGGTTTTGTGTCAAGGTTCCCCCGATAACTATCGAAAATCGATAATCGAAAAAATCGGATTATGGAAGGATTATGCTATTTTTCTATAACTGAATAGCCGGGAGAGGGGTAAGCTGTTTTTAAACGCGGTCATACAGATACAAATGTTACTGAAGGCTCAGGTCGCCCGAAATCGGCAGTTGTCCCGTAAAACACAAAATAATCGACAAATTCGTTTTGACCGATCGTAAATTGAAGTTGTTTGAGATAGCAGAGGAGATGAACATATCAGGGCAGTGTATTCACCATTTTGCACGAACATTTGTCAATCAGAAAGCTGTGTTCAAAGTGGGTGCCGCGTTTGCTCACAGTCGATCAAACACAACAACGCGTCGACGATTCAGAGTGTTGTTTGCAACTGTTTCAACAAAAAAGAAGGACTTTTTTTCATAAATATATAATAATCGATAAAACATGGATCTACGACTTTACATCAGAGTCAATTCGGCAGTCAGCTGAGGGGACAGCGGCAGGTGAAAGCCGTTTAAAGCGACCAAAGATGCACACATCAGCAGGCAAAGTTTTGGCCTCCATATTTTAAAATTCACAAGGTATTTTGTTCATCAATTACCTCGAGAAAGGAAGAACCATCAATAGCAAATATTATATAGCATTATTGGTGCGTTTTGATGAAATAAATCGCCAAAAAAGGACCACAACTAAAGAAGAAAAAGTGATTTCTCACTAAGACAACTCACCGTGTCACAAGTCGATCGTAATGATTCATTCCCTTCCCAAAAGTATTGACACATGTAACACCCCAGTGGAAGGTCCGAACGATTTCTCCGGCGGCCGTTCTCCACGCTGTGATGTTGCCGGGAGTTTGTTGAAAAAGTCGGAGTCTCAAGCTGGGGTACAAGATAAACTATAAGGAACGAACTTCCACAACTTGGATGAGTTAAATCGATGCTTTATTTCGTTCAGGATTAGTCTTGCAGTTGGGGCAGGCGATGTGACACTCAGCTCTAACTCTAATTAATGGAGATCAAATGCCGAACCGACCGACTCAGACGAACGGTATTTTCCCTTCTTCAGTGTGCCTGACACACGTACCTACTTCAAGCACACGCCTGGCTGAACTCAACTCCTGGCTGAACTAACTCAACTGAACTGATCGGCTCGGAAAAATCACTTGTATTTATATTGAAATAATCGGAAGTTCACTAGACCACCGGCTTAAAACAAAAGATAAGCATTGGTGATTGTAAGTCCAAGATTTCAAGGTACTTAAATTTTTCTTCCTTTGGTGTGTAAACTTACCGCAGACATCCCGTCTGCACTTAGCCTTAGTATTTTCCAGGATTTTTTTTAATCTTTTTATCTTAATAAAGCTTCCTGTGAAGCCGGTCGGATGTTTTTATAGCCCTGACACTTTACCTGTAACCAGGCGTTTTTTTATAGCCTGGAGAAAGGGAAAATTCTATTATCTTTTCTTTATTTTCTTAATGTGTGGTCAAGATACAATAAAGACAGTTTTGACCTGGTCACTCAAAAATATATTTCCTAAACTTTATCTTTTATCACATCAAATCACTTAGTCAAATATTGTAAATTTACTTATAAAAAAAAAATGTTTATTTTTTCCTTGTCTTTTTCACTTAGTACTCTTGTTAAACGAAACACAAGTTTTTAAACATTTTTCTATTCTTTAACCATTTTCTATTATTAATCTATTATAATAAAATCCATATTTTACAAATCCACGTATATATTAATACGCCTAGTTATCGTGTCACAACACATAAATGAATCTACTTATAATAATTTATAAAGTTTAAAAAATCTCAAAATTTCTTCAAATCACTGTCTGTATTAGATTATTGATTTATTAAGTGAATACTATGTTTACTAATCGAAAAATGAAAAGCTTAATTCAAATCATCACGCACCAAGATTTTTAAAATAATTTTAAATTTTTGGTGTGTTGAAAGATCCTTTTTTTAAGTATGACATTTTATATGTAACATTAAAAGGATACGTGTTTCACGTTTCTTCCTTTACAGAAACAAAAAATTGGATTGTTAATAGTGTAAACCGTGATTATGTCGGCTACATCATGAGTTTTGTAAATCTATTGTATAATATTTTCTCTCTTAATGATATAGCTAGCAACAAACAATTATGTAATTAATAATAAAATATAAAGTATTATAGAAGTTTAATAACTAAGATAATTTGCCATTTCATAACCCATCATGATAACAATTATCTAAACTTATTTATAAATGGAACTTTGTGTGTGTGTGTGTGTGTGTGTGTGTGTGTGTGTGTGTGTGTGTGTGTGTCCATCAGCTATATACTCCGAAACGGCTGAACCGATTTTCTTGAAAATTTACACAGTTGTACTATAAGCGGCTGCGAGTGTTCTTAGCTAGGTTTTGTATCGAGGTACTTCCGATAAATATCGATAATACAAATCCACAATTTTTATCCGATTCTCACCAAACTTCACACAAATATTCTTTAGGCTGAGTCTGAGCTCCAGGACCATGGATTAGTTTTAAAGCTTTCATTACACCCGAGCAACGCCGGGCTATACTGCTAGTTAATAATAAAGAATAACATTAAAAATAAGACATTAAAAAACATAAGAAAATAATAATAAAATACCGTAACATTTCGTAAATTATTGAGTTACATCTTTTATTATTATTTCAGTTATTTAATATTTAAATGAATTTAAGAAAATTTTATATTTTTTTAAATTTTATTTTTTAAGAATGCCTCTTCCAGCATAAGACTATAAAGCTAAAGTAACTAAAGTTTAATAAAATATTAGATAATTTCTGAAAATATCATGTTATTTTTTTTAATTAATTCTTAGTAAAAATAAAAAAAACAAAAACAAATTGTTTACTTAGGTTTTAAAAATTTATGTAAATTCTGGTCAACCATACTTAGATTGTTACTGCATCTGGTTGTCAGTAATTAAACAAAACGTCAGAAAAGCAAGACTTCTGTGATGAAAAATGTTTTTATACTACGTTTCATGCTATAAACAAGTAATAGTTATTGAAATCAGATTAATTTTACTTTATATTTGCTAATTTAAAAAAAATTACGTGTCACAGATTTTTTTTTGAAAGATTTTTAAAAGCGAGAATTAATTTTTGTTAACCAATGTGTCAATCGGTCAAAAATAGTCGCTAAGATGAACATTCTAAAAAGGTTGAACTTCTAATTAACACATTACTCAATAAACCCCGAGCCTAACTAATGAAACAACTGTTAGGCAAAATTTGATTTTATTTATCAACATAGTCTCCTTCTAGGGTGATATACTGATTCCAACGCTTCTCTAACAATTCGATGCCTTTTTTGTAGAACGATTTGTCTTTGGCCTCAAAATACGCCTTCGTTTCTGATATCACTTATTCACTGGAGACAAATCTCTTTCCCTGGAGCATTCTTTTGAGATTGCAAACAGCCAGTAATCGCTGGATGGCAGATCTGGAGAATAGGGTGGATGCCGAAGCAATTTGAAGTGCGATTCATGTAGTTTTGCCATCGTTGCAATCGACGGTGGGTTGTCTTAGTAAAAAATTACTTCTTTTCTTCAGTTGTGGCCGTTTTTTTTGGGGGGGGGGGGGTTGTTTTTTTCAATTTCTTCCTCCAAACGCACCAATAATTCTATATAATATTCGCTATTGATGGTTCTTCCTTTCTGAAGGTATTCGATGAAAAAAATACCTTGCGCATCCCAACATATGGAGGCAAAACCCTTGCCTGCTGATGTTTGCATCTATGGTCGCATTTATGTTTGTATGACCGCGTTTAAAAACATCATAACCCCTCCTAACTGTTGTGTCCGACGCAGCAGAATCCGAACAACACTTATCAAGCCATTGCTTTGCTTGAACAGTATTTTCCAATCAGAAAGCAACGCTTTATCAACACATGAAATTCAGATTTTTCCATTGTTTTGAAAATTTGCAGCAGCAGCTTCATTTGAAAACTAATAATCCGGTTGGGCGCAAATTTTGTCCCATGACATTTGAAGGTAGAACTTCATAAAAATCATATGGATTAGTGGTGTCATGTATATGTTAGGCCCGGAAATTATTGAAAGATGTGTTAATATAATGTCTATTTGAAATAAACCAGAGTGTTTTGCTGACTGGAAATAGTAAATTTAATCATCTAGCTTTCGATTAAAGCAAAAATAAACGCTTCAAGAAAGCGTTTTTATTTTTTAAAAATCATTTTAACACTTATGTATCGAAAATTAGTGGAGGTACCTAGTAAATTGTATAGTCGGTTGGTAAATTTATTTTTATTAGTAATAAAGACATCACAGCGTAATTTTCTGTCCCTAGGACGGATATTTAGTGATTGATAAATATCTAGCATTATCGAAGTACAAATACACTTCTGATATATTCAGCAATTTAAATAATACATTTGCTGGAATTTTAAGAAACCGAAGTAAAAAATCTAATTTGAGGTTTTACAAAGACTAATTAGTGTTTCTTTTAATTTAGATCGAAAATCGGAAAATGAATATTTTTTTTTATTACGAGAAATGGAAGGGCAGTCATACTCTTTTCCTCAGCCCCAGGATATTTTTACAGTCATTTCTGAATTATTCTGTATTCTATTTAATTAAAGCGTAAAAAAAAAATAGATAAAAATAATTGTGGTGTCAAGGAATTAATAGAAGAAAACGGTAAATGGATACTGAGGAATACTATGGACCGAGCACGTGTGCAACGAGGAGGTGTAGGAAAGGATGCAAACGAGAGAAAAACTGAGGTTCCTAACAAGTGTAATGAGGAAGGAGCATCTGGGGAATCGATGGGTAGTGGGAACAAAGAGACAGTGAAAAGTAGCACGAGACATTTGATAGGCTTGAGCGAATGGATAGCGTAGCGGGGTTTGGGAGAGATTTCAAGAGGGAAATATATTAAGAGCCACAAGGAACAGGGGTAAATGGAAGTCCATGATCGCCTACGTCATAAAGGGACACTGAAGAATAAGAAGAATAAAAACTATTTTTTTTTTATTTATTGTGAAATATCGAGGTCGGGTGAAACTAAAATAACACAAATAAAGAAATTTAAATATTTGGGAAACGTTCTGACAGAGGATGGAAAGTGCAACACTGAGATCCGAAGACGCATTGGCATTGGTCAAGGACGCATTTCAAAAGCTAACTAGAGCACTGAGAGGCTGAAAGATCTCATTAAAGACAAAGAAAAGAGGGCTGGACTGCTATGTAATATCTGTCCTTCGGTATGGCAGCGAATTTTGGACGATCGCTTCAAGGATGAAGGAGAGGCTTGAGGCAGTAGAAATATTCTACACAAGGATGCTGAGAATACCATGGACCGAGCACGTGTGCAACAAGGAGGTGTAGGAAAGGACGAAAACGAGAGGAAAACTCAAAATTAACATCAGGAAGAGACAACTGTAGTTCCTAGGACACGTGATGAGGAAGGAGCATCTGGGGAATCGATGGGTAGTGGGAACAAAGAAACGGAAAATTAGCGCGAGACATTTGATAAACTTGAGCAAATGGATAGCATAGCGGGGTTTGGGAGAGATACTAAGAGGAAAATATTAAAAGCAACAAGAGACAAGGACAAGTGGAGATCCATAATCGCCTACGTCCTGACGGGACATGGCACATGAAGAAGAAAAATAAAGATGGCAAAATCAATACATTATAAATTTTAAAGCCACAAAAACGAAATTTAATATATATATATTTTTTTAATCATCTCACCCCAAGCAAGGCATTCCACTGCCACTATTGCGCATGGGGCTACATAGGGGAAGGTAAAGAGGAGGAGTGGTTAGACATAGGGAATGTCAGGCGGAAGGTGACAGACGAGTAAGGATAGCGAGGATGAGAGTTGGGCAGATGGGAAGAGTGTTTGATAGAATGGGAGCAGGTTAGTGTGTTAGGATGTGTCTATTGACCTTACATTTAAACTCCTGGAGATTGTAGCCGTCGGGGAAGCAATCGTGTGGAAGAGAATTCCACAGTCGGGAAGTGCGAGGAAAGAAACTGTTGGAGTAGAAGTTACGGCTGCATTTTATCGGTTTCACTGTAAAAGGGTGGGATCTAGTTGCTAATCTAGTATCTCGTTCAAATTCGTATTTAGGGGGCACCAGTGATCTAAGTTCATCGGAGCAGAAGCCGTGAAAGTATTTATAGAAGAGACACAGGGAAGCCACGTCGCGCCGGTGGGAGAGAGACTGCAGGCGGTCTGCCAAGTCGGTATCTATCACATTACAGACCCTCCTCTGAACCTTATCGAGAAGCCCGAGGAGAACAGCAGGGGCACCCGACCAAATATGGCAGCAGTATTCAATGCACGGGCGGATGGTAGATTTATAAATGTGCAGGATAGATTTAGACGGAAAAAACTTCCGGGCCCTACACAGAGAACCGACTTTCATAGCAGCGGATTTAGCAATGGATTCGATATTGTCACTCCATTTGAGGTCCGCTGAAAGTGTGAGACCAAGGAGGCGTAGTGTTTTACTCTCTGGGAGGCAAGCCTGGTCCATGCTAATGGGAGGTAGGTGAGATTGTCGATGATGGTTAATATATATCAGGTCGGTGCAAAAGTTTTTGACGGTTTATAAAAGGGGCAT
This sequence comes from Ascarosepion bandense, assembly GCA_037127315.1. Classification (NCBI taxonomy): domain Eukaryota; kingdom Metazoa; phylum Mollusca; class Cephalopoda; order Sepiida; family Sepiidae; genus Ascarosepion; species Ascarosepion bandense. The sequence continues at coordinate 2,352,834 of JBBBDQ010001063.1, read as the reverse complement.
TTTAAATCATTGCAACTTATTTTATGCATATTGTTATTACTTAAACATATCACAATGATTAATTTATAACTTTTTCTTTCAGATTATTAAAGCATCATTCATATTTTTCTCACCCATGTTCCTTCCATCTGAAGAACACATTAGGCATGCTCTGCTGTATGAGTATCACAGAGTTTCCAATGCAAATGCAGCAGCACAATCTATTCAGGATGCTCATGGAATTGATGCAGTGAAAGAAAGATGTTGTAGGCGGTGGTTTTCCCGTTTTCGGAAAGGAAATTTCAGCTTGAAAGATGAGGCTAGAGGTGGTCGCCCTCAAAAATCTTTATTCAGATGTGTTTAATGCCGCTGTTACTTGGTAACCTCAAGAGAACTTGCCCACGAATTTAATGTGCCCCCTACAACTGCGTCACGCCAATGGAAAAGAATGGGGAAGATTTCAGTATTCGGAAAATGGGTCCCGCACGAACTGTCTCCAAAGAACCTGCGACAACGTGTTTCTTGCTACGAATTTTTGCTTTCACGACACCTTCAGACACCATTTCTGAGTAGGCTTGTCACAGGTGATGAGAAGTGCCATCTTGCCCCATCCTGCATATTCTCCTGACCTAGCTCCCTCGGATTATCACTTATTTCGAGGATTACAAAACCATTCAGATGGCTTAGGTTAACATCCTGAGAGGAGATTGAACATGAGTTAGATTCATATTTCACATCAAAACCTAAAGGATTTTACAAGCATTTCTAAGCTTGTTGACAGATGGAATCAAGTTACAGAGAGCAAAGGTCGTTATTGTTATGAATAAAGATTTTCAAAAACACGCCACATTTTTTCATTTTCAAAACGAAATTTTAAATCAGAAAAAATTTTGCACCGACTTGATATTTCAAAGTGCATTTCACCCAATTAAATGTTTTCAGATTACAATTTGCTACGTTTTTTAAAATTTATTTTAGATTTCTGGCAGGAAGAAACTTTTATTTTATTTGTCATTTGTTGTTATTATCGGGACTCTACGGAATTTCGCAAAAAGGTTTACGAAATACCTTTCTAATGTCCAGTTAGATTTGTCGTTCGTTTCGAACATGGCTGAAACTACATTTTTTAAAATTTAAAACATGCACGAACCCTGCAAAATAAAAATAAAAAATAAAAACAATGATAATGATGGGTCCAACTCCAATCTTCATATTTCACTCAATTCCTTTATTTTTCTGGAAATACGTGGTTCATTTTCAGCTTCTCTTTGTCGTTCAATTATTGTCATCGGTGTTCGGAAACCGTGACATGCTGTTTGTTTATAAAGATTATATATATTTCATCAGGCTAGTCTCTCTGAAAGCAAAACACTGCGCCTCCGTGGGTTAACTCTCACAACAGGCATCAAATGGAATGACGATATAGAATCCATAGCTAAATCCGCTGCTAAGAAGGTCGATTCTCTGTGTAGGGTCAGGAAGTTTTTCCCGTCTGAAAGCATCCTGCACATATACAAATCAATCATCCGCCCGTGCATTGAATACTGCTGCCATATCTGGTCGGGTGCTCCTGCTATCCACCGAGGGGTTTTTGACAAAATCCAACGAAAAATCTGTAATGTGATGGATCACGACTTGGCAGCGCAGATACAGTCACTTTCTCACTGGCGTAATGTGGCTTCCATATGTCTCTTCTACATATACTTTCACGGCTTCTGCTCTGATGAACTTAGCACACTGGTGCTCCCTATATATGAATTTACTCAAGCCACAAGATTAGCAACTAGGTCCCATCCTTTTACTGTGAAACCAATAAAATGTAAACACAAATTCTACTCGATCAGCTTCTTTTCTCGCACTTCCCGCGTGTGGAATTTCTTTTCGTTTATTTGCTTCCCCGACAGCTACAATCTCCAAGAATTTAAATGTAAAGTCAATAGTCATCTCCTAATTCACTAATCTGCATCCTCCCTCTTCTCCTTTCTCTGTCCACTCCACTCTCATTAGTATTCTCATCCTTCTTTTACCAACTTCCTGACATCCCCTATAACCTGTCACTATTTCTCATAACATTCCTCCTATGTAACCCCTGCAAAACAGTAGCAGGAAAATGCCTTGCTTTTGGCAATATGATTATGAAAAAAAAAAGAAAAATATGACGACTGTATCCCTACCGTCAAAAATGACGGCAAAATATTTGAAAGGATTAATCACAATAAGATCTTTTTAAAAAATTTGGCTAAGCAGTTACTTCCCCACCACCTACCACTACTAACTCAAGGGTGAAGCCACATACCTCCCACTACCAAAAAAGAAATTACTACCAAAATTCCGCTAGCTTAACAATGTGATTACCAATACCTCCCAACCCCTTCCTTTACTAAAGCTAACCTCTGGGATTATAATTTTTCCTCATTCTCTGTTTATAAGGGGTTGAAAATGCATGTCTTAAAATGTCATATCGAAAATGGCTATTTTCCCACTAAGTTTTATCTGAATTTACAGATATATATATATATATATATATATATATATATATATATATATCCACAGACAGATCTGTTTTGCTGTATCACAGCTCATCACTACAGGTTAGACATCCGATTGCTTTTAACCCAGAATTGAATCCCGACCGAATTGGCGTCAGTCGGCGATTCTTCCGCTGAGCTATGGGCGATGGGCAAAAGAAGACAGACTTTTTAGCGCGTATATTATCATTTTACACGCCCAATAGCTGAGAGTGTTCTAATTCATTGCTGAATGATGATGCGTATTTGCTAGAGTAGCTATTGTTTTTCAAAGTCTACCATTCTTCCAGAGTGCTCAATCAGGATATATATATATATATATATATATATATATATATATATATACACAACGGTCTTTATTATAAAGAGAGGATATATATTTTTTTTAGTATTCGACGAAGTAATTTTTGCAAAAAAAAAAAATAATAATAATAAGGATCTGTTAAAGAGCAAGCAGCTGACAAGAGCTTTTATAACTGGTAGTAAAGTTAATAAACTGAGCCGATGCTGCCTCGGTATTGGCTCTCTCTCACTCTCTCTCTCTCTCTCTCTCTCTCTCTCTCTTTCCTCTCATGAGCGGGACAGGAAAGAAATATATATATATATATATATATATATATATATATATATATATATAACGTGGAATAATTGGCATATTAGTCAGTTAAATAGAGACGAACTCAAAAGAACTCAATGTTAAATTTATTTATTTGATTTAACAAAGTAATATTAAGAAAAAAATTAGGTATTCTACAATTTCATGGGTAATACGTATTTCGGGGCTGGCCTTGCTGCTCGTCAGACCCAAATGATACAACAGTTAATCTTCAAAATATTACAGAAAATAATTACACACAGACGCTCACGTGTCCATGTCGAGAATAGACATTTGTATAGACATGTGATCGTCTGTGTGTAATTATTTTCTGTAATATTTTGAAGATTAACTGTTGTATCATTTGGGTCTGACGAGCAGCAAGGCCAGCCCCGAAATACGTATTACCCATGAAATTGTAGCACATCTAAAATTTTATATATATATATATATATATATATATATATATATATATAACGGAAATTTCCGAAGATTTACGAAATGGTTTAACAACCGACATATTTGCTTGTACAATGTTCAAATATATATATATATATATATATATATATATATATATATATATATATATATATATAAGGAAATTTTAAAAACTATTTCGACTACTGCGATATAAGCGTTACTCTTCAAAAATGAATCCAGTTCTTTCAGTGACTAGCGTGTTTATACACTGCTTATATACAACACGTTAAATTTTCCCGTCTCTGATTCCATGCGACTATGGCTTAGGGAGTAGGGACTCCGACTAGTATCAAATCGGTCGAGTTTCGATCCCGGCCAGGACCAAGTGGATGTGTCTATCTGTAATACAGCGAAGCAGGCTTGTATTTGGATGATTTATATATATACATTTTCCATTTGTGAACGAGTTATTATGCAACCTAGGTTTCTACCATGAGTGGTGTCTTCAGGCGATTTGCATAAAATGATTTTACTGTTTTTTAAAGAACGCTCACGTAATGGTGCTTTTTTTTTTTTTTTTTTGAACGCTCACGTGGCAGGGAAGACAAGTTAGAGATTATGCTATTCCCAAACAAAAATTAACTATTGAATGAAAGAACAGAAATTATGACTAAGTGTAATCATACTAAAATATACCTATTAGGTTCATACAACCATGAATAAAGACGTTATAATTTCTTGTAATTTTAAAAATTGCGCGTTTAAAAATTCACTGCCACGTGAGCGTTCAAAAAAAAAAAAAAAAAACGGTAAACGGTAAAATCAGTTATTGCAAATCGCCTGAAGACACCACTCATGGTAGAAACCTAGGTCGCGTAATAACTCGTTTACAAATGGAAAATATTCAAAATTCTACAATGTAATTGTATTGAATACTTTTTAAAACAAATGTGCACTGGTTTAATTTTATTATGACCAAAAACTAAGTAATTAAACAATCTGTCTACATATATATATATTTCACATAACATTGAAGGCGCTTTCATAAAATAAATGAAGATTTGTTACGCACTTTTTGATCTTTTCTGTGAATTCACCCCAAATAATATAATCGCAAATATTAATTCACTCCCAAGAAATTATAAATTTTAAATTAAAATTTGTTTTGCTTGCCTCTCAAGAACTTTAATACTCAGAATAAAAAAAATTACCAAAAATCAGGAAGTTATTCAAATTTCATAAGTGTGGATGATATTCGAGGAAGGAACTTTTTACAATTTATAAAAAAAACAAACTGTTCTTGGCTTGTTTATCGCGATAAGCGCGAATTTTGATCCGACAGAAATAAGGCCCCCAAGTTGCCCACATTTGGAGCGATCGCAAAGGTCAACCCAACTGGGTTGCAACTGAAGGGCTGTGGGAGAACTTTAGCAAATATAAATGTTGGGGATCACCACGTTTTTTCACATAAGAATGGACTCGCCTGATGTGTACATATAATCCTGCCTATACGAAGAACCGCTGTAGTAGTAGTAGTAGTTGTAAAAAGCTACCTTTTTCACTGTCAGCCCTCTGCCTTCGCGTAGAGAGCGCTCTTTGCTTCCGAGCAGAGAGCAATAACCCAGTCGTGGTTCCGCCGAAGGGTAGAAGCACGACTGGGGCAAAAATAGATAGACATTTTTTGGCCGGGCCATATAGCCCGGAAATCCCAGACAAGTCTGCTTTCCCGACAGCTACAATCTCCAGGTGTTTAAATGTAGGGTCAATAGACACCTCCTATCACACTAACTCCCAACTATTCTCACAACACTCTCATCTACACAACCCTCATTCTCGGTATCCTTACCCGCCTATCACCCACCCTCTGTCATTTCCTATATTTAATCAGCCTTTCTCCACTCTACGTAGCCCCCTGCACAGTAGTGGCAGTGACATGCCTTGCTCGGGGTGAAACGCTTATAAAAAAAAAAACAAAAAAAAAAACTGACCATGTGTCACATGTTGCCCTTACTGGGAGGGACAGCTAAATTATGTAGTAGTAGTAGTAGTAGTTGTAAAAAGTAGTTGTAGAGTTGTACAGTTGCTTAGTTGGTCAGTAAGTTGGTGTATAGTACGTTGGAGTTGTTTGGATATAGAATCATTTCCCGGACATACTATTTCCCTGCAAGACTGTATATATTGATTTCTACTAATAGTATTCCTGAATTGACTAACTCGTGTTCCAGTTTGTATATTTTTGTTCACTATAACTTACATTTTTTATCTCCATATCTGCTTTTGTTATTATTATTTTGTGGTTTCTCAACAAGAATCCACAACAGCCCTATTTTGTGTTTCTGCTTCCAAATTCCCCCCGTATTTCTTTTTATTATAATGGAACATCCTATCACCCCCGACAGTTGAACTCGCCGAAGAGTTTAAGAAGTAAGGAAGTACGAAACGATTCAACTTCTTCTCCCATTCCGCCTTGACTTACCATTTTATTGAACTCTCTGTTAATTGTACTTTTCCGTCCAATAAACTCTGTTATTTGTTTATCATTTACGTGTTGTGTAAATCTTTCCACTTGGAATTTACCTTGTTATTTTTATCGTTCCCGCGATATAACACTTTTTCACACTGTCTTTATTTTTCGCACAAGTTGAGATCGTTCACGAATCTGTTCTATTGCAGTCTGGTTGCTTCTTCAATCTCCGAAGTTTCATCCTTAGTTTTCATCTAACCAGTTCTCGGTCACTTCCGCTGTCGGCACTTGGGTAAGTTTGACAATAAACAACTGCATTCCTGAATCTCCCGTTTATAGTTATGTAGTCAATTTGGTTTTTCGTATGTCCTCCTGGTCTTCTCCATGTTCATAATCGTCTGGAGTGTTCTTGAAACCAGTTGGCGGTCACTTCCGCAGTCGGCTCTTGGGTAAGTTTGACAATAAACAACTGCATTCCTGAATCTCCCGTTTATAGTTATGTAGTCAATTTGGTTTTTCGTATGTCCTCCTGGTCTTCTCCATGTTCATAATCGTCTGGAGTGTTCTTGAAACCAGGTGGAGGTCATTACCTAGTCATTCATTGTGGATCATTAGACCCATTTTTCATCTAACCAGTTGGCGGTCACTTCCGCAGTCGGCTCTTGGGTAAGTTTGACAATAAACAACTGATATTTTCTACCTCCATATCTACTTTTGTTCTTTATTATTTTGTGTGCTTTCTCAACCAGAATCCACAACAATAAATTCTTTTTATTTGGGGCTGAATTAATAGAGAAGATCCGCACTTTTTATTAAAAAAAATTCTAATAAAGCAAAATTAGTCATTAAATCTGAAAAAGTGAAATATGAAATTCGACATTACCAAAGATGTGGTGCAGTGAATATCGACACAGTATGAGAAATCGGAGAGCCGCGTTCGGATTCTAGTTGAATTCGTTGAATTTACTTACTTAGCCTTGGGAACGGTATTAATCCATCTTTTCTCCCTTCAGCTATGGGTTGAATAGCAGGACAGACTGATTGGCAGCCAGCCTACCACAGAAAGAAATGGCAACTCACTGCAGGAAAACCTTCTAGTCAGTCATGTCGCTTTCAGGCGTGTATCATGTGTGGCACTTAACTGACTGACTGATTCCCAAAGATGATTAGCACGAGCAGTGCAGTTTTAATTGAAAGAGATTCATGAAGAATCTGCTATATTTTAAGAGAAGCTGATAATGAAATCTATTGAGGAAGGTAAAGTGGAAAGGATTATCTTTAAAGAGTAAGGAATTTAGCACCCAGATTAGAATATCAAATGATAAAAACTTGTTCTCATCTTCACTGCCACATTCACGGCGTTTCGGCCGTTATACGCTCCGGCCTTCTTCAGGTGGTATTTTTTTTAAATTTCGAAATAAATAATTCGTAAATTACTCTTTTATTAACATGCGGTATATCTGGCGACACTTCATTGAAGTGGGAAGAGTGTGGTGCGCATTAGTACGCCTAAGTTCACCGGTTGAAAAAATGCTGTGTTACAATTTAAAAGACCCTTGATTATTTTCTTTTCCAAGCAGGGCATTTGAAAATGAAAGCTAGGCAACAGGCTAAATCAAATTTTACATGTTCTTAAATAAAGTTAAGCAACATCGAGCCTGGTCAGCATATAGATAGGTAAGATATGCGGCTCACATCTTACGAAGGGCTTTATCTATGGAAAATATTTGTAATCATGGATTTTTTTTTAAGTGCTCGGTGTAAAACGACATAATGCTTTTTTTGACCTTAGATCTCAGGTTGAGACCCGGTAAAAAACGTGTATACCCCAAGAAGAAAAATAAGAAGAAAACTTCCGCCACCCCTAGCAAAGAAGATTTATGTAAACATAGGCTATCATAAATTGTGTAGAATGAAGTAGTTACGATGATCTCGAATTTTTAGCGTTCAGGAAACCCAGGAAAATCAACCAGACATAATTAAGGAAATCCAGAAAAATCGACCAAATCATGTTGAAAATACATGTCGACCAGACATAATTAAGGAAATTCAGGAAAATTGACCAGACATAACTGAGAAAAATCATGTTGAAAATACATGTTGCAACTCCAGCCGACGAAAAAACATCCTTGAAAATGTAAATTCAAGAACCTCGAAATTGGTATAGTGTAATGTTTCAAGACAACAACATAACTTTCTCAGCGCTCTGGGAATGATATCAAAAGGTGCAAACAAACATATAGAACAAATTCCTGTTAGCCCTAAAATATATCAGTCAGTTAAATGCCATACGTGATACACGCTTGGGCAATCATGTCTCGAAAGACATGACTGACTGCGCAGAAGATTATCCCGCAGTAGGTTGCCATTGCTTTCGCGGTAAACTGGTTGCCGACCAAGACTATAGAACCCAAACTGTCCTGTTATTTAACCCATAACTGGAAGGAATAGACGGATTAATACCTTTCCCAAGGGTATTTGCGCGTAAGTGAAAGCAATGAATTCAGCTGGAATTCGAACTCGGCTCCCCGATTTCTCGTTCCGAGCCTAAAATATATAAATGGCAACAAAAAATAAATAAATAAATAAATAAATAAATAAATAAAATGCCCATGGGTACTTATCACAACAAGCTTAGTTAGTTCTCTCCACGCATTGACTACAATTCCATTATTTTTCCCTCTTTACATAACGCCTCATCTGTTTGCATTTTTTATGTAAAAAAATGTCTCTTGAATTCTTCAATATGAAACTTAGAAAAAAATTTAATTACACAAAGCAAAATAAAAAAAAAAAAAAGACGAAAACGACGACAATAACAACAACGCCGCCGACGACGACGACTACTTTGGAAAGGACTTCAAATGCGTGATGGACTGAGGTAAGAATGGCTCATGAATTTTAATGCTTCCAAAACGAAGCTGCTATCTATTAACCATCACAGACAATCGCTCCTACCTCCCATTAGCATGGACCAGGCTAGTCTCTCTGAAAGCAAAACACTGCGCCTCCTTGCGTCAACCCTCACAACAAAATTGCACAAATTTGCACCTTTTAATTTGCACATAGAAATTACCATAAAAAAAAAATACTCCAAATAAAAAAAAATATCAAAATTTTAAAAATATGGTGGCCAAACGATTTTTGTTAAACTTTTCAGTTGGTAATATAATCATCAATTCTTAACTAATATCTAACCGCAACAAATCATTGTTTATTTTTAAAATATTTTTGAAATTTTATAAATTATTATTATTATAATAAAAAAAGAGTGAAAACAATTTTTAAAATTTTATTTATAATCGAAAACTTTTCTTTAGTCTCCTTAATTTGTATTATTCATTGAAGTAATTAAAAGCTATTTACAATATTCGGACAATAGTCTGAATAAAGTCAATAATACCTCATCTCAGAAATATAAACAATTAAAAGCTTATCAAATTAAATAATAGAGTTTTATTGCATGTTTTATTTTACTCTTCGGAGTAGATTTTTAGTTACAGTGACCAAATAAAAAAAAAAAAAAATTATATTCCCTAATGAGTCCTGCGTTTAACTAATAAAATTATCGACCGCAACAAATTACAATTTCATGGTTTTATGTGGAGGTGGGTGGGTAACAGAGGTAAAAAAAAATTTTTACCAAGATTTTTAAAAAATAATAATTGCGAAAATAATTTCATTCATTTGTGAAGGGGTGCTGGAAGTTTTATTAAAATTTGATGTTTGTCAGCGGAAAAAAAAAGTGGGTTATGTCATCCTTATGTTTACCATTGTAAACAGTCGTAACGTTTTGGTTACCCGCTAACTCAAATCAAGATTTGCCCAAATTTCGAACATGTTAGAAGGGATTCAAAGATTTTTTAAAAATAATTAAAAATTACTTTGATTTTTCCTCTTAATAATAATATAAACATTTTGATGGAAGAAGTTTTTTTATTAAGCTTGGAGCCTTTTTTTTTTTATAAAACATACTACGCTATTTTTTAGCGATTTAGTGGAGGTACCTAGTTTACGTGCGTTGTGGTACATTGGATATCGGCACGGAACGAGAAATCGGGGAGCCGAGTTCGAATTCCAGCTGAATTCATTGCATTCACTTACGCGCAAATACCCTTGGGAAAGGTATTAATCCGTCTATTCTTTCCAGTTATGGGTTAAATAACAGGACAGGTTGGGTTCTATAGCCTTGGTCGGCAACCAGTCTACCGCAGAAAGCAATGGCAACCTACTGCGGGATAATCTTCTGCCCAGTCAGTCATGTCTCTTTCGAGACATGATCGCCCAAGCGTGTATCACGTATGGCTCGTAACTGACTGACCTAGTTTACAGTGAGAGAAAAAAAAACGTACAGTAGATGCCGAAGAAAGATAAAAGATGGATTTTTAATCAAGCAGATAAAAGACGGTATTGACGTTGCATTTAAACTTTTGGAAATTGTTGCTATCAGAGAAATAAGAAAATGGAAGGGAGTTCCATAAACGGGAAGGTATGAGAAAAGAAGCTATCAGAGTAAAAGGATGTTACCTTAAACTATTTTGACGGTAAAAGGGCGGGACCTAGATACCAGTCTTGTAGCATGTATATTAAGTGGCCAGGGAATCAGAGAAAAATGCTCGTCAGAGCAGTTGCCATGAAAATAATTCTAGAAAAGGCAGAGGGACGCCACATCACGTCGGTGAGAAAGTGACTGCAGACGAGCTGCCAAGTCAGAATTGATTATATTGCAGACCTTTCTTGGATTTTGTCGAGAACCTCAAGATAGATAGCAGGAGCACCCTACCAGATATGGCAACACTATTCAATTTACGGGCGAATGGTAGATTTATAAATGTGTAAAATGGATTCTGACAAGAAAAAAACTTCCTTGTTCGACACAGTGTCCAAAATTACTCTGAACTCCTTGTGACTTGACAGACAGTATCTTCCTTGGTATTAAAGTCTGAACAACAAAACTACCATTGTACATTCAATAATAATAATAATAATAATAATTGTGGTTATAAAATAGGCCAAAAGAAAATAAGCCATCTATTTTACATGGATGACTTAAAGTTATATGCTAAGAATGATAATGAGCTGGAAGGTCTTCTGCAAACTGTAAAATGCTTCAGCGAAGACATTGGAATGAAATTCAATTTGAATAAATGTGGATCAATACAAGAAACATCCTCAATTAGCTTAGAGCCTGCTGTAACAATAAAAGAATTGAAACCAGAAGAAACTTATAAATACCTAGGTGTAAATGAGAGTGAAAACATTCACCATAAAAAAATGAAAGAAATAGTGCGTAAAGAGTACTATAGAAGGCTACGAATGACATTAAAAACTGAATTGAATCTCAGAACAGAGTTATGGCCATTAATAGCCTTGCAATCCCAGTTGTCCAATATAGCTTTAACATCTTAAACTGGACTCTAAACGACATCAGGCGAATGGATGCTAAAACAAGAAAGCTTCTTTCTAAGCATAAGATGCATCATCCAAAGGCTGATGTAGACCGTCTATACATACCCCGTAAAGAAGGTGGAAGAGGTCTTATTCAGCTGGAATTGTCATACAAGACAACAACTATTGGCTTACTAACATACATAGAAACAACAAAGGATTGGATGATACAATTAGTAAGGCAACATGAAGAAAGAAAGAAAAAATATTCAATAATAAAAGAAGGCAGTAAATACAAACAAGATTTACAGTTAGTAGATTCTGTAGAAAAGCAAAACAGAAGGCAAGAACCAACTATTGCGGCAAAAAATATGAAAATGAAAGCCAAAGATAAAGCTCTTGAACAGATTAAACAGCGCTGGCAAGACAAACCTCTGCATGGCCAATATCCAGAACGTGCCAATAAATCCAATGTTGACAAAGTTAATACTCATCGATGGTTACGTGCATCTGGATTAAAGTCTGAAACTGAAGGCTTTATTCTTGCAGCACAAGACCAAAGTCTTTTCACTAGAAACTTTCAGGCAAATATTATGCATAATAATATGGATCCAAAATGCAGGTTTTGTGATAAACACCAAGAAACAATAGACCACCTAATCTCAGGCCGTTCTGTGCTTGCTCCAAGTGAATATAAAAATCGCCACGATAGAGTTGGGCAATATTTACATTGGGCAATGTGCAAACATTATGGAAAAGCTGTAAACAAACAATGGTATGAACATCACCCAGCACCGGTTACAGAAATAGAAGATGTAACCATTCTATGGGATTACACCATCTACACAGACAGAAAAATTGAAGCAAACAGGCCAGACATTATTGTTAAAAACCAGAAGGAAAAAACTTGTCTATTAATTGATATGGCTTGTCCAGCGGATTGTAATATAGCAATCAAGGAATTTGAAAAACTGTCAAAATATAAAGACCTGGAAATTGAAATAGAAAAAATGTGGAAATTGAAAACAAGAGTTGTGCCAGTGATAGTAGGTGCACTTGGAATGATAAAAAATGGAACAAAACAACACATTGAAAGAATCCCTGGAAACCCCAGCTTAAGAGATATACAAAAAATTGTCTTATTAAGTACAGCCCACACACTAAGGAAAACTTTATCTATGTAATGCTGGGGATGATAGGGAAGATAGAAAAACATGAAATGGAGCCATAACAACACGCCACTACCTGCCTTAGGTCTCCCCGCAGACTTGGTTGGTAGTGAGACCAAAGCAGAAATCGAAATATGATGAAAAATGACATAATAATAATAATAATAATAATAATAATAATAATAATAATAATAATAATAATAATATCAACAGAAATTAAGTCTTTTGAACGTTGCAAATTCAAACATAAAATAGGATTTAAATAATCGATAAAGATATGTGCCTGAAATAAAAAAAAATAAAAAATGACAAAAAGACAGTTTTAAAATTTGTGAAATATTTAAGTAAATTTATATACATTAAGTTTGAGCACCATCCGTAAAAATTTTAAAAAAAATTTAACATTTTGCCAAATAAAAATCGTTCTTCCCCAAAATTTTCCATTAACATTTTTTTTTAATATTTATTTCACAGTTGTTTAAGATTTTGGGGTTATTTTTTTAATTCAGTTTATTTGGTTGTATGCAAATGAAAGCCAATGCTTTTGGGGATATTGTCTCCATTATCTTCAGCCGACATTTTTTTTTGTACGTGTTCGGCTCAATCACGAGGAAATATCTGGTTTTGGTTTTCTTTTAAAGAATTAATATAAACTTGGGACAGTTTGGAAAAGAAGAGAAACATGAGAGAACAAAATGTCTGTAAAGTGTAAAGGAAAGGCGTGGAGAAAATTAGTCCAAATTTTTATTTTTTTGATTCGTTTTTCATACAATGGCATAAGAAAGATGGCTGCTAATATCTGATTTTTGTTCGGGACTATGTACCAAAGCGACTACAGTCTGTTGGCTTTTTGCTTCTCTTTGTAAAGCCGGTGTGCCATGGGAGTCCGTTCGCCATTGTGGATAGGGCAGTGGAGTCGATTGGGATGAAGGTAAGGGGCGTGTTTCCGAAATTTCGGTCAGTGGGCTCTGGGGTAAGGAACGATGAAAGTGGTATGGCCGACCCCGTTCATCGGGGCTCAAGAGTCCATTGTGTGGGGAAAGCGGCTGCGATCGGTCGCCTCCGATATTGGACGACGCCGACACCGAAGACGGTAATTTATTGATTGAAAAACTTGACGGAAGTGGCCCGCTCAGTTGGCTCATGCCAGAAGAGGCAGAAGCCGGGCCATTGTTTGTATGCCCATGCGACGGCCCACCGTTGACATCAGCCACGTTGAGGGCCGGGTTGCGCTGCGCGTGCAGCATGCTGGAACTGACCGGCTTCAGCAAAGGAATGTCTTGAGGTATACTGTGTTCCGACGACCGGTTTGGCAAGTAGTGTGCCGATTTTGAACTTCGAAAACCCGAATCTTCGGAATCTGTTGATGCTTGGGAAACCGGCCGGTCGAATTTGTAATGGATCTCGTGCAGTTCCGACATACCGCTGTCGTGATAGGTCGAGTAGATCACCCGGGCAGGTAACCTGTCGTCGGCCCGAGATCGGTGGTTAGGCACAGGTGGAGGTGGCGGGAGGCCGGTCGGTGGTTTGGGGTTACGGGTGGACTTTTGATTCACCCGGTGAGGGTCATGTTTCTTTTTGGTGAATTTCTCCCGTAAATTGTACTTGAACCAACACACAAGGAAGAGGATAAACAAGAGAACAGTTATGGAAGTCGGGACAACAATCCCGAGCCAGAATAAATACGTGTAACTCATTTCCAACGAAGAGAAAATGCTGCTGTATAATGTGAGCTAAAAAAGGGCTCCAGGCCGAGTGAAAACATCACTTCCTCATCGTAAATATCCTTTCGGCAAACTTTGATTGGGAAAAATCACGTATCTGTAAATAAAGAAATACAGAAATTAACATAACAGTAACAAAAATATCAATTTAAACAAAATTGAAGTAATGAAGATACTTTCTTGTGGGTAAAAAAGTTATAAAAATTATAGCTGATTAAAACAGGTTTTAAAACAAAGAACAAGGGCAAAAAGTCTGCATAATTGTCACAGACTAGAAAAGAAAAAGATATTAAAGAAAAAAAAAAGGAAAAAAGGGAAAAACAAGGAAAAAAGGGAAAAACAAGGAAAAAAGGGAAAAACAAGAAAAAAGGGGAAAAACAAGGAAAAAAAGGGGAAAAACAAGGAAAAAAAGGGGAAAAACAAAGGAAAAAAAGGGGAAAAACAAGGAAAAAAAGGGGAAAAACAAGGAAAAAAAGGGGAAAAACAAGGAAAAAAGGGGGAAAAACAAGGAAAAAAAGGGGGAAAAGGAAAAAAAGGACAAAAGGAAAAAAAGGACAAGGAAAAAGGAAAAAGGAAAAAGGAAAAAACAAAGAAAAGTGAAAAGAATAAAATGAAAGATAAAAGAAATTGTTAAAATTTCTTTCATGGCAATTTTTCAAGTAAGCCCTACAATAAGTATTTCATGCTGCTTTTCATCAGTAATCTAAGGATTCAATGTCTTAGCTACATACGCACCCGCCAAATTTTTTTTTAATCATATCACCCCGAGCAAGGCGGTAACGCTACTGGTGTGCAGGGGGCTACGTAAGAGTGAATAGATTGGAAAAGAGAAAGCCGGAAACCACATCCTAAACAGGGAACAAGGGAGGAGCCTCTACACCTGTTCAATAGACGTGGGTGGAGTGTGAACCGGGCGATAGTTTAGTCTATCTACTCCAATTATCATCATAAAATCTTAAAGAAAATATGTCTTAGCAAGGGTTGAATCTACATCTCTCTTTGTAGGAGTATGCTTTCCCACTAACCTCCAAAGTACATCACGGTTCAGCAAGGCTCTATTTTTCCTTTTTAAATGCTTTGGATCAAATGATAGTTTCTCCTAAAAAAGGGAGATATATATGGGGAAGTCAGCTTGTGCCCCAGGTACAATCACTTCGAGTACTTTATTACTGATTACCTTGCCGATGTGCGTTGTGGTGCAGTGGAACGACAAAACGGGGCGTCGAGTTCGAATCCCATTTGAATTCCTAGCATTCCCTTACGCACAAAAAGACTTAATCCGTCTCTTCCCTCCAGTTATGGGTTAAATAATAAGACAGATTTGGTTCTATAGCCTTGCCTGGCAACCAGCCTACCGCAGAAACAATGACAGCCTTGTGTCTAATCCGTCATGTCTCTTTCGAGACCCGATCGCCCAAACGCGTATCACGTATGTCACTTAACTGACTGAATGATCTTGCCGTTAATGTCTGGTGGCCATGGTCCATGGTATCTATGTATTTTCGATCATGTATTTGGTAATTTAACCAACAAAATCTGTTCGCTTAATTTTTAACTAATACAACCTTAAGAAAATGTTTGCAGCTGGGATACAGCAAATAATTGAATAAACATCCGTTGTCGGTTGATTTTATTTTAATATAAACTGTTTAAAGTAAATTTTGTTACCTAAATACGAACACCAATATATGCTCGCCCAGGACCAGCTGGGGCAGTTTGAAATTATTAACTCAAACAGTACTTTCTTTCGTGACAGGAGTGACGGCATTAAATGGCGCCTGAGCGGTGCCAAAAAAGGAGACGTACCGAGAGAGCTTTAAATAATTTTATACGGCATGGCCGAAAAACTTTCATTAAGCCTTGACCTTGTGTCAAATTCGGTTGCGACGTGAGTGCACTAAAAAAAAAATTATATATATATATATATATATATATATATATACCTACATACACAATTTTTATATATATGTGTGTGTGTGTGTGTGTGTGTGTGTGTGTGTGTAAGGATGGGCAGAATCGTAATCTGAAGTTTACGATCTTTATGTGAACTTAAAAAGACTTGAAAGTTCAATTTGTCTGAAGACCACGTGAGCTTGAAACCGGGGTTACGACCAGGGCCACCCTTATATGAGAATTAACGCGGTCAAACGTTTTTTGCTGTCTGGGTAATCTAGGAATTGAGTATTTTACAGAGTAAGTAGGTGTTTACTATAAGCTTTTTCCTTTTTTATACTGCTGTCCCGAGATTTTCTCTTGTATATGCGAATTTATATATTTTCCTAAGTTGCTTGTTGTTTCTAAATCCAAAAGGATGAGCTGATAGGATCTGGTTTTGGGGATTTTACCTATTTATATTAATTTTAATATTAAAAATGATCAAGGTGGAGGGCTCGATGTAAATAGTATCTATTTACAGAGCTAAATATATAAGAACTGAATAGGCAGAGCCAAACATGTGTCCAAGGAAGAAATGTTTCCCCACCAGATTTCAACCACACCACCAGTGATGAAACAAGTATTTTTGAACCCTGGGTAGCATATAACTGGTGAACATTTCGTATATAATTCAAAAATTTACATTCGTTGGATGACCGTTTCGGCGATAAAATTCTGGCTTCATCAATAACAATGGGTTTTCGATCGTTGCTGATGAAGCAAGAATTTTCTCGCTGAAACGGCCATTCAACGAATGTAAATTTTGGAATTTTTGAGCGTACTATCTCTCTCTCTCTCTCTCTATATATATATATATATATATATATATATATATATATATATATATGGCTCCGTAAATAGATAATGCTATTTACATCAAGCCCTCCACCTTGATCATTTTTAATATTAAAATTAATAGGATTTGGTTTTGGGGATTTTACCTATCTGCTCATCCTTTTTGGATTTTATATATATATATATATATATATATATATATATAAGGGAGTGTGTGTAAGTACGCACAGATGAAGAGTTATGTACTATGTACACTTCTACCCATCTAAACACAGATAACCGTGAACCCATTTGGGTCAAGGTTAAAATTTCTTTGATTAGATTTTAATCAGAGTTCCATATGTCGATTCGGTGACAATGTCGCTGCAGTAGACGATGCGTAATGCTAAGCGAACGTATCACGCTTGCTGATTGAATGGCTTTCAAAACAATAAAAACTTTAAGCAAACGGTAAATTACACAAAATTGGAAAAAGTAAGAAGAGAGGAGAGGGGGAAAAAAACCGATAAATTCGACTCTTACATCGATATTTTAAAGAGAAGTAACAATTGGTGGTTCAGTGAACCCAAACAGACATCGTAATTAGTCCTGTCTTTGTTCGATTTGAACATTTTTTTACGCTTGGTATTGGCAAGCAAAAGTAAGTACTACGACTCATTGTATATAAACACTTTTAGTTCTTCTATGTGTCGTGTCTCGTCAGAACGTCGGCGATCATGGCACTCCACAATTACCTATCCTTTGTAGCATATTACGCCGCTAGCTCTTTGGACATACAATGATGACGATTGTCTTGAAAGACAAGGTGATGCTGGTGTAGTGTACGAAGGTAACCGAAGTGTGATCACGCACATGTATGAGTTGTCGGGGAATCGTTTCTTCTTCAGACAGCGGGGGATGGATGGATGGATCTATATATATATAGATAGATAGATAGATAGATAGATAGATAGATAGATAGATAGATAGATATATATATCTTTTTGTTCTTGTTCGACCAGAAATCCCAAACTTATATAACCCAAAATCCCTACGCATTTTTGCTTCTTCGAGTTGTTGCTTAATTTACGTCATCTACGGCCAGATATATCTCTTAATCATCTTCGCCTATGTTTTTCAGCTTTGATGCTGCACCCCGCCGCCACCATCCACGTCCGGATATTTTTATCAATCATATTTTTGCCGGTCAACGTAATAAATTTATAAACATTGTGTATCTGTCGTTTCAGCCAAACTCTTCTCCGCCATCCATTCAACCACGTAGTCAATACGTTGCTTTCTTGTTTCTCTCTTCTATCTAGCTAGGCTTAAGAGCACATAAGCGCAAAACTCCGGTTCTCGTACAATCAACGAAGTTAAACAACGTCGAGCCCTAGATGGGTGACCACTTAACAATACCAGGTGTTTTAAGCTTGGGTGTGCGGATGGTGCAATGGATAATGACTCGGAATTGTTAATCCGAGAGCCGAGTTCCAATTGGGTTTGTTATATTCACTTATGCGCAAATACCTTTGAGAAAGGCATGAATTTAATTCTTTTCCCCGTCTATGGTTTAATTAGTAAGATGTATCACTGTAACAAAATTGCGCACAAAATAGTTAGATTTCGACATTACAAATGTTCATATGTTGCTAAGAAAACAAAACAGAAAGAATCTAATGACCAACTATCTATCTATAACATTTGGTGATTTCCGTTAGTCCGTCCGTTACGCTCTCTAAAACAGCCATACATTGAGAGATCGAAACCAAATTTTAGGGAAGGTGCAAACAGGTAAGGCAGTACAAAGGGTTTACTTGGGTACATATTGAGTTTTTTTGAAAAATTAAATATTTGATTATCTATAAAAAAAACAAAAAAAAACAGTTTAATGAAAAAAATAAGAAATACTTATTTAATAAAAATATAATATTGTCTCGAAAGAGACATGATGACTGGGTAGAAGATTATCCCGCAGTAGGTTGCCATTACTGTCTGCGGTAGACTGGTTACCAGCCAAGGCTATAGAACTCAATCTGTCCTATTATTTAACCCATAACTAGAGGGAAGAGACGGATAAATCCCTTTCCCAAGGTTATTTGTGTGTAAGTGAATGCAATGAATTCAACTGGAATTCGAACTCTGTCCACCGATTTCTCGTTCCGGGCCGATATCCAGTGCACCACAACGCACAAGAAATCCTAAAAATTTATTCTTCGCTGTTAAGAATAAAAATGATGTATCTTCTTAAAAAATATTGCTTAACATAAAATCCTATAACACTCCATTTTCGGTACCGCAGCTTTAAATTGATGTTTTAAAAATAAGAATCTTTCTTGAAACTAATTTTAGCTTAATTAAAAGTTAATTGATTAAATTTACTATTTCCAGTATGCAAAATACACTGGGTGTAATTGAAACAAAAATTATATTCATTATAATTTAAGATTTTTTTCTTAATTTTAAATTTTTGGCCATTTTTTGAGCGTTCAACGCATTTATAAACAAAAGTTAATTCTCGGTTTTAAGTATCTTGCAAAATTTAAAATAAATTTTACAGTGTAACCCGGATATAAGAGAGTTGTCGGGGCAGGATAAAAATTATCTTATATTCGGGTTTGGTCTATTTTATATACATTACCACAGGCTCTAATTTGGGACCAGAGAAAATCTCTTTTATATCCGCGTTATACTGTACTTGTTTATGACATGAAATTTAGAAAGAAAGCGTTTCTTAATCACAAAGGTCTGACTCGTTGAACTTTTAAGCGATGACAACACCTGTTATCAACTAATCTGGAGGTATGGTGAACAACCCTTGAACTACGTGACTTTTTGATGACAATCTCTTATAAGTTTCCATAGTAAGAAAAAAGTACAGTTGAACATAAAATCTTTTAGAAATTTTAAAAATCTTTATTCTAAATGATTTGTTTTAAACTTTTGAGGTCGTTTTTAAAGAATTAATAACCGAAGACACTGAGTAATTGAAAAATTTAAAAAGATGTTTGAAACTTTTAATTTAATAAAAAATAAATTCTTTTAAAAATTCATTATTCATCGACATTTTTCTTCTTCAGAATATGATATCCTAAAATTATATTATTTATAAATTCAATTAAAAGTTTATCTACATTAAAAATAGCGTAGTTTTAATACATTTGATTTTACTATTCAGAGCAGATTTTCGGAAAAATGATCTGGTAATTAAAAAAAAAATTAAATGATTTACATTCCCCAATGAGTCCTGCATTTAACTAATACAAGATTGGTATAGATAATGTGTTTCGAGACGTTTTATGTAATTAATTGGAGGGGGGGGGGAACAAATGGAAAAATATTTTTGCTAAGATTTTCTAAAAATGATAATTGCATAAATAATTTCATTCATTTGTGAATAAGTTCTGAAAGTTTCATTAAAATCAGACATTTAGTTGATTTTTGCAAGAATTTTCAAATTAATGTCTTTCAACGCCAAATAACGATTTACGTAATTATTAAGTTTTGCTTTATAGTCACATTACGTAAACATACCATGAATCGCTGACGGAAAACAAAAAAGAAATTTTAACTGAAATTTAGAACGTGTTAGAAAGGATTGAAATAACTTAATATTTTAAGGAATATTCATGCTATTAATTTCAACATGGTAGACTACAGAACCTACAGAATCCCAAATAAAGAACCCTTTGACGTAATAGAAACCATATCACTGGAAGACTTCCGGCAGCAGTAACAGCTAAAATGAATTTCACATGTAGCTCGAACTTAAATAATGACATTATCAAGATGTAGATATTCAACACTACTTCAAACAAAAGGTTAGGAAAGAAACCTCCATCAATACTGGAAAAAACGATAATAGCTACTGGGTTTAAGAAACCTATTTTTCTGAAAGATTTTTTTTTTTTAGATTTGAAAGTAAAGTAACATTGTTTGCTCGATCAATGTTTCCTTATAAGGAAACAGCTAACATTACCATTGTTATTATTGTTCGAAAAAGGTTGCTCTTGCTTATTATAATCCATTAATAGCATTATCAAGACTGAAACAAAATCTTTGAAAAAACAAATCCAGAGTTTTGTCAAGATTCAAAAATATTTAATTAGTCACATACAGATTTACAAAGAAATGACACCATGTACGAATTACATCTTTCACCACGAACTAAAATTTTGATAATGGCTAATCCCACGAATTCAGACAATATTTAAATAACCAATAATTCTGTTTATAGTATAGCATGCTTTACTCTACACAGGATGTAAGAATTTCAATTGAATTCATTGCATTCAATTACGCACAAAACAACCCTGGGAAATTTATTAATCTTTGGCTTCTAACTATGGGTTAAATAGCAGGACAGATTGGTTTCTATAGCCTTGGCTAGCAACCATTTTACCACAGAAAGCAATGGCATCCTGCTGTGGGGAAATCTTCCCAGTCATATATGCCTCTTTCGAGACATGATCGCCCAAGCGTGTATCACGCATGGCACTTTAAGTGACTGTCTTCTTGGACACTGCGTATTAAGCAGAATGATTATCAGAATGTCATTTATTCGTTTGACATTAAGCTTCATTCCTGTCATCTGAGGTGGTATGCATTGCTATAGACTAATAATGGGTTCCCTGATTTTATGATCTGTTGGCCAAGCCCCATAAATAAAGCTTTTCAAAACGATTCAAAACGCGCCCAGCAGACCTTCGCCTCTAACTGTGATTATACACATAAAACATTTCGGGTGTCATGGCAGGCGTACAAACAGTTTATTGTTTCTTCAAATGTGGATGACATTTGTAATAATAAAAAAAAATAATAAAACATAAAAAAAAAATTAAAAAAAAAGGGTTGATTTTTTTTTCCCTTCATAAAATGGAAAGCAAAGAAGCAATGTCGGTAATTTCAGCACAAAATTGCATTTTAAAAGAAGGATTATTATGACCAGTATTCGTTTTGAAGAAAACAGACGACAATAAGACGATGGCTGGAAAAATTTAACAAATTTGACTATTTAGATTATTTGAAAGGTATGACAATGTCTTTACGATTATGTGTGTGCGTCTCTGAGAATATATGTGTGTGTGTGTGTGTGTGTGTGTGTGTGCCTCAGAGAGATGGTGTAAGAGAGAAACTATGTGTGAGAGAGTGTGCCTGTGTCGGAGTAAGACAGAAGAGAGAAAGAGAGGGTCTGTGTGTGCATGTGTGTGGGAGAAAGTGAAGCTCTGTGTGTGTGTGTGTGTGTGTGTGTGTGTGTGTGTGTGTGTGTGAACGCACGATAGAAAGAAACATGGGTTATGTGCGTGAGAGAGAGAGAGTGTGTACCAAAGACAGAGGGAAGCCCGGGTTTGTTTTAGAAAGAGAGAGACTAAGTGCCTAAAAGTGAAAGGAGGGGGGGGGCTGTGCGCGTGCGAGAGAGAAGCTATGTGTGCGATAGGCACATGAATGAAAGTGTGTGCGAGTGTGTTTATTTTAGTCCCGGCTAACATTTGAATCCAGTTCATAAAGGCTTCTCTTCGGTCTTATTGATGACCACTGACTATAACGTTACTCTATCAACTCCCAACGATTTTTTTATTGCAAAATTTCGGCACGATATATGAAAAAAGCGGAGGTATCAGTGACAAAGAGTTCAAGCAAACATTGTTGACAGTATTGGTCTAGTAATTCTGCTTTTTCTTCTGTAAGTTACCACACCCTACCATTGCCTCAGATAAATAATGGACCAATCCGTTTTAATTGCAAGGCGGAAAAAAAAGACGAAAACACGACCTTTTTAACAATCCAATAAAACGAAGAGTGATGGAAGAAAAATATTTTATTCAAAATAATTGAAACCTTAAAACATGTCATTTAAGAAACAATGATCATTTTTTAAAAATTATGTCCTGTAGATGGAATCCTCCTGTACGAATGCATTCTTGAAATCTGCTGTTGAGACAGTGACTGAGATCCCCTGTTTATTTAAAAAAAAAAAATAAGGTCCGACGATCCCATTTAATGAAATAGCACACCATACTGTAACCTTACTAGCTTGTAGAGGGCGCTCATGAACTTCATTAGGATTTGTGTCTACCCAGTAACGGTAGTTCTGCTTATTCACGTAACCAGTGAGATGAAAATGGGCCTCATCTGACATCCATAACTTGCTTAGAAATTCATCTTGATCCATGGTTACTGAAATGGCAGAGTGTTTACTTCGTGAGGCCACTGTTTCGCAGTGCTGCCACTTGCTCATGTCTGACAATACACACTTAAGAAATTCCCGTTTTATTTGGGGGGGGGGGGCTCACCCTGTATTAGAGACGCTGTCCGATATTAAAATATATATATATGTACACACACTTAAAAAGATAAAAGGGCACTTTGGCGTAGTGTAATGGTTATCAAGTTTGTTTCTCTAGAGTAATTTTTTTTTTAATCATATCACCCCAAGCAAGGCGGTAACGCCACTGATGCGCAGGGGGCTACGTAAGGGTAAAAAGAATGGAAAAGAGAAAGCCGGAAACCACATCCTAAACAGGAAACATGGGATGAGCCTCTTCACCTGTTCAATAAATGTGGGTGGAGTGTGAACCGGGCGAGAGTTTAGTCTATCTACTCTAATTGAAAAAAAATAATAAAAAAGGAAAAGAGTGAAAAGATTGGAAAAGAGAAAACCGGAAACCGCATCCTAAACAGGAAACAAGGGATGAGCCTCTTCACCTGTTCAATAGATGTGGGTGGAGTGTGAACCGGGCGATATGAGCGAGTTCGATCTACGCCGGATGCTCCACACTTTTAGCACTGTGCCACAACTATGCTACGCTTGGAAAATCATTTCCAAGGGCAACTCTACGTGGTGCAACGACTAGCGAGCTTGTCATGCCATAACATTTAGAACTGCTTAGGGAGTTCGATCTTCACTTGGAGCCCTATTCTCTAAGCCTTGTGCCACCCTTAAGTTACGCCTAGAAAATCGCCGTAATACAACACGAAAAAAAGAACGACACGAAAGAAAGGACGAAAAAC
Source organism: Ascarosepion bandense (assembly GCA_037127315.1). Classification (NCBI taxonomy): domain Eukaryota; kingdom Metazoa; phylum Mollusca; class Cephalopoda; order Sepiida; family Sepiidae; genus Ascarosepion; species Ascarosepion bandense. The sequence continues at coordinate 2,328,847 of JBBBDQ010001063.1, read as the reverse complement.
AAGAAAATAACAGAAAAAGGGTAAAAGGAAAAAAAAAATGAATAGGAAAAAAAGAAAAACAAAAACATACGTTTAACGTCTGCTTCAATGAATTGAAAAACTGTCAAATTTCTTTCTTCCTCTTTAACTAAGTCACAATTATTGTTACTGCACTATATATATATATATATATATATATATATATATTTTAATCGTATCACCCCGAGCAAGGCGGAAACGCCACTGATGTGCAGGGGGCTACGTAATAGTGAAAAGATTGGAAAAGAGAAACCACATCCTAAACAGATAACAAGGGATGAGCCTCTTAACCTGTTCAATAGACGTGGGTGGAGTGTGAACCGGACGAGAGATAGATCTATCTACTCCAATTGAAAAAAAAAAAAAAAAAGAAACCAAAGTGAGAAGATTGGAAAAGAGAAAGCCGGAAACCACATCCTAAACAGGTAACAAGGGATGAGCCTCTTAACCTGTTCAATAGACGTGGGTAGAGTGTGAACCGGGCGATAGATCTATCTCCTCCAATTGAAAAAAAATAATACACGGTGAGAAGATTGGAAAAGAAAAAGCCGGAAACCACATCCTAAACAGGGAACAAGGGATGAGCCTCTTCTTAAAGCGCAAATATTTAACAAGGTAATAGAGGAATTTTTACAAGTATTTTATAGCAGTAGAACTCACATGGAGTTTATTCTCTTATTAAATTAGGAATTATGATTTATCAAAAAATTCAAAGTGGAATACAATGAAATTTTCACGTGTTGCAAGTATGTGTCAGTGTGCCACTTGAATACAATGAAAAGTCTTAAATATACGAACCAGTTTTGTTTGTTTTTTTTTCCTTTTTAGATTTCTTTTTATTATACGCTTAGAATTAATCAGATACTTATATTTTAAAGTTATTTTTTCTCCTTTACGTCTTTAGGTGGTTCTAAATTTGACCCTTGGAATAGCAACACTGACAAAATACACCTCCTCAAACACAAACACGTCTCGGACTAGAAGTCGATCTCTTAACAGATCAACATTCCGGCCATTGTTTGCATGTTGTACTTAACGAGTGGGTCACCGGTGTAGAATAACACTTCGAAGGGTGGGGACACATTGCATGAGAGTGGGAATACATCGTGCAAGTCAGGTGAAGCTTGTGTGAACAGCCTAACATACAAGGTAAAAACGTTCGTAACCGGTTATTTGTAAAGGTAGCCACTTTACTTTAGGGGCTGGTAAAGACATTAAGTTATGCGGCTTCTTGGCTGTAGCAAGTATTTGGTAGACAGTGGGGAACCATTTATTAACCACCCGTGTTCAGAAAAGTCGTAGTCTCATGTGACTAGATAATTATCCCAGGATCTTTATAAACCAGGTAAGTACATTACAATGGCATCACGAGATTTTAACAAAACGAGAACGCATAACCATGGTGTCTTGCACCGGACTCAGCAGCCCAGTAAATACATGTGTGGAAAGAAAATTAGCTTCTAAATTGGGTAGCTGGACGGTCATTTTAACTCAGGTTGATATTTATATCGCTTATGAGTAAACCTTCAAATTAAATATGGTTTAAAGTTACTTATGTGCGTTGTGGTGCAATGGATATCGACACGGAATGACAAATCGGAGTTCGAATTTCAGTTAGATTCCTTGCATTCACTTTCGCGCAAATACCCTTGGGAAAGGTATTAATCCGTCTCTTCCTTCCAGTTATGGGTTAAATAACAGGACAGATTGGGTTCTATAGCCTTGGCTGGCAACCAATCTACCGCAGAAAGCAATGGCAACCTACTGCGGGATAATCTTCTGCCCAGTCAGTCATGTCTCTTTCGAGACATGATCGCCCAAGCGTGTTTCACGTATGGAACGTAACTGACTGATCCACTCGCAAAAAATAGAAAAGGCATTTTTGTGACCACTTCAGACTTCTTAAACCACAGCATTTGCCAGAATCGAAAAATCTATGTGCCTTGTCCTTTCAGGACGTAAGCGATCATAGCCTTCCATGTCTCCCTATCCCTGGTGGCTCTTTGCACGCTTTCTCCTGTAACGTCTCGCAGCCCCCATTCTGTCATCCACCTGCTCAGGCCCTTCAAATATGTTATCCTCTGCTTTCCCCTGTCTCTTTTTCTCTCTATCTGGCCTGTTAGTACAAGGTTCTCCAAGCCCTCCTTCCTCATTGCATGTCCTAGAAACTTCAGTTGTCTCTTCCTGATGCTCCATATTAATTTTCTTTTCGTTTCCATCCTTCCAACACCTCGTCATTGCTCACATGCTCGGTCCACGATATCCGTAGCAAATTGATCTTTCAAAATCGTTTTGAGGGGAGAGGGATCTTGATAAAAAATATAGTGTCAAATCGATCCCTCACTTGCGTTCGACTGATGTTCTTAATTCGTAATAGTTTCAATCGTGACATTTTTTAAAAAAAAATTACCCCAAGTAAGGCAACAAAGCCACTAAGACCGAGGGAAAGAGATACTGAGTGAGAACGAATAAGTAAAAAAAAACATTAATGAGCGAGAACAATAATACAACATGAATTAAGACAGAGGATAACGATTGGCATTGCATTTAAATTTTAGAAGATCAAACTTTGGTAAGAATAGTTTCACGATCAAGAAGCACGAGAAAAACTTCCAGTTACATCTAGCCATTCGAACTGCAAAAGGATGAAACCTTGCCGCCAATCAAGTCAGTCAGTTAACTGCTGTAAGTGATACACGCTTGGATGATCATGTCTCTTTCGAACTGGGACTGACTAGACAGAAGATATTCCCGTAATAGGTTGCCATTTCATTCGGCGGTAGACTGGCTGTCAATTAAAAGCTGAAGAACCCATAGTTAGAGGGAGAACAGATGGATTAATACCTTTCCCAACGGTATTTGAATGTAACAATTTCTCGTTCCGAGCCGACATCCATTGCACCGCAACCGACATCCCGTCAGTCAGTTAAGTGCCATACCTGATACACGATTTAGGCGATCATGTCTCGAAAGAGACATGACTGAGTGGGCAGAAGATTATCAGGCAGTAGGTTGCCATTGCTTTCTGCGGTAGACTGGTTGCCAGCCAAGGCTATAGAACCCAATCTGTCCTATTATTTAACCCATAACTGGTGGGAAGAGACGGATTAATACCTTTCCCAAGGGTATTTGTGCGTAAGTGAATGCAATGAATTCAACTGGAATTCGAACTCGGCAACCCGATCTCTCGTTCCAAGTCAATATCCATTACACCACAAACCTAGTACCGCGCCTAAATTAATAAAATCTAAGTACAATAAAGGAGAATAATATTTATTTAGAAAAATACAAAAATATAGCACAAATCAAAACGGGGGATGGGGAAAACTGGTATTATTCTGTATGTGTTATGTCTTGAAGGCTGTCACAATGCGTTGAATGAAATAAAGGAAGGTCGGGAGGTGTTTGTATGACCTATTTATTATTATATTGATATTGCGAGACTATAACCTCATCATCAGAATGGCAGAGAAATCCTCAGAATGTCCGTGTTTTTTAGCTGCTCATGGCCTGCTAAAAAACACGGACATCCTGAGGATTTCTCTGCCATTCTGATGATGAGATTATAGTCTCGAAATATAAATATAAATAAACAGGTCATACAAACACCTCCCGACCTTCCTTTATTTCATTCAACGCATTTTGACAGCCTTCAAGACATAACACATACAACTATTTTACGCAATGCTTCAAGCAAATTACAAAACTTTACTGGAATTATTCTGTTTTATAGTTAAGCCTAATAATCTGGTTATCATAATGAGCCATCCTAGCTCATGTGCGTTGTGATGTAGTGGATATCGGCTCGGAAAAAGAAATCGGGGAGCAGAGTTCGAATTACACTTGAATTCCCTGCATTCACTAACGCATAAATACTCTTGGGAAAGCTATTAATCTGTCTCTTCCCTCCAGTTATGGGTTAAATAAGACAAATTGGGTTCTATAGCCTTGGCTGGCAACCAGTCTACCGCAGAAAGCAATGGCAACCTACTACGAGATAATCTTCCCTGTCTTTCGAGACTTGATCGCCCGAAGCGTGTATCAGGTATGGCACTTAACTGACTGTCTGGATATGCGCAGTGAATATCGGTTCAGACAGAGAAATCAGAGAGCAGATTTCGAATCCCAGTTGAATTCCTCACATTCACTTACGCGCAAATACCCTTGAACAAAGTATTAATCCGTCTCTTCCCTCCAGTTATGGATTAAATAATAGAACAGACTGGGTTCTCCGCCATGGCTGGCAACCAGTCTACCACAGAAAGTAATGACAACCTACTGCGGGATAATCTTCTGCCTAATCAGTCATGTCCTTTCGAAACATGATCGCCCAAGTGGATGGCACTTAACTGACTTAGCCATCTGAGCTTGTAGATTATTAGCAGGGACCTCGATCTTCACTAGATGCTCCATATTCTTGGCCTTGTACCAAACTAAACATTTAAAAAAAAAAGCCGACACATTAATCAAGGTGAAACTAAGTTTACATGCTCGGCTTCAGAAGGCCGCTTCTCTCTTCCCCAGGTGGCACCGCTTTCGTTGTATTTAAAGGATTAGTGACGGGTCAATTTCTGACACCTAGGGCGTCTCGTAAGGAAAGTACCGAGGTAGACTGAACAATTTCTGCCTTAACCCATGTGTACGCATAGTGGGGTGCAGTTTAAGTCAACTTTGTGTCGGATTTAATGTCATGCAGAGCGAAGGCAGCTAAATGATTGTAATGAAAAAAAAAATAGGGCATTATTAGGACACTAAGTTAAATGTATTTCGATTCATTGATATAACACACGATAGAAAATTACGATAGAAAAAACAGTAGCTATTTAAAATAGAAAAAGATGCCATCATGAAACAAAACAACATATGGGGAAACAGAAAAAGTAGTTAGAAACAAAGAAAATAGTGCTGAACAACCTCGTAAATATCTATTCTCCAATATAGCAGTGAAGCTGCACAAATTCCCCACATTATTCGGACTGTTATTGCCATATTCCTCAAGGACACATGGTCTACTGGATAAAAGCTTTAGTTAGATTAAGTTACTTGACCCAAACTGTTGTTCATTCGATACCTAACTACAGCAGTGGTGAACAAATAACTTAGCTATCTCCCTTTAACTCTTTAAAACATCCGGAAGTGGAATGACTCATGGAACAAGAACAACGTACCACAGTGATCGAAATAAAGGTTTCGGCTCGAAATCCCGATTACTTGAAGAAGACCGGAGCGCACAACGGTCAAAACCTTGTGAAATATGAATATGGCAATAATGATGAAGTGAAAATATAAACAATGTAAATACTGCCTTATTTCAAAAGTACAGACAGAAATTCGTTACATATAAAGAAACTTTAAACAAACGACATGCAATTCTACAAAAGAATTCTGAAAGTATTTTTGTAATATGTACCAATGTTAAATTTTTTCGGAGAATGGGAATACAAAGTGTGTATATATATATATATATATATATATATAATCAGGAAGGGAAAGCTGAATTTTCGGCAACACATAACGAGGAAAGAAGACCAAAGAATGTGACACTCAAAAGACACGAGGAAAGCAGAGGATCACCGACCTAACGAACTGAACAGCGACTGGAAGGGAACTTAAAAAATTTGGTGCTAAGATTTAACAGCAGAACCCCAAGCAAGTGCTACCAAGATGTAAAGGGTAACTGGACGTCGAAGCGAAAAAAGGAATCTGTAACCCAATCCTTAACAGGTTTATTTTTGTGAAATATTTTTATGTACTAAATTATAGTAAAAATTCGTCCACTTCGCACTAAATACCACGTTTTCGTAATGATGTTCACGCTGTACAAGGCTCAAGAGTCACTCGAGGTAGCGGGTTACAGTGTAAGATGCACCGCGGCAATCGAATTATAAGGGGTCATCGGAAGTTAAAAGAAAATACTCGGATGGGACCGGAAACCCAATTCTAAACAGGGAACAAGGAGTTGTGAAGTCATACCTTGAGAGAGGTATGGCTTCATAACTTTTCCCAGCTATGGGTTAAATAGCAATCATTGACAACCAGTCTACGAGAAGGAGAACTTTGAATTCAAAACCATGAAGAAGACAACGAGACACCACTACATTATATTTCCCAAGAAGCCATAGCAAATCGCAGATAATAAACAATTGAATTTGTGGAGAGCCATGATTGGGCGACGCCCTGAGAGGATATGACATTTATAAAAGTTCTTTTATCACCAAGTAATCCTTAGAATAAACGAGGATCAAGGAATTAGCTTAATAAATACTACTCAGAACTATATTTGTGAGGTGAGGTGTTGCAACTATCCTCATCTTCATTGTTATATTTACGACATTTCGGCCGCTATACGCTCCGGTCATATTCAGATGATATACGTTGGAGTTTCGAACCAAACACTTTTAGTCTACGGGTATGGTTCTAGTTCCGAGTGCCATGACTTTTCTGGATATCTCAAGTTATTTCCCCTTAATAACTCAACTCTTCGTGTTTTTGTTCAACTCTGACGTGGCCAAGAATTGAACTCCCAACTCTTCTGGGTCAAGTCACTGGATTACTTCAGCCATTACTTTTATCCGATTTTGTCACGATTAGAGATGAAGATATCCAGAATGTTATTGTTCTACGTGCCAAAAACTATCTACCCCCGTAGACTAAAACTGTTCGGTTCGAAATTCTAATGTATATCATCTGAAAAAGGCCGGGATTGTACACAGGCCAAAACGTCGTGAATATATGGGTTGCACAAACAACTCAATTCGGCCAACCTGAAGGAGACTACCACCATCTTTAAATTTGATGTTTTTTATTATTTTTATTTTTATTTATTTTATTATTATTATTTTTTTTTTTTACTTTTTTTCGCGCAGTCTTATCGATTATTACAAAGTTTCTGGTTATCAAAAAAAACAATTTGAAAAATTTCAATATTTAAACAATTTTAGTAAGGGGGGCTGAGTTTCTCATACAACGCTATATTAAATCGATCCTCCATTTTGGAACCACTCGCGTTAGAGTCGCTTTCTTTTTTTTATGTCTTTTTTTAAGTTTTCTTCAGTTTTTACAATGGCGTCTTCCTCGGAAACTCCAAGAATGGCTTTATTTAACAATTTCGCAAAAGATTCAATTGTTGAATATGCGCAAGCAAAAAAGTTAATTGCACAGGATCAATTTACTGTAACGTTGTATGAAAAACAGAGCCCTCCCCCCCTAAAATTATTTAAATATTGAAATTTTTCCAAATTTTTTTGGGAAATGAGAGAGTTTAGGGTGTAATCAATTGCACTGAAAGTTAAAAAAAAAAAAAAAATTAAAAGTGGTGGTAGTCTCCTTCCGGTCCGCCCTCAATTCTTTACTAAAACCATTTGCAATTAATGTTTATGCGTTTAATATTGTCGTATCGTCATGTAGTTCTTAAAAATCAATGCTTCTAAGTATTTTCAAAATCTGTGGCTTCTACTGCAACTATTATGAGCGGACCTTAGTTACAGTTTCTGGGAGAGAGCGCGTTATCTAGCGTGAACAACAGTCTGAACAAAGGCCAGCACGCTCAAACCCCCGGTCACGATGACTTGCGACTTCAACCTAGCACAACAATCGACGGTTCCTAAAGGGTTGCGTCTATCAATTTCACTCACGAGATTTGAGTCAACTGATGGTATGGTTTTTCAGGCACTTTCCAAATGTGCGGCACGCTGACATCGCCTCCTCCAGACCAATACCATCGAGAAATCACCTTCCTGGTGAATCGAACATAGTGAGATTCGAACACGAGTCTCATGGTCAGAAAGCGAACGCCCATTTGTTTAATAAATTTCAGTCAAATATTTATGGCCCTCCCACAAAAAAAGTAGCAATTATATTTTCTAAATGACAGAGAAACAATAGTGTGAATAAACTGAGCTAAAAATAAAATCCCATCGTCCATTGCGTGACACGACTCTTCTGTGTCATGTGAAAACACTGAAAATAGATTTTAAAAAAAATAGAATCATGGAGGTTAGGTTAAAAAAAAAATCTAGCAATGGGGACGAGATCTCTCAATATTAAAATAGGAACGAAACAAGAAACGTTTATCAAAGTCACGTACACTTTTTTATTTTCTTGTTACGAGTGTATGGGTTAGCCATGTTACCCACTACCGTCTTTATTCACGTCCATTTTCTTTATTTGCTAGTCGATGAATACCGATTGCTTGCTACTACAACTAGACAGAATTACCCCACCACCATTTAAAAAAAATATTTTACTGTCTTGAAAATCCGGGCTAAAAATAAGGTTGCTCGTTCTCAAGTAAGACTGCAATCAAGAAGCAAGAGAAGAGAAGTTACGCCTCCCAATATTTACCAGTTGCTCACGCAAATATGGCGACACGACTGTGTGACAGAATTGAACAACTGACAGTCTTTTCTTTCCAGTTTAACACTGAGTCTCTTCCATCCAGTTATGGGTTAAATAACAGGACAGATTGGGTTCTATAGCCTTGGTCGGCAACCAGTCTACCGCAGAAAGCAATGGCAACCTACTGCAGGATAATCTTCTGCCCAGTCAGTCATGTCTCTTTCGAGACATGATCGCCCAAGCGTGTATTACGTATGGCACTTAACTGACTGACTGACTGAGTGAGTGAGTTTTGTTTAACGGCATATCAACCTCTGTGGGTCATTCAATGCCAAAAAGGTGGCGTGTTAGGTACTTTTTTTTAATGTTTGGTTATAGTGAGAAGGTTATATTTATTAAGATTTTAACGGAAATTTGTTTTTATTCTTTTATTTTAGAAAACTGAAAATGTATTCTAGTTTTGTATTCAAAAATGTTTTGCTGAAAATTTTTCCTTCAAAAATGTGTTGTGATAATTTTGTTTTACAAAAATGTATATTTTTCTATAAAAGTCTATTATATAATAGACTTTTATAGAAAAATATACATTTTTGAAAAACAAAATTATCACCACAACACAAAGTATAAAAATGCTTTTATAGAAATATATATATATATATATATATATATATATATATATATATATATATATATCTATAAAAGCATTTATGACAGGTGCTACCACTCCAGGTCAGGGTGGACCTAAGAACAACAGCAATTAAGGGGAGGTTCTATGCTCCTCACAACTTCCCATCAGAGTCCTTGCTGCCGGATGCAGTTTATCGTCATGTCCAGGACCAGTTTAACACCTATAAAATAACAACAGATGACGTTAGAATAGAGCCGTGGTCAAGATGTCATGATTCCAACAGACTGAACTATCGCCCGGTTCACACTCCACCCACGTCTATTGAACAGTTGTAGAGGCTCATCCCTTGTTCCCTGTTTAGGATGTGGTTTCCGGCTCTCTCTTTTCCAATCTTTTCACTCATACGTAGCCCCCTGCACACCAGTGGCCTTACCGCCTTGCCCGGGGTGATATGATAAAAAAATAAAAATAAAAATAAAGGTTTAAATCGGTGTTGTGCTAAAGTATGGATGTGCGTTCTCGTTCAGTGGCTATCGGCTCGGAACAAGAAATCGGAGAGCCGAGTTCGAATTCCATTCGACTTCGCGGCATTCACTAACACACAAAAATTTTTAGTAAAAAGGTATTCATTATTTTGCTTTTTCCTTTAGCTATGGGTTCTATAGCCTTGTCTGGCAACCAGTCTACGGCAGTAAACAACCTATTGCGGGAAAATTTCCTGCCCAGTCAGTTATGTCTCTTTTGAGAAAAAACTGAGTTATGCAATATTACATTTTCCATTGTAATTAAGATCAAGACAAGATTTTTTTTACCAAAATTTCGAACGTGTTAGAGGGGATTTAAAAAATACTTTGATCTTTCCTCTTAATAATAACAGACAGTCGTTTCTATTAAGTTTGGGGCTTTTTTTTCTTCATACTATGCCATTTTTCAGCGATTTAGCGAAGGTAACTACATTACATATTAAAAGATTAATATTTTAAAAAGATCTGATATCCCACTTTTTTTTTCAATTGGAGTAGATAGACTAAACTATCGCCCGGTTCACACTCCACCCACGTCTATTGAACAGGTGAAGAGGCTCATCCCTTATTTCCTGTTTAGGATGTGGTTTCCGGTTTTCTCTTTTCCAATCTTTTCACTCATATGTAGCCCCCTGCACATCAGTGGCGTTACCGCCTTACTCGGAGTAATATGATTAGAAAAAGAAAAAAGAAGCCATTTCGACAGGTAAATATTACACTCATCTCATCCACGAAAAGAAAACATTATGGGAAAACAAAGTTGTGTATGTGTGTGAAGAAAAAAAAAAAAAAAAAAAAAAAACGGAAGTAAGGTCAAGGAAAAAGAAAAGGGCAGATTGTTGCTATTGGAACCTGTTAAAAGGTAACAGAAACGAAAAGAGATAAAGAATAAATAGGCCAGACAAAATGACGGCTTTACAATGCCACACTTGAAGGGCCACGAATAATTTCGATACAAAAATAAACTGGTTAAACATAACTTAAAAATTAAATACGATAGAACTAGAAAGAAAATAGATTTCAGAATGGGAAGCTATTATATAATTTAAATACATAGCTAATAAAAATGCATAAAACAACTATTTTAATTTTAGATTAATTATTAGGAAATTAAATTTAAACCTATCACAGCATTAATAGCAAAACAAACAGGTTAAAAAAAATATGAAAAATAGATATTAAAAATAAATAATAATAAATGCCATAAATTTAAAAAATTGAGTTACCTCTCGTTATTTTCATTGTTATTAAATTGTAAAATATTTTAAAAGAAAGTTTTATTATTTTAATTTTTATTTTTCATAAAACATCTTCAAACGTAAGCCTACAAAGCTAAACTAACTAAAATTTAATAAAACATTGGATAATTGCTGAAAACTGTGTGTTAAATTTTTAATTTTAACTTAGTTAAAAATAAAAATAAACGATTTGTATGAATAAGATTTTTACCAAATTCGTCTTCCATACTTGGCATTTTTGGTCCTGAAAAAGTGTTGACAGATGTAATAACAAGGATACCGTAATTGACAAACGCTTTTTTTAAACATTTCAGGAAGTAAGCAAATAATTCTTGTTTCAAGTCAAGTTTAAATTCGGTAATTTGAATAAAATAATGTCAGCGAGGTGTATTTTATTTTTGTAAGATTTCTTTAAAACCGAGAATTGGCTTCTGTTTACAATCGATTATAAAATAGTTAAAATTTCAAATTTTAACTTTTTTTTTTTAATCTAAATTTTTTTTTATTCCGATCAATATAATTTCGGTTTGAAATACAGCAGGGTATTTTGCTTACTGTAATTAGTAAATTTGATCTCTTGGGCTTCAAAAAAGCTTTTTTTTATTTCTAAAAATTAGATTTAAATTGGGGTTTCGAAAATGAGTGGATGTACCTAAAACATTAAAAATATCTCCAAACAGGGATTGACTAGATAATTAGTGTTGCAGACTCCTGCTCAGACACGTTTGTGGTTTGTGCTTGTACAATATACGCTGAGTCCACCTGTGGTTTATACTGCAACTACTCAGCGGACCTTAGTTACAGTTAATGGGAAAGAGAGCATTATCTGACGGAATCAACTGTCTGAACAAAGCCAGCACATTGGGTCACGATGACTTGTGACAGCCATCGACAGCCCCCAAATAGCTGCGGCTACCTCATTTTATTCACATGGATATGGACAACACGTGGTATGGTTTTTCACGCACTTTTAAAATTTAATCCACGATGATATTGCCACCAACAGATTAATAACGTCAAGAACGTCCTGACAAATCAATCATGGTGAGATTCGAACCTGGGTCTCATGGTCGGAAAGCGAAGTTTCTGAACATGTGTTCATAAAGTAGGTATGTAGTAATAATAGTAACCCTACTAAAAATTAAATGTAACTGCCGAAGAAATAAGACCTGCTCACTAAACGGACAGTGTCTAACTAAAAGTATAATTTGCAGATCTAGCATCCATTATTTTTTGATCAACTGAGAACCAATAGAAATACCGCTGTTATCATCATCAAATGACTTTAAACAATAACAGATACAGTAGAAGCACCGCCCTTTCAAAGTACTTCTGGCAATTAAAAACAAAAACCCAATTATCTGGGATATCATCGCAAAATCTTTTAATGGAAAATGAAGTAGATGTAATTAGTCAGTCAGTGAAGTGCCATACGTGATACACACCTTGGGTGATCATGTCTTGAAAGCGACATGACTGACTGAGAAGATTCTCCCGTAGTAGTTTGCTTTCTGTGGTAGACTGGTTGCTGACCAAGACTATAGAACCCAATCTCTCCTATTATTTAACCCATAACTGCAGAGAAGAAACGGATTAATACCTTTCCCAAGGGTATTTGTGTGTAAGTGAGTGCAAGGAATTCAACTTCAAACTCGGGTCCCCGATTTGTCGTTCCGAGTTGATATTCATTGCACCACAATGCACATGCCGTAGAAATTAAACCTGCCCACTAAACAACCAGTGGATGACCAAAGGTATAATTTGCATAGTTAGCATCCATTTTGATGGCGACGTTATTTTCTGATCACCTAAAAACCAATAGAAATACCGTTACTATTATCATCAAATGACTAAGCAATAACAAATACAGTAGTCTGCCCTCTCAAAATACTTCTGGCAATTAAAAACAAAAACCCAATTATCTGAGAATTTTTTTTTATAATCGTGTCACCCCAAGCAAGGCATTTTACTGCCACTGTTGAGCAGGGGGTTTCTTAGAAGGAAAGTTATGAGAAAGAGTAAAAGGTTACAGGGAGTTGTCAGGAAGAGGGTAAGAGAAGGATGTGAATACTGATGAGAGTGAAGTGGACAAAGAAAGGAGCATGAGAGAGAGAGAGAGAGAGAGGATGCTAGTGAAATAGAAGATGACTATTGACTTTACATTTGAATTCTTGAAGATTGTAGCTGTCGGGAAAGCAAGTAAACGGAAGGGAATTCCACAAGTGGGAAGTGCGATAAAAGGAACTGATGGAGTAGAATTTGCGTTTACAATTTATTGGTTTCACAGTAAAGGGGTGGGACCTAGTTGCTAATCTTGTGGCTCGAGTAAATTCGTATATAAAGGGGGTACCAGTGAACTAAGTTCATCGGAGCAGAAGCCGTGAAACTATTTGTAGAAGAGACACAGGGAAGCAAAATCTAAATTTTATCATGGAAAATGAAGTAGATATAATTAATGCCTTAAAAAAAATTAAAACATTTAAACAACCCTAATTTACTAAACAAAATAATTGAATTGATGATTACAAGCAAACAAAATTAAATATCTGCTCAAATACCTTGACCTGGATTAACATATTTTTCTTTGTAGATCTTTTTACATTATTTTTATTATTAATGTCTTGTATTCCTCTAAAATGAAAACAACTAATCCTCCTTGAATCATAGGCCCAAAACGTATAAACTCTGCCCTAAACATATTTTGCCAATTAATTTAAATTAAAATTTTAGGATTTTAATTACTAATTTCATGTATTAGTTCAAATCAAATTATACAATTAAAAAAAATTGACTACCAGCTTCATCATTCAACCACGGCAGTGGTTAAATATATGTTTTAAGACAGACATTGGGTGAATCTAGGCAGCTTTTATGCTTCAACACTAATTCAGTTCTCAACCAAATTTAAAACTGTTTAGAGAGTTAGATAGAACGCCTCCTTAGCTACATTTTGAAAAAAGAAAAAATTGAATTTGTGTTCAATATAAAAAAAAAAGTTACATCAAAATATGTAAAGTCCGAAAAGGGAGACTAACCACATAAGTACATAAATGAGTGAGTAACTAATGCTTCTAATAATAAATTTTATTCTTAATAACTTTTTTTCTTAATATTTTATTTGCGGTTTTCAACATTTAAATTCTGATATCTTATTTTTGTTAATCAAACTTTCATTATCATATATTTGATCAGAATTGATTATCAGAATTAATTATAAATCAATTTTTTATAGTTTTTTTTAATCAGTTGCATACAAATATTTACTTTTTTAAATATTTTTGAATGCGGTTTTCAGCATTAGGGAAGAATCCTGGATTGCATGGAAAAATGCGTGCATGAAAAGTAATATTTTTAAAGATTATATTAAACCTGGAAAAGAACAGGACAAGTTATTAAAACTGGAAAAGTAAAGGACAAGATATTCTAGTGAAGTAAAAAGTAAGAAATTTTTTAAATATGGCATTCAAATTCTATTTTTTAGCTGCAAAATTTTAAGTAAGAATTTTTTTTTACTTCACTAGATAATAACCTGTTCTTTTTTCAGGTTTGTAATAGAATCTTAAGAATATTACTTTTTATGCATGCATTTTTCGAATTTTCATGTCGAAAACCTTCCTCGAAAAAGTGTTCGGACCGAGATCAACACGAAGCCTAAAAAAAAAGCTCCGATACGAGTAATCATCTAACAGAAAGCGCTCAATACATACAGATGTAGAGCGAAATAAATAGATAGATAACACCTAATGAGCCAGACGAACCTACCTAGGTTTCACCTAAACGAATCGTCAGAGAAAGCTGACGATCCATTTAGGTGAAACCTAGGTACGTTCGTCTGGCTCATTTGGGGTTATCTTTATATATATATATATATATATATATATATATATATGAGAGAGATAGATAGAGAGAGAGAGAGAAAGACGATTATCGAAACTTGGTTATAAACAACCGACAATTTGAAATGAATTGTTTGAACATTATTTATTATCGATACTCGTATTTAAGTAGATATTCTGTTTTTTAATTAAACAGTATTATATATTTATATCTACTGGCCCGATTATTTACGATAAAAAATAATGTTCAAACAAATCATTTCAAATTGTCGGTTGTTTATAACCAAGTTTCGTTAATCTTCGTTAATTTCCGTAACATGTTTACATTCGTTGACATTACGATACATTTCAGGGCAGATACGGTTATTGCGATAAATCGAAAACTGTTATATAGGCTATATTAAAACCTCATTTAGACTAATGGTCATTCGTAGTCGAGTGGTCTAAGACCTGCCAGATTACATGGTAGCTTCCCTTATATGGATAGGGGTAGCAAAAAATAATGTTCAAACAAATCATTATATATATATATATATATGTGTGTGTGTGTGTGTGTGTGTGTGTGTGTGTTTGTGAAGCAATTATAAAACCTCCACGTATTCGTTAAAAAAAAAAAAAAAAAAAAAAAAAGGAAAAGAAAAAAAGTCATACATAAAAAAAAAAATAACTCAAACTTAATTAAAAGTCTCAGCGGTAAAATATTTGTTATTAAGAGGAAAGATCAAAGGATTTTTGAATATCATCTTTTTTTTCCTTTTTAGAACCTTTAAAATAGTTCCCTCGTAAAGATCTGGTCAAAAATGGGGAGTTAAATATAAGGATTATTGTAAATAAAGAGGAAGTGAATGAGAAAACACAGAGACAGAAAAATGGGAAATAGGTATTAACTCTCATTTAAAGTCTAAACATTTCGGATTGTAGGGGGTTGCTTACACAACCCTGTGTTCCAAGGTGGTCCCCCATCTCGGTACTGATCGGGTTTCAGTCAGTTACGTGCCATACATGATACACGCTTGGGTGATTATGTCTCGAAAGAATCATGGTTGACTGGGCAGATTTTTTCCGCAGTAGGTTGTCATTACTTTCTGCGGTAAACTGGTTGCCAACCAAAGCTATAGAATCTAGTCTACCCAACTATTTAACTCATGAAGAAGAAACGACGGATTAATACGTTTCCCAAAGAGCGTAAATGAATGCAACTAATTCAACTGGAATTCGAACTTAGCTCTCCGATTTCTCGTTCCGGGCTGATATCCACTGCTCCACATTTCATGCTACTTAGATTTTTGTTGATAGGACGGGAAGCAGTGAAAGACTGGGGAAACGGAGAGGGTGAAGAAAAATAGGAAAAAAAAGAAAAAAAGAAACTTAAACGAATAAAAAAAATTAAGGAAAACTTTTAAAAAAAGTATCTTGAGTCAGTGTAACTCACAAAAGTCAGAAAAAAAAAATGAAAAACTGAATGAACAAAAATTAAAATAAAGAAAAAAGAAAAAATATCAGCGAAAAACAAAACTGAAAAGAGTGAGTTTTGTTTTACGGTATATCAACCTCTATGGGTTATTTCATGCCAAAAAGGTGAAGTTTTAAGGTATTTTTTAAATGTTCGGTTATAATGAGAAAGTTGATTTAGGCAGATTTTAATGACATTTTTTTGTTTTTATTCTTTTTTTATTTTAGAAAACTGAAAATGTCTTCTAGCTTTATATTCAAAAACGTTTTGCTGACAATTTTCTCTTCAAAACTATACTGTATTATATTTTTCCTTCAAAAATGTATATTTTTCGATAAAATAATATTTTTATGAATATATTTCTATAAAAGTATATTTTTATACTTTCATAGTGTTTTGACCCCAGTTTGGAGATTAACTATTTGCCCATAGCTGGGACCCTAACAGGTGTTACCACTCCGGGTCAGGGTGGACCTAAGAACAGCAATTGAAAGGTAGTTCCATGCTCCAAACAACCTCACAATCAGAGGTCTTGCTGCTGGATGCAGTTTACCATCGTGCCCAGGACCATGAAAAATAAGATAAAACGAAAAAAGAAATCGAAAGAAAAAGAAAATGAACGAACGAATTAAAAACAAAACGAAGAAAGAAAAATTCTGGACAAGTTAGAAAAATGAAGGAAAAAAAAAAAAACCGAAACAACAAAAGACGTAAATGTTCTTTCTTTTGTCAGGACAGTCAGAGCAGTGACAGACAGGGAAGGAATTTAACGAGAGTTCCCGGCGTGGGAATTGACGGTGGCGCCATCTATGTCAGTTTGCAAGCGGGGAAAAGGTAGCTACATCAAAGAGACTGGCAGGAGACAGACACCGGCCGGACGTTGATTTATCTTGAAAGGCCCGGTAAAACTATTTTTACGCTGGACAATTTTTTCGTCCAATACACAGGTACTTCAAAACAGACGATACACAACTGGCATTTATTCTTCGTCCTAGCAATGATAGATTAAGTGGGCTACAGACATCAGGATGTAACCTGAAATCTCTTTGATGCAGTGGGGAGGTGCTGCTTTAAGGACAAATCCTCAGCGGTGTGGATAAATTAGCTTTCTTTTTTAATATTTATTAATATGATAGTAATTAGACGAGTGTGGGTTGTGGTGTAGTAGATATGAGCTCGGAACGAGAAATCGGAGAGGGGGAGGAGAGAGAGAGAAGCTTAAATTCCGGTTGGATTCGTTATATTCATTTGCACGCAAATACCCTTGGAAAAGGGAATAAATCCACCTTTTCGTCCTCCAGATATGGGTTAATTAGTAAGACATCGCTAAAAAAATTCTCCAAAAATGAAATAAAACTATGTACAAAACACCAGGCGTTGTAAGCTTGGATGTGCGGGTGGTGTAATGGATAATAGTTCGGAATTCTTAATTGGAAAACCGAGCTCGAATTCCAGTTGTGTTCGTTATATGCAATTACGCGCAAAATGCATTTGCGAAAGTTATGAATCCTCTTTTTCCTCCACATATGGGTTAATTCGTGAGACTTGTATCACTAAACCCATTACCTCCAAAAAATAAAATAAAATGACGTAAAAAAATATTTACATTTTTTATCAAAGTGTTGATACGCCGCGAGATTACTCGAGACGACGAATTTTAAAACAAATTGATCTCGACCTGGTAGCTGAGCTTCAGTCACCTTCTCCAACATAATGGGGCTTCCTTCTGTCTCTTCCACAAATACTGACACGGCTTCTGCTCAGATAAGCTTTGCTCCCTGATGCCCTCTCTGCATGAATTTACTTGAGCTACTAGACTAGTTACTAGGTCCCACCCTTTTACAGTGAAACTGATCAAATGTAACCGCAACTTCTACACCATCAGCTTCTTTTATCGCACCTCCCGCCTGACAAGAATTTAAATGCAATGTTAATTGTCATCTCTTATCTTGACACGCATCCCTTCCCTGACAAACCTTGTATCAGGGCTCTTCGCACTTTCCACTACTCTCTTCACATCAGCCTTCTCATATCTCTTATCCATCACCTCTTACGTAACCCCTGCGCACCAGTGGCTGTACTGCCTTGCTTGGAATGAAATGTTTATAAAAAAACTATTTCTAATAGAAAATAATGACATTTAAATATAATTAAAGTACTTTAGTCACTTGAGATAGGGAGAGGGATTATATATATATATATATATATATATATATAGATATAGATAGATAGAGAGAGAGAGTTCTAGCTTCAGTAGTAAAGCTGCTTAAGACTGAATTCATTTTGATTACTGTACACGAAAAATGTGACGCAAAAATCCGAAGCCTCATTAGAATAGAAAAAGACGCTTCCCAAACGTTAGATGTTTTTTTTATTGTATTTTCTTAGCCAAGATCTTTGCCAGATTTTACGCACTCAAAGACTTGATCTTAGGAAATGGTACCTAAGCAAAATAGTAAGTGACAGAAAATATTTCGTTAAAATTAAACTGAAGGTTGGTTTGTGTATGTGCAAGATGGATTCAGGCGGAAAAAGTAATTCCTGGCCGACACAGTGACCCAACCTTCCTAGCAGTGGATTCACGAATATATAGTGGATCCTCTACTTACGAAAGGCTATACATACGAAATTTTCAGGTTACGAAACGCCTCTTCGGATAAATATTGCTTCTTGTTACGAAAGAAATTTCAGGGTACAAAAAGGCGAAAATTTCAAAATACGTGTTGCTACTCGCAGCTCCCGGAGTCCACCTCATTCTCGATAATGCCAATGTCCACCCGCCCGGCCTCGAAGATGATATCCTAGAGGAGTTCTCGTTTATTAAGATGGTGTACCTCCCACCTAACACCACCTCTATCCTCCAGCCTATGGACCAACAAGTCTTTTCGAACTTCAAGAAACTCCTGTTCAAGAGGTGTTTCGACATCATTGAACACACCCAGCTTACATTTCGTGAGTTTTGAAAGCAGCACTTCGATATCATGGCTTGGAGAAAGCTGTAGCCCAATGCTGTTGCCTCACAAGATTTTGACGGGTTCGAGGTGGAGTCTTAGAACCGATTAGGGCATTTATAGGGTAAAAAGCATCTCAACTTACGAAACGACGTCCAGACCGATTTAATTTCGTAAGTAGAGGTTCCACTGTATAAGCCTGACAAAAAATTACGACAGAGAGAAGCAAAAGAGAATGAAGAATACACACGAGTACGAGAGGGAAGGGTGGGTGGGTGAGGGAAAGGAAAGAGAGAAAGAGAGAAAAAAATCTCAACGACACTTTAAACAAGCACAGACCATATCTTTGGAAGAGCTTTATCTCTTGAAGTTTTCTTTTGTTAATGGCTGCCTTTTGTTTAATTAAGAGGAAGAAATAATAATACTAAAAAACAACAAAAAATACATTCTTCGCATGACTCAGGTCATTGGTTATGCCGGGTTATAACCAATGACCTAAGTCAGGAACAAATGCAGGTCAAAAAGAAAAAGAAGAAAAAGAAAAAGAAGTAGAAGAAAAAAAAAAAGAAGTAGAAGAAAAAGAAAAAGAAGTAGAAAAAGAAAAAGTAGAAAAAGTAGAAGTAGGAGTAGAGAAGAAAAACAAGAAAAACAAGAAAAAGAAAAAGAAAAATAAGAAAAAGAAAAAGAAGAAAAAGTAGAAGAAAAAGAAGAAGTAGAAGGAAGAAAATAGAAGAAAAACAAGAAAAAGAAAAAGTAGAAGAAAAGAAAAAGAAAAAGTAGAAATAAGTAGAAGAAGTAGAAGAAAAAGAAAAACAAGAAAAAGAGAAAGAAAAAGAGAAAGAAAGAAAAAAAGAAAAAAAGAAGACAAAGAAGAAGAAAGAAGAAGAAAGTAAAGAAAAGAAAAAGAAAAAGTAGAAGAAAAAGAAAAAGAAAAAAGTAGAAGAAAAAGAAAAAAGTAGAAGAAAAAAGAAAAAAGTAAAGAAGAAAAGAAAAAAGTAGAAGAAAAAGAAAAAAGTAGAAGAAAAAGAAAAAAGTAGAAGAAAAAAGAAAAAGAAGTAGAAGAAAAAGAAAAAAGTAGAAGAAAAAGAAAAGTAGAAGTAAAAGAAAAAGTAGAAAAAGTAGGAAGAAAAAGAAAAAGAAAAGAAAAAAGAAAAAAGAAGAAAAAAAGAAAAAAAGAAAAAAAGAAAAAAGAAAAAAGAAAAAAGAAAAAAAGAAAAGAAAAAAGAAGAAAAAAGAAGAAGAAAAAAGAAGAAAAAAAGAAAAAGAAAAAGAAAAAAGAAGAAAAAGAAAAAAAGAAGAAAAAGAAAAAAAGAAAAAGAAAAAGAAGAAAAAGAAAAAAGAAGAAGAAGAAAAAGAAGAAGAAGAAAAAGAAGAAGAAGAAAAGAAGAAGAAGAAAAGAAGAAGAAGAAAAAGAAGAAGAAGAAAGACTACGAGTTAAATGTTTGATGTACTGACTTTAAAGCTCGTGAATTTTGGCTAATGGAATATTTCAAATTTTACATAGCATTTTATTCTTAGAATTAGAATGCAAACATTAAACTCCGTGTTTTATTTAATTTAATTTAAATTAAATTAGATTAAAGCCACAGATGAAAGGAAATGGGAGTAGAAGCTGAAGAGATTTCATAAAAATCCTCAAATTACTCCACAAATTAATCAAAGATAGAAAACCTTTAAAAGACTCAAGGTTATCGCATTAGACAAAGATTTTACAGACAAATGATGTAATAATTATCAAGAGAATTTGGCAAAGTGAAAACAAATGCGTAGCGGAAAGGGGATTACTAATAATACTGAAATGCGTTTGAACAATCTCAAAATATATATGCAGCCACTCCTCACTTAACGACTTACCTGTTTAACTACCTCGAACTTACGACCAGCTATAAAATCTCATGAGATAAATACAAAAAATAAAAAAAAAAAAGGAAAAAGGCAATTTAATAAAGAAATGGAAATAGTTTTTAAAAATCCAACCAGTTGGTATTGAATGCTGATCGCGTTGTTTTCTCTTTCTTGAATATGAATCAAAATAAAGTGAAAAATCAAGAAAAAAAATTATTTGTCTGTACTTCTGAGATGAGAGAGTTGATTTTCTAAGCGCCGCTTAAAAGTGATACAAAGCCAAAAATGGGGGTAACCAGTGGGGATCGTACTCACTACTCATTTGTAACCGATTCTAGCAAGACAGGCTTGTTAACCATTACACCACGCCGAGGTGCCCCTTCTGAGAGGAGATGGTATTTACTTTTCTTCAAACTGCAGTCCACATCTTGTCATGTTTACGACTTTTCGATCGATGTACACTACGGCCTTCTTCAGGTGCTAGCAATTTTGAATCGAACCCTTTAGTTCGATCACTTTGGGTAAAGTCACTGGAAAGAACCAACGCCTATATCTAAGAGGGATTGATTCTAATTTCCTAGTACTTGAAGAAGGCCGGAGCGTACAGCAGCTGAAGCGTCGTAAACATGTCAATAAAGATGAAGACAACATCCTGAACAATAAATATAAAATAAAGATTTCCTTTTGTATTTCCAGTCCGCAAACCGAAATAGTATACAGAATATAAGGATGACATTTCGAATTAGTTTATTGCGTTTACGGTTCTGGACAGAACTGGTGTAGTCAGTCAGTCAGTTAAGTGCCATACGTGATACACGTTTTGGGCGATCATGTCTCGAAAGAGACATGACTGGGCAGTAGGTTCCCATTGCTTTCTGCGGTAGACTGGATACCAACAAAGGCTATAGAACCCAATCTGTCCCGTTGTTTGACTCATAGCTAGAGGGGGAGAGATGCATTATATTATTACGTAGTAAATTAGTGGGGGGTCAGTTTATTACTTCATAACAATAGTAACCCGATCCCCCACTTGATAATCAGTAGAAGCTTTAATCATGATTCCAACTATTATATTCAGCCAAACAGTTAAGTGCCATACGTGATACACGCTCAAATGTATGAACGTCTATGAAAGGGTTCAAATGTATGAACGTCTATGAAAGGGTTCAAATGTATGAACGTCTATGAAAGGGTTCAAATGTATGAACGTCTATGAAAAAGCTGCTATGAAAGTCGGTTTTCCGTGTAGGGCCAGGAAGTTTTTCCTGGCTGAAACTATCCTGCACATATACAAATCTACCATCCGCCCGTGCATTAAGTTATTACTGTCATATCTGGTCGGGTGCTCCTGCTATCCACTTAGGTGTCCTCGACCAAATCCAACGGAGAATCCGTAATTTGATCGATCCCAACTTGGTAGCTAGGATACAGTCGCTTTCTCACCAATGCAATGTGGCTTCCCTGTGTCTCTTCTACGAATACTTTCACGGCTTCTGCTCTGATGAACTTAGCTCACTGGTACCACCTATATATGAATTTACTCGAGCCACAAGATTAGCAACTAGGTCCCTTTAACTGTGGAACAAATTGTAAACGCAAACTCTACTCCATCAGCTTCTTTTCTCACATTTCTTGCCTGTGGAATTTCCTTCCGCTAACTTGCTTTCCAGACAGCTACAATCTTCAAGAATTCAAATGTAAAGTCAATAGTCATCTCCTGTCTCACTAATGCTTTTCTACATCCACTCCACTCTCATAAGTACTCTCTTCCCGACAGCCCCTGCAACCTCTCACTCTTCATAACATTCCTCCTATGTAACCCCCTGCAAAACAGTAGCAGTAAAATGCGTTGCTTGGGGCGACACGATTAAAATATATAAGGATGATATTTCGAATTAGTTTATTGCGTTTACGGTTCTGAACAGAACTGTGGTGTAGTCAGTCAGTCAGTTAAGTGCTATACATGATACACGCTTTGGGCGATCATGTCAAATGAGACATGACTGAGTGGGCAGAAGATTATCCCGCAGTAGGTCGCCATTGTTTTCTGCGGTAGACTGGTTGACAGCCAAGGCTATAGAACCCAATCTGTCCTGTTATTTAATCCATAACTGGATGGGAGAGACAGATTAATACCTTTACCAAGGGTTTTTGCGCGTAAGTGAATGCAAGAAATTCAAGTAGAATTCGAACTCGGCTACCCAATTTCTCTTTCCGAGCCGATATCCACTGCACCACAACGCACATCCAACTTTCTTCTTCTTCTATGTATCTTGTCTTTTCAGGACGTAGGCGATCATGGCCTTGCACGTCTCCCTATCTCTGGTGGCTCTTAGCACGCTTTCTCGCTAACGTCTCTCAGCCTCTATTCTGTCATCCACCTCCTCAGGCCCTTCAAATATGTTATCCGCTGCTTTCCCCTGTCTCTTTTTCCCCCTCTATCTAGCCTGTCAGGATCAGGTTCTCCAAGCCATCCTTCCTTATTGCATGTCCCAGGAACTTCAGTTGTCTCTGCCTGATGCTCAATATTAATTTCCTTTTCGTTTCCCTCCTTTCCAAAACCTCATCATTGCTCACATGCTCGGTCCACGATATCCGCAGCATCCTTCTGTAGAACCACATTTCAGCTGCTTCAAGTTTTCCCTTCATCTTTGATGATATTGCCCAGCATTCACTGCTATATTGAAGAACAGACATGACATAGCAATCTAGTACTCTTTGTTTCTAGTGAAATCTACTTCCGTCTTCAGTTGGAACACTTCCCAGGTATTTAAATTTTCGTACCTGCTTGATTTTAACACCGCCCACCTGTATTTGGCACTTTGGGTTGCTCTTTTTGCTGATGACCATGCATTCGTTTTCTTTAGCTACCCTAAAAGCACATAATTATCATATGAACGTCAGGCTGTTGATCATGTGAGATTCGAAAGGAATCCTGGACTATGTGCTTCTGCCAAGTAACCAGTCAATTGAAAATTCTGAAAAAATCTTGCTCGCAACTGGACGAATTAAAAAGGTAGCAACCGAAGAAAAAATGCTTTATTTATCGAGAAAACACGAAAATTATGGGAAAACGGAATCTTTAAGTTGGGGTAAAAATGAAGGAAGCTTGCGAAACAAAATGGTTCATATTTTGTTGAATGAATATTTAATGACATTTGTTTGTTTTAATTTTCCTTAAATATCGGTATGAACTTTCCGGACAACTTTACGTCCTATACATATCTATGAAAAATTTTAATGCTTGTCTATATTTATGAGAGAAGGTATTGTAAATGTTTACGTCATCTTATTTACCATATTGACGACGTTGTATGTTCCAGGTAATTGAAATGAAGAGCCCAGTCCTGAGTATCGCAATGAAGATGAAAACAACAGTCCGAACAATGTAAATAATTACAATACCTCATCTCAGAAATATTGACAGATCCTGAAGAAGGCCGGAGCGTACAACAGCTGAAACAGCATGATTATGGCAACAAAGATGAGGACAACAGTCCGAACAATTTAAATAGTGTAAATAATTACAATACCACGTCTCGGAAATATTGACAGACTCTAATGGAGGCCCGAGCCTACAACAGCTGAAATATCGTGACTATGGCAACAAAGATGAGGACAACAGCCCGAACAATGTAAATAGCACAAATGATTAATTTTAATTTATAAATTAAGCGCATTAAAATAATGAATAATACGGATAGAAAATGAATTCATTCAAAATAATCGTAAGACAAGGGCGTATCTCCCCAGCGTCTCTCATTCCTGCGTATATAAATCTACCATCCCCCCGCCGTGTATTGAATACTGCTGCCATATCTAGTCGGGTGCCCTTGCTATACACCTCGGGGTTCTTGACAAAATCCAACGGCGAATCTGTAATGTGATTGATACCGACTTGGCAGCCCAGCTGCAGTCACTCTCACCGGCGTTTCGTGGCTTCCCTGTTCCTCTTCTATAAATACTTTCACGACTTCTTCTCCAATGAAGTATGAAGTTACACGAGCTACTAGAATAGCAACTGGGTCCCACCCTTTTACAGTGAAACCGATAAAATGTAACCGCAATTTCTACTCTAACAGCTTCTTTTCTCGCACTTCCCACCCGTGGAATTCTCTTCCATTTACTTGCTTCTCCGACAGCTACAATCTCCAGAAATTTAAATGTAAAGTCAATAGACATCTCCTATCTCACTAACTCGTATCCATTCTCTCAAGCTCGTTTTTCATCTACTCCACCCTCATTTTCGCTATTCTTATCCGTCTATTACCCCCACTCCTGGTATTTCCTATAACTAACCCCTCTTTCTCATTCCTTTTCCCCTATGTAACCTCCGTGGTCAAGTTTTTTTTTTCGTTGTGTATAATTTTTTTATGCGATTTTAAGTTTTTCTCTTCAGTACATAAATTATATAAACATTATCCAAGCACTTTCAGCTATACATATCAAGAATCAATCTTATTTTACTTTTAAATGAATATATGAATTCATGTGTGTGTATATACATATATATATATATATACACACACACACACAATGGAACCTGTTGTATGCGGCCACCCCTACTGCCATCAAAAATTGGTCGCATACATCAGGTGGTCGTTCACTAAAGGCTCATCATCATGACCTGTTTACGCCAGGATCGTATGTACATTCTGATGAATGAAATATATTAGAATTTTACCATGTACTGACTGGCCAGATAGAGGGAAAGAAAGAGAGAGGAAGGCAGGGGATAACATATTTGCAGGGCCTGATCAGGTGGATGACGGAACGGGGGTTGCCAGGAGGAACAGGAGCAAACATACTAAGAGCCAAAAAGAAAAGGGAGACGTGGAGAGCCATGATCGCCTACGTCCTTAAAGGACAGGGCACATAGAAGAAGAAAAGCGTCTCTCGTTTCTGCGTATATTTAATCAAACATCGTCACCGTAACCCAGTCCGATGAAAGTCCTAACGGAAGGAATTCACCGCAAAATACATAATTTTTCAGGCGATCTTTTTTTTTTCAAGTACATAAATTATATAAACATTATCCAAGCACTTTCAGCTATACAAGTCCTGGGCATGACAGTAAACTGCATCCGGCAGCAAGGCCTCGGATTGGGAGGTTGTGAGGAGCATGGAACCACCACTTAATTGCTCCTAGGTCCACCCTGACCCGGAGTGGTAGCACCTGTTAGGGTCCCAGCTATGGGCAAATAGTTAACCCCCCAAACTGGGGGCAAAATACTATGAAAGTATAAAAATACTTTTATAGAAAAATTTACATTTTTGAAGAAAAAAATTATTCTAATGATTATTACAAACAAGACATTTTTGAAGGAAAACTATTACCAGCAATACATTTTTAAAGACAAAACTAAAAGACATCTTCAGTTTTCTAAAATAAAAAAAATTTCATTAAAATCTGACTAAATCAACCGTCTTACTATAACTGAATATTAATACCTTAAACCCTACCTTTTTGGAATTAAATAACCCACAGAGGTGTTGATATGCCATTAAACAAAAACTCAAACTTTCAGCTATGCATATCAAGAATCAATGTTATTTTACTTTTAAATAAATACATGAATTCAGTTGTTTGTGTGTATATATATATATATATATATATATAGTAGAAGTTCAATTAGAAACTGTATAAAGAAGAGTATCAAGAGTTCGTAGTAGCTCTTGCAAGAGTGAGTTTATGTGTACGTAGGCAGGGCCAAGCTTACTCCGTTTTTTTGTTTCATTTGTGGGCCAAAAAGGTCATTTGGGAATTCACTCCCGGGCGTGATTATGGAGTTTCCATTGGACAACAAACTTCGCGTCGGCTCGCGGAAAGGGTCTTGTATTTGAATTTTGTTTTTTTTAGATGTTTTTTTTTTCTGGTTTTCTATTGGCCGATTTTGAATTGGCTTTTGCGTGTGTGCTAAGGTCAATGCTTAGCATTTGAATTTTTAAATCTATAACTTGTTTTATTCACTACAATATCTAGAAGTAGGAATGTTTTATTTTTCAAAACAGGGTCAGGACGTTGTGGCCGTGACCATAGTTGATATTATTGAGTGTTGGCTTGTTAATAATATATATATATTATTGATAGCTACTGGACAGAAGAAAAAAAAACACATCACACAAAAAATTATGATACAAAAGTTTATAAGCAGTGAACTACATGAGTGATTCTCTTAACGGAGTCAAAACCTGCAGTGGTATTTATCAATTCATACCATTTTGCTTGCTTATGTTGTCTGTTAATGTGTCCGAAAATCTTCGGTTTTTCGCCTAACGTCCCCAGTTAAACATTCGGTTAGAAGAAAATATTAAAAATGATTACAAACACGAAAATTGATTTTTATGCCTTGTCATTCATGGGATGAATGGGGGAATTGTTTGAATTGGTTGGTTCTGTCTTTTAATGTATATATGACCCAGAGAAGTTTTATTTTGATTTGGGACATTTTTCCTTTATTAATGGAAGTCGACCATTCAGACGCTTCTACACTCTAGAAACGCTCTCAAAATATAATGAATAAAGAAAATTTATGAAAGGGCTGCTAAATAAAATATCGAATTTAAGAAAAGAAAAGAAAAAAAAATGGTCGGCGGTTATTTATTCGGTAATATTCGTGAGATTCCGGAAATAAAGCTAAAGAACGGTAGACGAAAAGCAGTAATGGAGGGAAGATGACGAAAATGTTGAAAAAGAGAAAAATAAAATTTTAAAAAGATCTATATAATCGAAAAAGAAAAAAAAAGATGAAGAATCATTTTTCAAAATAAAGAAACTAAAAAAAATTGAATAAAAGATAACGAATAAAATATCGGGTGGTAAAAGGGAGAATGAATTAAGTTAAAAAAAAAAAAACGGAATAAAAGGCAGAGGAAGAAATGAAATGAAAAGAAAGGAGAAGAACACAAAAAATGCTTTAGAGAAAAGGAAAGGAAGGTAGAATAAGTGACGAGAAAGAAAACAAAGGAAAGAGAAAGAAAGAGAGAGAGAGTAAGAGAGAGAGAGTAAGAGAGAGAGAGTAAGAGAGAGAGTAAGAGAGAGAAGGAAAGAGAGAGAAAGAGAGAAGGAAAGAGAGAGAAAGAGAGAAAGAGAGAGAAAGAAAGAGAAAGAGAGAGAAGAAAAGAGAGAAAGAGAGAGAGAAGGAAGAGAGAGAAGGAAAGAGAGAGAAGGGAAAGAGAGAGAAGGAAAGAGAGAGAGAAGAAAGAGAGACAAGGAAAGAGAAGAAAGAGAGAAGAAAGAGAGAAAGAGAGAGAAGGAAAGAGAGAAAGAGAGAGAGAGAAGGAGAAAGAGAGAAAGAGACGGAAGGAAAGAGATTAGAGAGGAAAGAGAAAGAGAAAATTGGAAGAAAGAAGGAAAGAGAAGGAAAGAGAGAGAAAGGAAAGAGAAAGGAGAGAGAGGAAAGAGAGAGAGAGAGAGAGAGGAGAGAAGGAGAGAGAAAAGAGAGAAGGAAAGAGAGAAGGAAAGAGAGAGAAAGAGGAGAGGAAAAGGAGAGAAAGGAGAGAGAAAGGAGAGAAGGAAAGAGAGAGAGAAGAGAGAGAGAGAAAGAGAGAGAGAGAGAGAAAAAGAGAGAGAGAGAGAGAGAGAGAGAGAGAGAGAGATGAGAGAGAGAGAGAGAGAGAGAGAAGGAGAGAGAGAGAAA
Source organism: Ascarosepion bandense (assembly GCA_037127315.1). Taxonomy (NCBI): domain Eukaryota; kingdom Metazoa; phylum Mollusca; class Cephalopoda; order Sepiida; family Sepiidae; genus Ascarosepion; species Ascarosepion bandense. Next base: position 2,300,377 of record JBBBDQ010001063.1, on the reverse strand, counting down.
GATAAAACAGGAACGAGAAAAAAATGAACAAACACGAAACACAAAAATGTTTAAAAATCCAGTTGATGATCTGTTTTTAGAATGTAATCGACACTAACTACCCGGACTTTTCCCCACTTTTTGGACAGAGTTCACACCACTTCTGGACAACCATCACAACACCCGATCCATTTTCTTTGCAAACTCCTCAAATACTTTTAGACTCTGGTATTCTAACCAGTTCCCGTTTTTAAATCAATAAAAACGCCGCCATCGGGTGAAGAAATGTCCTTTCTCGACATTTGGAATGTCAAGATGACGGTTTTCAAAACTTAATTTTCCGACTGAATCAACTATAAAAATCGTTGTGACCCCCCCCCCCCACACACACACACACCCCATACACTAAGAAAAAAAATAGTTTCGTCCTCAACAAGTTAATTAAATTTGCTGATTACGCTTATCGTTGAAAGCGGATTCGACAAGCGCCTTGTGGTTAAGGCCGTTGGTCATTTCGCAGAGGTCATTGGTAGAAAATAATTCAGATTACAGGATCGACGATGCACTCAGTCGTCACTTCATGGCAGGCTGTTTATCAAAACCCGGACTTACGACCAGTTATATCGTAAGTTCATGCAAAAAACTTTCATCTTTTGCGGACAGAGAAAAAGAGAGAAAAAAAAAACGAACAAGAAAGAGAGAAAAAAAAGCAAAGACAGAAAAGAGAGAGAGAAAAAAAAAAACAAAGACAAAGAAAAAGAGAGAAAAAAACAAAGACAAGAAAGAGAGAAAAAACAAGGCAAGAAAAGAGAGAAAAAACAAGACAAGAAAGAGAGAAAAAAACAAAGACAAGAAAAGAGAAAAAAAACAAAGACAAGAAAGAGAGAGAAAAAAAAACAAGAAAAGAGAGAAAAAAACAAGAAGACAAGAAAAGAGAGAAAAAAAACAAGAAGACAAGAAAGAAAGAAAAACAAGAAAGAAAGAGAGAAAAAACAAAGACAAGAAAAGAGAGAGAAAAAGAAAGCAAGAAAGAGAGAGAAAAAACAAAGACAAGAAAGAGAGAAAAAAACAAGAAAAAGAAAAAGAGAGAAAAAAACAAAAGAAAAAGAAAGAAAACAAAGACAAGAAAGAGAGAGAAAAAAAACAAAGACAAGAAAAAGAGAGAAAGAAACAAAGACAAAGAAAGAGAGAAAAAAAACAAAGACAAGAAAGAGAGAGAAAGCAAGAAAACAAAGACAAGAAAGAGAGAGAAAAAAAACAGAACAAGAAAAAGAAAGAAAAAAGCAAGAAAGAAAGAGAGAGAAAAAAAACAAAGACAAGAAAGAGAGAGAAAAAAAGACAAGAAAGAGAGAGAAAAAAAGACAAGAAAAAGAGAGAAAAAAAACAAAGACAAGAAAGAGAGAGAAAAAAACAAAGACAAGAAAGAAAGAGAGAGAAAAAAAAAACAAAGACAAAGAAAGAGAGAAAAAAAAAACAAAGACAAGAAAAGAGAGAAAAAAAAACAAGAAAGAAAGAGAGAGAAAAAAGAAACAAAGACAAAGAAAGAGAGAAAAAAAACAAAGACAAGAAAGAGAGAAAAAGAAACAAGAAAGAAAAAGAGAGAAAAAAAAAACAAAGAAAGAAAGAGAGAGAAAAAAACAAAGACAAGAAAGAGAGAAAAAAAACAAAGACAAGAAAGAGAGAGAAAAAAAGAGAAAGAAAGAGAAAAAAAACAAGAGAAAGAAAGAGAGAAAAAAACAAAAGAAAAGAGAAAAAAACAAAGAGAGAAAGAGAGAAAAAAACAAAGAAAGAAAAAGAGAAAAAAAAAAGAAAGAAAAAGAAAAAAACAAGAGAGAGAAAGAGAGAAAAAGAAAGAAAGAAAAAAACAAAGAAAGAAAAGAGAAAAAAACAAGAAAGAAAGAAACAAGAAAGAAAGAAAGAAAGCAAGAAAGAAAAAGAGAGAAAACAAGAAAGAAAAGAGAGAAAAAAACAAAAGAAAGAAAGAAAAACAAAAGAAAGAAAGAAAAAAAACAGAGAAAGAGAGAAAAAACAAAAGAAAGAGAGAAAAACAAAGAGAAAGAAAGAGAGAAAAAACAAAAGAAGACAAGAGAAAAAACAAAAGAGAAGATAGAAAAAACAAGAAGACAGAAAAAAACAAAGAGAGAAAAAGAGAAAAAACAAGGAAGGAGAAAGAGAAAAAGACAAAAGAGAGAAAAAGACAAGAGAAAGAAAAGAGAAAACAAGAGAAAGAGAGGAAATTGAGCAAAGAGCAGAAAAGAAAAGAGAGAAAAGTGATCAACATAAGAGAAGAAAAAACAGTGTGAAACGTAGTGAAGGTGGATCAGAGATACAAATAAAGTATTGATAAGATTTCTTCAGTAGATATAAGACGGCGCATTTATCAATAGAAAGTCACAGTCGATTATTTGATTGTCGACGTTTCAGTGGCATTTTGAAATTTCCCGCTTTTTCCCCCGAAAAAAAAAAAAAAAAAAAAAAAAAGGTGTGACGCGAGTTCAAAGCAACAACGTCGACGCCGACTGAAATGTTGATTATGTAAATAAAATTGAAAAGAATTCAATGAATGAAACTGGCAGAGTTTCTTGAAATCAATAATTTTGATTGGCTGGAAAAGTTCGAGACAGGAATTTTGAAGGAATAACTGAAGAAAACAGAAAGGTGACAGCGAAAATACTAGAAAATAATGACAGAAATGCTAGAAGAAAAAGGACAGCGAAAATTTGAAGAAGGAGAAAAATTAGCAAAAATGATAAGCAAAAAAAAAAAAAAAAAAAAAAAGACAGACAAAGGAAAGTCGAAGAAAACAGAGTGAAAAGAGAGAAACAGAGTGAAAAGAGAGAACAGAGTGAAAGAGTGAAAGAGTGAAAAGAGAGAACAGAGAGAAAGAGAGAACAGAGAGAGAAAGAGTGAAAAGAGAAAAGAGTGAAAAGAAAGAGAACAGAGTGAAAAGAGAGAACAGAGTGAAAAAGAGAGAACAGAGTGAAAGAGAAGAACAGAGTAAAAGAGAGAACAGAGTGAAAGAGAGAACAGAGTGAAAGAGAGAACAGAGTGAAAAAGAGAGAACAGAGTGAAAAGAGAGAACAGAGAGAAAGAGAGAACAGAGAGAAAGAGTGAAAAAGAGAGAAAGAGTGAAAAGAGTGAAAAGAGAGAAAAAGAGTGAAAAGAGTGAAAAGAGAGAGAGAGAGAACAGAGAGAGAGAGCAGAGTGAAAGAGAGAACAGAGTGAGAAAGAGAGAACAGAGAGAACAGAGGAAACAGAGTGAAAGAGAGAACAGAGAGAACAGAGTGAAAAGAGAGAACAGAGAGAACAGAGAGAACAGAGAGAAAGAGAGACAGAGAGAACAGAGTGAGAAAGAGAGAACAGAGAGAATAAGTGAAAAAGAGAGAACAGAGTGAAAAAGAGAGAACAGAGTGAAAGAGAGAACAGAGTGAAAGAGAGAACAGAGAGAACAGAGTGAACAGAGTGAAAAAGAGAGAACAGAGAGAACAGAGTGAACAGAGTGAAAAAGAGTGAACAGAGTGAAAGAGAGAGAACAGAGTGAAAGAGAACAGAGAGAACAGAGTGAACAGAGAGTGAACAGAGAGAACAGAGTGAAAAGAGAGAACAGAGTGAAAAAGAAGAGAGAACAGAGTGAAAGAGAGAACAGAGAGAACAGAGTGAAAAGAGAGAACAGAGAGAACAGAGAACAGAGAGAACAGAGAACAGAGAGAACAGAGAACAGAGAGAACAAGTGAAAAGAGAACAGAGTGAAAAGAGAGAACAGAGAGAACAGAGTGAAAGAGAGAACAGAGAGAACAGAGTGAAAAGAAAGACAGAGTGAACGAGTAAGGTGAAAGAGAGAACAGAGTGAAAGAGAGAACAGAGAGAACAGAGTGAACAGAGAGAACAAGTGAACAGAGAGAACAGAGTGAGAAAGAGAGAAAGAGAGAACAGAGTGAAAGAGAGAGAACAGAGTGAAAAAGAGAGAACAGAGAGAAAGAGAGAACAGAGTGAGAAAGAGAACAGAAGAACAGAGTGAAAAGAGAACAGAGTGAACAGAGTGAAAAAGAGAGAGAACAGAGTGAACAGAGTGAGAAAGAGAGAACAGAGAGAACAGAGTGAGAAAGAGAGAACAGAGAGAACAGAGTGAAAAGAGAACAGAGAGAACAGAGTGAAAGAGAGAACAGAGAGAACAGAGTGAAAAGAGAGAGAACAGAGAACAGAGTGAAAAGAGAGAGAACAGAGAGAACAGAGTGAAAAAGAGAGAACAGAGAACAGAGAGAACAGAGTGAAAAAGAGAACAGAGAGAACAGAGTGAAAAAGAGAACAGAGAGAACAGAGAACAGAGTGAAAAGAGAGAACAGAGAGAACAGAGTGAGAAAGAGAGAAAAGAGAGAACAGAGAGAACAGAGTGAAAAGAGAGAGAACAGAGAACAGAGTGAGAAAGAGAGAACAGAGAGAACAGAGTGAAAAGAGAGAACAGAGAGAAAAGAGTGAAAAGAGAGAACAGAGTGAAAAAGAGAGAACAGAGAGAACAGAGTGAAAAGAGAGAACAGAGAGAACAGAGTGAAAAGAGAGAACAGAGAGAACAGAGTGAAAGAGAGAACAGAGAGAACAGAGTGAAAGAGAGAACAGAGAGAACAGAGTGAAAAGAGAGAACAGAGAGAACAGAGTGAGAAAGAGAACAGAGAGAACAGAGTGAAAGAGAGAACAGAGAGAACAGAGTGAAAGAGAACAGAGAGAACAGAGTGAACAGAGAGAAAGAGAGAACAGAGAGAACAGAGTGAAAAAGAGAACAGAGTGAAAAGAGAACAGAGAGAACAGAGTGAAAAGAGAACAGAGAGAACAGAGTGAAGAAAGACAGAGAGAACAGAGTGAGAAAGAGAACAGAGAGAACAGAGTGAAAAGGAGAACAGAGAGAACAGAGTGAGAAAAAGAGAACAGAGAGAACAGAGTGAAAAGAGAACAGAGAGAACAGAGTGAAAAAGAAAGAGAACAGAGAGAACAGAGTGAAAAAGAGAACAGAGAGAACAGAGTGAAAGAGAGAACAGAGAGAACAGAGTGAAAGAGAGAACAGAGAGAACAGAGTGAAAGAGAGAGAGACAGAGAGAACAGAGTGAAGAGAGAGCAGAGAGAGAACAGAGTGAGAGAGAACAGAGTGAAGAGAGAACAGAGAGAACAGAGTGAAAGAGTGAAAAAGAGAGAACAGTGAAAAGAGAGAACAGAGTGAAAGAGAGAACAGAGAGAACAGAGAACAGAGTGAAAGAGAACAGAGAGAACAGAGTGAAAAGAGAGAACAAGGAAAGAACAGAGTGAAAAGAGAACAGAGAGAACAGAGTGAAAAGAGAGAACAGAGAGAACAGAGTGAAAAAGAGAGAACAGAGAGAACAGAGTGAAAGAGAGAACAGAGAGAACAGAGTGAAAGAGAGAACAGAGAGAACAGAGTGAAAGAGAGAACAGAGAGAACAGAGTGAAAAGAGAGAGAACAGAGAGAACAGAGTGAGAAAGAGAGAACAGAGAGAACAGAGTGAAAAGAGAGAACAGAGAGAACAGAGTGAAAGAGAGAACAGAGAGAACAGAGTGAAAAGAGAGAACAGAGAGAACAGAGTGAAAAGAGAGAACAGAACAGAGTGAAAAGAGAGAACAGAGAGAACAGAGTGAAAGAGAACAGAGAGAACAGAGTGAAAGAGAGAACAGAGAACAGAGAGAACAGAGTGAAAAGAGAACAGAGAGAACAGAGTGAAAAGAGAACAGAGAGAACAGAGTGAAAAGAGAGAACAGAGAGAACAGAGTGAAAGAGAGAGAAAGAGAGAACAGAGAGAACAGAGTGAAAAAGAGAGAACAGAGAGAACAGAGTGAAAGAGAGAACAAGTGAAAAAGAGAGAGACAGTGAAAAGAGAGAGAGAGAGAGAACAGAGAGAAAAAGAGTGAAAGAGAACAGAAGGTGAAAAGAGAGAACAGAGAGAACAGAGTGAAAAGAGAGAACAGAGAGAACAGAGTGAAAAGAGAGAAACAGAGAGAACAGAGTGAAAAGAGAGAACAGAGAGAACAGAGTGAAAGAGAGAACAGAGAGAACAGAGTGAAAAGAGAGAACAGAGAGAACAGAGTGAAAGAGAGAACAGAGAGAACAGAGTGAACAGAGAGAAAGAGAGAACAGAGAGAACAGAGAGAACAGAGTGAAAGAGAGAACAGAGTGAAAGAGAACAAGTGAAAAAGAGAACAGAGAGAACAAAGGTGAAAGAGAACAGAGAGAACAGAGTGAAAGAGAACAGAGAGAACAGAGTGAAAAGAGAACAGAGAGAACAGAGTGAAAAGAGAACAGAGAGAACAGGTAGAGAAAGAGAACAGAGAGAACAGAGTGAAAAGAGAACAGAGAGAACAGAGTGAAAAAGAGAACAGAGAGAACAGAGTGAAAAGAGAACAGAGAGAACAGAGTGAAAAGAGAACAGAGAGAACAGAGTGAGAAAGAGAACGAAACAGAGTAAGAAAGAGAACAGAGAGAACAGAGTGAAAAGAGAACAGAGAGAACAGAGTGAGAAAGAGAACAGAAAGACAGAGTGAGAAAGAGAACAGAGAGAACAGAGTGAAAAGAGAACAGAGAGAACAGAGTGAAAAAGAGAACAGAGAGAACAGAAGTGAAAGAGAACAGAGAGAACAGAGTGAGAAAGAGAACAGAGAGAACAGAGTGAAGAAAGAGAACAGAGAGAACAGAGTGAAAAGAGAACAGAGAGAACAGAGTGAGAAAGAGAGACAGAGAGAACAAGTGAAAAGAGAACAGAGAGAACAGAGTGAAAAAGAGAACAGAGAGAACAGAGTGAAAAAGAGAGAGAGAGAGAGAGAGAACAGAGAGAACAGAGTGAAAAGAGAACAGAGAGAACAGAGTGAAAGAAAAGAGAACAGAGAGAACAGAGTGAAAAGAGAACAGAGAGAACAGAGTGAAAAGAGAACAGAGAGAACAGAGTGAAGAGAGAACAAGAGAGAACAGAGTGAAGAGAGAACAGAGAGAACAGAGTGAAGAGAGAACAGAGAGAACAAGTGAAAGAGAACAGAGAGAACAGAGTGAAAGAGAACAGAGAGAATGAGTGAAAGACAGAGAGAACAGAGTGAAAAGAGAACAGAGAGAACAGAGTGAAAGAGAACAGAGAGAACAGAGTGAAAAGAGAACAGAGAGAACAGAGTGAAAAGAGAACAGAGAGAACAGAGTGAAAAGAGAACAGAGAGAACAGAGAAAGAGAACAGAGAGAACAGAGTGAGAAAGAGAACAGAGAGAACAGAGTGAAGATAGAACAGAGAGAACAGAGTGAAGAGAGAACAGAGAGAACAGAGTGAAGAAAGACAGAGAGAACAGAGTGAAGAGAGAACAGAGAGAACAGAGTGAAGAGAGAACAGAGAGAACAGAGTGAAAGAGAGAACAGAGAGAACAGAGTGAAGAGAGAACAGAGAGAACAGAGTGAGAGAGAACAGAGAGAACAGAGTGAAAGAGAGAACAGAGAGAACAGAGTGAAGAGAGAACAGAGAGAACAGAGTGAAGAGAGAACAGAGAGAACAGAGTGAAGAGAGAACAGAGTGAAGAGAGAACAGAGAGAACAGAGTGAAGAGAGGGTAGAGAGAACAGAGTGAAGAGAGAACAGAGAGAACAGAGTGAAAAAGAGAGACAGAGTGAAAAGAGAGAGAGTGGGAGTGTGACAGAGAAAAGAGAAAAAGGCGAAAAGAAAATCAGGAAAAAAAGAATAAAGAGAAAGAGAAAATAAAGAGATAGCAAAAGCAAAAGCAAAATAGAACGAAAAGGAAAATTAAACATGGTGCGAAATTGAACGCTAACTCATCGTGAGTTGAGAGAGCGAAAGAAAACCAAAACAAATAAAAAAAAAAATGAAAGAAAATCGAACAGAAAGTTGAATAGAAGTTCCTGCAACACT
>JBBBDQ010001063.1:2277500-2287500 GCA_037127315.1 Ascarosepion bandense | reverse complement strand
TTCAGAGTGTCAATCTGAACACGGTAAAGAAGATTCGAAAAAGAGTTGCTCGAGTCTAATGAGGATTACGAAGGTGTTTAAAGTGATCACTAGTGATGGCCTCCATAACTCAAAACGGAGGCCTAAGTCAAGTGCCTTGATCAGGTACTGCTCCCCTGGGTCACGAGGGTGGCTGCTGGAAGACACTCTGTCTGAGTTTGAGTTTTGCTTAACTCAATATCAAGGTGGGGGTTTTAACATTTTTTTTTTAATGTTTGGTTATAGTGAGAAGGTTGATATAGTCAGATTTTAATAAAATTTTTATTTAAACAATATAAGGTACGCAGATGATACAGTGCTGATAGCAGACAGAAAGGAAACTACTAGACCTTCTATAGAAGGTAGCTGAAGAGTGACAAGAAAGGACTACAAATAAACTGTAAGAAAACCGAATGCATGGTCACCAGCAAAAAAGGCAGCCCAAAACGCCAATTACAGGTGAGGGACTCTAAAATCAAGCAGGTACAGAAATTTAAATACCTGGGAAGTGTTCTAACAGAAGACGGAAAGTGCGACACTGAGATCCGAAGGCGAATTGGCATGGCGAAAGAAGCATTCCAGAAGTTGAGTAAAGTATTAAGAAACAGGACAATTTCACTAGAAACAAAGAAAAGAGTACTGGATTGCTATGTGATATCGGTTCTTCAATATGGCAGTGAATGTTGGACAACATCTTCGAAGATGAAGGAAAAAATTGAAGCAGCTGAAATGTGGTTCTACAGAAGGATGCTGTGGATATCATGGACCGAGCATGTGAGCAATGACGAGGTTTTAGAAAGGATGGAGACGAAAAGGAAATTTTATTTTAGAAAACTGAACATGTCCTATAGTTTTGTATTAAAAAATGTTTTGCTGAAAATATTTTTTCTTCAAAAATGTATTGTTGATAATATTTTTCCTTCAGAAATGTATATTTTTCTATAAAAGTCTATTTTATGTATATATTTCTATAAAATTATATTTTTATACTTTCATAGTGTTTTGACCCAAGTTTGGGGTAAAACTATCTGCCCATAGCAAGGACCCTAACAGGTGCTACCACTCTAGGTCAGGGTAGGCCTGAGAACTATAGCAATTAAGAGGTGGTTCCATGCTTCTCACAACCTCCCAATCAGAGGACTTGCTGCCGGATGTTGTTTACCGTCATGTCCAGGATCCGCTATATCTGGCAACAGGATTCTGCACCATGCCATACAACCCAGTCATGGCTGTTAGACAATTTCTACGATCTTACATCTGGCCACCCACCTCCCCAGTTTGCGACCCCCTTGATCATTATATGTGGGACGCAGCTGAGCGAGTAATCAACAAAATTCCTTGTAACACCAAAGATAAACTGAAGGCAAAGATTATGGCAACATTCACCAACTTAAACAAGGAAACAATCCAGAAGAGTTGCAAGAGATTCTGAAGTTGTCTGGAGGTCGGTGTTGAAGCCGATAGCGGTTTTATTGAATAAATTTTCTCTTAAGCATTTCAAGATATTTTTGTGTAATTTCGGTTTTTAAAAAGAATGTTAAAATGAGATGTCAGTGTAATTTTCATATTTTGCGTCATTTAGATGACAATTTATCCATAGCATCCTGTATGTGCGAGAGCGTTCTGCTTAACATCAAAGTGTCGCTTCCCAGTACTTCTGCTAGGATCAGTGTTGTGTCAGTGCCCTTTGCCTCCGATCAAATTCTCACACACCAACGGGCATTGCACTTTTGCCCCGCCTCAATAAATATTAATCGATCTGAACGAATTCTGACGGTTAACATCCTCTAAATGATGCTATTTATACTAAAATCAATAAATTTAGCGTTAAAAACACGATCTGTTTGCCTCAAATTCGTATGGTATTTGGTGATACTTGTACAGATTGTATTTCTTGAGAAAGAATGGTGAGTCGACTTAATATTACTACTAAAAGTTGTCTGTTTATAGGAGAGTTTTGTAATTTGTTTGAAGTATCGTGTATATTACGTGTATGGGTAGGTTCCGAAGGCTATCACAATGCGTGTAGTAAAATAATGGAAGGTCAACGTACACACATATAAACCATAAACACGCACTTACAGGCACACACACAAACACCACAATTAACGATAGCAGTAGTAGCGAAAGATGACGATTCGTTGAAAGGGACGGGCCACGAGTGGACGTGGAATCAAGCTATCCTATCATTCTGAAAATGAGACCATGATCTCGAAATATTAATGAATAAGAAATAGGTAATACCCAACACCTTTAACTTCCTTTTTTTTTTTTACTAAACGCATTGTGATAACCTTCAAAACCTACCCATACACTTGGCTCCTTATGTATGAAAGTTAAGTTAGATTTTGACAACATCGGTGACCTCTGTATATCGGTAGAATAGGTCTAAATATATTGATCTTGTGTAATGATTAAATTGTAGTGTTGATAAATACAAAATACATTTTTATAAAACAATACACGACACAGCAGCACATAGACTTTCAATCATAGAAATCTTAGCAAATGATAGAGAGAGTGAGTTCGAGAGGAAGTTTTATATATTAGAGAGAAAGAGTGAGCGAAAGAGAGAGAGAAAGAGCGAGCGAAAGAGAGAGAGAAAGAGTGAGCGAAAGAGAGAGAGAAAGAGCGAGAGAGAGAAAGAGTGAGCGAAAGAGAGAGAGAAAGAGTGAGCGAAAGAGAGAGAGAAAGAGTGAGCGAAAGAGAGAGAGAAAGAGTGAGTGAAAGAGAGAGAGAAAGAGTGAGCGAAAGAGAGAGAGAAAGAGTGAGCGAAAGAGAGAGAGAAAGAGTAAGCGAAAGAGAGAGAGAAAGAGTGAGCGAAAGAGAGAGAGAAAGAGACAGAAAGAGAGAGAGAAAGAGCGAGCGAAAGAGAGAGAGAGAGACATAAGAGAGAGAGAAAGAGTGAGCGAAAGAGAGAGAGAAAGAGTGATAGAAAGAGAGAGAGAAAGAGTGAGTGAAAGAGAGAGAGAAAGAGTGAGCGAAAGAGAGAGAGAAAGAGTGAGCGAAAGAGAGAGAGAAAGATAGAGCGAGAGAGAGAGAGAAAGAGTGAGCGAGAGAGAGAGAGAAAGAGCGAGCGAGAGAGAGAGAAAGAGTGAGCGAAAGAGAGAGAGAAAGAGTGAGCGAAAGAGAGAGAGAAAGAGTGAGCGAAAGAGAGAGAGAAAGAGTGAGCGAGAGAGAGAGAAAGAGTGAGCGAGAGAGAGAGAAAGAGTGAGTGAAAGAGAGAGAGAAAGAAAGAAAGAAAGAGAGAGAGAGAAAGAGACAAAAGAGAGAGAGAAAGAGCGAGCGAGAGAGAGAGAGAAAGAGTGAGTGAAAGAGAGAGAAAGAGCGAGCGAAAGAGAGAGAGAAAGAGTGAGCGAAAGAGAGAGAGAAAGAGTGAGTGAAAGAGAGAGAGAAAGAGTGAGCGAAAGAGAGAGAGAAAGAGTGAGCGAAAGAGAGAGAGAGAAAAAGATAGCGAAAGAGAGAGAGAAAGATAGAAAGAGAGAGAGAGAAAGAGTGAGCGAAAGAGAGAGAGAAAGAGAAAGAAAGAGAGAGAGAAAGAGTGAGCGAAAGAGAGAGAGAAAGAGTGAGCGAAAGAGAGAGAGAAAGAGTGAGCGAAAGAGAGAGAGAAAGAGTGAGCGAGAGAGAGAGAAAGAGCGAGCGAGAGAGAGAGAGGAAAGAGAAAGAAAGAGAGAGAGAAAGAGTGAGTGAAAGAGAGAGAGAAAGAGCGAGCGAGAGAGAGAGAAAGAAAGAGAGAGAGAAAGAGCGAGCGAAAGAGAGAGAGAGAGCGAGCGAAAGAGAGAGAGAAAGAGTGAGCGAAAGAGAGAGAGAAAGAGTGAGCGAAAGAGAGAGAGAAAGAGCGAGCGAAAGAGAGAGAGAAAGAGTGAGCGAAAGAGAGAGAGAAAGAGTGAGTGAAAGAGAGAGAGAGAAAGAGTGAGCGAAAGAGAGAGAGAAAGAGTGAGCGGGAAAGAGAGAGAGAAAGAGTGAGTGAAAGAGAGAGAGAAAGAGTGAGAAAGAGAGAGAGAGAGAGAAAGAGTGAGTGAAAGAGAGAGAGAAAGAGTGAGCGAAAGAGAGAGAGAAAGAGTGAGCGAAAGAGAGAGAGAAAGAGTGAGCGAAAGAGAGAGAGAAAGAGTGAGCGAAAGAGAGAGAGAAAGAGTGAGCGAGAGAGAGAGAGAAAGAGTGAGTGAAAGAGAGAGAGAAAGAGTGAGCGAAAGAGAGAGAGAAAGAGAGCGAAAGAGAGAGAGAAAGAGTGAGCGAAAGAGAGAGAGAAAGAGTGAGCGAGAGAGAGAGAGAAAGAGCGAGCGAAAGAGAGAGAGAAAGAGCGAGCGAAAGAGAGAGAGAGAAAGAGTGAGCGGAAAGAGAGAGAAAGAGTGAGTGAAAGAGAGAGAGAAAGAGTGAGCGAAAGAGAGAAAGAGTGAGCGAAAGAGAGAAAGAAAGAGCGAGCGAGAGAGAAAGAAAGAGAAAGAGTGAGCGAAAGAGAGAAAGAAAGAATGAGTGAAAGAGAGAAAGAAAGAATGAGCGAAAGAGAGAAAGAAAGAATGAGCGAAAGAGAGAAAGAAAGAATGAGCGAAAGAGAGAAAGAAAGAATGAGTGAAAGAGAGAAAGAAAGAATGAGCGAAAGAGAGAAAGAAAGAATGAGCGAAAGAGAGAAAGAAAGAATGAGCGAGAGAGAAAGAAGAATGAGCGAAAGAGAGAGAAAAAGAAAGAATGAGCGAGAGAAAGAAAGAAGGAGCGAAAGAGAGAAAGAAAGAATGAGCGAAAGAGAGAAAGAAAGAACGAGTGAAAGAGAGAAAGAAAGAATGAGCGAAAGAGAGAAAGAAAGAATGAGCGAAAGAGAGAAAAGAATGAGCGAAAAAAAGAGAGAAAAGAATGAGCGAAAGAGAGAAAGAAAGAATGAGCGAAAGAGAGAAAGAAAGAATGAGCGAAAGAGAGAAAGAAAGAATGAGCGAAAGAGAGAAAGAAAGAATGAGCGAAAGAGAGAAAGAAAGAATGAGCGAAAGAGAGAAAGAAAGAATGAGCGAAAGAGAGAAAGAAAGAAACAGCGAAAGAGAAAGAAAGAATGAGCGAAAGAGAGAAAGAAAGAATAATAAGAGAGAAAGAAAGAATGAGCGAAAGAGAGAAAGAAAGAATGAGTGAAAGAGAGAAAGAAAGAATGAGCGAAAGAGAGAAAGAAAGAATGAGCGAAAGAGAGAAAGAAAGAATGAGCGGGAAAGAGAAAGAAAGAATGAGCGAAAGAGAGAAAGAAAGAATGAGCGAAAGAGAGAAAGAAAGAATGAGCGAAAGAGAGAAAGAAAGAACGATGAAAGAGAGAAAGAAAGAATGAGCGAAAGAGAGAAAGAAAGAATGAGTGAAAGAGAGAAAGAAAGAAACAGCGAAAGAGACAGAAAGAATGAGCGAAAGAGAAAGAAAGAATGAGCGAAAGAGAAAGAAAGAATGAGCGAAAGAGAAAGAAAGAATGAGCGAAAGAGAAAGAAAGAATGAGCAAAAGAGAAAGAAAGAATGAGCGAGAAAGAAAGAAAGAGCGAAAGAGAAAGAAAGAATGAGCGAAAGAGAAAGAAAGAATGAGCGAAAGAGAAAGAAAGAATGAGCGAAAGAGAAAGAAAGAATGAGCGAGAGAAAGATAAATGAGCGAAAGAGAAAGAAAGAAAGAATGAGCGAAAGAGAAAGAAAGAATGAGCGAGAGAAAGAAAGAATGAGTGAAAGAAAGAGAGAGAAAGAGAGAGAAAGAGAAAGAGAGAGAAAGAGAGAGAGAAAGTGAGAGAGAAAGAGAAAGTGAGAGAGAAAGAGAAAGAAAAAGAGAGAGAAAGAGAGAAAGAAAGAAAGAGAGAGAAAGAGAGAAAGAGAGAGAGAAAGAGAGAGAGAAAGAGAGAGAGAAAGAGAGAGAGAGAGAGAGAGAGAGAAAGAGAGAGAGAAAGAGAGAGAGAGAAAGAGAGAGAGAGAAAGAGACAATCAGCCGTGGACTTAAATGCTGGTTATGAAAACCTTTTGGTTAAAATACGGCTTTGAGACCTATTGATTCTTATTATCTATCTCTATTTAAAGTCTGAGTTTTGTGTAACAGCATATCAACCTCTGCGGGTCATTTAATGCCAAAAAGTTGGGGTCTTAGGTATTTTTTTAGTATTCGGTTATAGTGAGAAGATTGATTTAGTCAGATTTTGATGATTCTTTTAGAAAACTGAAGATGTTTTCTAGTTTTGTATTAAAAATATGTGGCTGGTAATATTTTTACCTTAAAAAATGTATATTTTCCATAAAAGTCTACTTTTATGCATATACTTCTATAAAAGTATATTTTTATACTTTCATGGTGTTTTGACCCCCCGTTTGTGGGTTAACTATTTTCCCATAGCTGGAACCTTAACAGGTGCTACCACTTCAGGTCAGCGTAGACCTGGGAACAACAGCAATTAAGATGTGGTTCCTTGCTTCTCACAACCACCCAATCAGTGGCCTTGCTGCCGGATGTAGTTTACCGTCATGCCCAGGGTCTGACATATTAAGAAGTAGTAGTACTGTTACTACTATGTAGTAAGTACTAAATTTGATCCCAGGGATCGAAGTGAATGGGAAGAGTCAATTAGACTTTTTTTTATGTGCCATGTTCTTTCAGGGCGTAGGCGATCATGGCTTTCCACATCTCCCTGTCCCTGGTGGCTCTTAGCACGCTTTCTCCTGTTGCACCATGCAAACCTCGTTCCGTCATCCACCTGATCAAATATGTTATCCGTTGCTTTCCTCTGTCTCTTAGTACCAGGTTCTCCAAGTCCTCTTTCCTCTTGCATGTTCCAGGAACTTTAGTTGTCTCTTCCTGATGCTCAATATTAATTTCCTTTTCGTCTCCAGCCTTTCCAAAACCTCGTCATTGCTCACATGCTTGGTCCATGATATCCACATCATCCTGCTGTAGAACATTTCAGCTGCTTCAAGTTTTTCCTTCATCTTCGAAGATATTGTCTAACATTCACTGCCATATTGAAGAACCGATATCACATTGCAATCCAGTACTCTCCTCTTTGTTTCTAGTGAAATTGTCCTATTTCTTAAAACTTTACTCAACTTCTGGAATGTTTCTTTCGTTATGCCAATTCGCCTTCGGATCTCAGTGTCGCACTTTCCGTCTTCTGTTAGAAAACTTCCTAGGTATTTAAATTTCTGTACCTGCTTGATTTTAGTTCCTCACATGTAATTGGCATTTTGGGCTGCCTTTTTTGCTGGTGACCATGCATTCGGTTTTCTTACAGTTTATTTGTAGTCCTTTCTTGTCACTTTTCAGCTACCTTCTATAGAAGGTCTCGTAGTTTCCTTTCTGTGTCTGCTATCAGCACTGTATCATCTGCATACCTTATATTGTTTAAATTATGGCCTCCGATGACTAATCCTGACATAACTTCTCGGGTTTTCATAATAGTCTCGCTGTATAAGTTGAATAGATTCGGTGAAAAGACGCATCCTTGTCTTACGTCCCTTTCAATCTTAGTATAATTGCTGAATTTGTTACCTGTTCGTATGCAGGCAGTTTGCTGCCAGTAGAGATTCTTGATTACTCTTAGGTCTTTCCCAAATATGTCGAGGCTGCCAAGCATCTCCATGAATTCCTTGTGGCGTAGCCAACGAAAACTTATTCAACGCCCAAACGTTTGAATAACGTCATAACTGCAGTATGGTTTAAGGGAGGACCTGAGGAGTTAAAAAAAAAACAAACAACCTTCACTTGGCATATTTGTCGATCCGGCATGCGGTCTACGGTCATATGATGTCGAAGAACAGATTTCCGTACAATCACAGAATCTAAGCAAGGTGGAGTCTTGTCAGTAATTAGATAAGTGACCGCTTAAGAATATCAAGTCCTGTCAATTTGGGTGTGCGGGTGGTGGAATAGATGTTGGTTCGGAATTGTTAGTCGAACAACAGTTTCAAATTCCAGTCGAGTTCACTATATTCACAAATACTATTGCGAAATATGTGAATATCTCTTCTCCCTACCCCCAAATAAAACCATTATCACAAAAAATATCTTACAATAAATAAAAACATTTTCTGGCTTTAAATAACTTGAAATAAATATTTGTCTATATTTCTGAGAGGAGGTAGTATCTACATTTGTTGCCTTAAAGACACATGGTCCAATGTATATAGACGTTGGTTAGTTCCTGTAACTTGACCCAAGGAGTTGAGAGTTCAATACCAGGCTCCAGCAGCGGGGAATAAGTAACTTGCAGGGTTAGAGGGAGATAACTCATGACTTTCAAAAGATGCATTATTACGCAAGGGGATAAGAATGATATAGCTCAGTGATTGTAATAAAAGGTTCGGTTCGAAAGTCCTAGCACCTGAAGACGGCCGGAGCGTACAAATGGCAACAAAGATGAGGACCGTAGTCCTAAACTTGAAATGGGTTGATAAGCCATAAAAAAGCGAATCAATCAACCCGGCATGGTGTGGCTTTGATTCGTTGTAATGATGCTTTCCGTTTGTTTGGCGGCGTCCATATCCTCTATAAGGTCTCGTTCGATAACTGAAGACCACGAAATATCGTGTGGGTCGCCCTCGGTCCGTATTTCAAACGACCCTCCACAGATTTTGATTTCAGAGTTGTCTTCCACCTCGACCGGTTGCCAGCTAAGCCTATAGGACCCAGTATGTCTTGCTACTTACCCATAGCTGGTAGGAAGAAGAGAAGATTGTGACCGCCAATAATGGCTCCTAGTATTTTAATGAATAAGAAATTAAGAATTAAAATCAACCTTCACTTTTACAAAAATTCACAATGACGTGTGATATCCTGTTTTTTTTCTAAATAGAAAAATGATTGACCATGTGCTTAAAGTAAAGTAGAAACCAGATTTCACAAGTAGGTGTTAAGTTGATTTTTGACAATGAGAGTCACTTGAGGACTTCGCGATCAGTCAGTCAGTTAAGTGCCATACGTGATACACGCTTTGGGCGATCATGTCTAGAAAGAGACATGACTGACTGGGCAGAAGATTATCCAGCAGTAGGTTGCCATTGCTTTCTGTGGTAGACTGGTTGCCAGCCATGGCTATAGAACTCAATCTGTCCTGTTATTTAATCCATAACTGGAAGGAAGCGACGGATTAATACCTTTCCCAAGGGTATTTGCGCGTAAATGAATGCAATGAATTCAACTGGAATTCGAACTCAGCATCCCGATGTCGCGTTCCGAGTCGATAACCACTGCACCACAACGCACATCCAGTGCGAAATTCAAAAAGGACTATATAAATGACCTCGGCATCAGTCAAGGATAGAAGCAGCGAAAACGACAAGCTAAAATGTAACGAGAGAAGCTTCAAGCTGACCCAGACATTTGTTTTTCTCCCCATCTTTCATCTGCTGAAAAGAAAGAAAGCTTTAGATAGATATAGATAGATAGATAGATAGATAGATAGATATAGATAGATAGATAGACAGATAGATATAGATAGATAGATAGATATATATAGACAGACAGACAGATAGATATATATAGACAGACAGACAGATAGATATATATAGACAGACAGACAGATAGATATATATAGACAGACAGACAGATAGATATATATAGACAGACAGACAGATAGATATATATAGACAGACAGACAGATAGATATATATAGACAGACAGACAGATAGATATATAGACAGACAGACAGATAGATATATATAGACAGACAGACAGATAGATATATATAGACAGACAGACAGATAGATATATATAGACAGACAGACAGATAGATATATATAGACAGACAGACAGACAGATAGATATATATATAGACAGACAGACAGACAGATAGATATATATAGACAGACAGACAGACAGATAGATATATATAGACAGACAGACAGACAGATAGATATATATAGACAGACAGACAGACAGATAGATATATATAGACAGACAGACAGACAGATAGATATATATAGACAGACAGACAGACAGATAGATATATATAGACAGACAGACAGACAGATAGATATATATAGACAGACAGAC
>JBBBDQ010001063.1:2192500-2272500 GCA_037127315.1 Ascarosepion bandense | reverse complement strand
GATTTTTCAAGATACAAGTTCTATTTAACCCATAGCTGATTTATATGTAAATATTGTCATTTGTTATGGGTACTAAGCTAGAAACAGAGCTGTTTTTTAAAACTTAGATCTGGGTTGAGCAATTCTTGTTTTGTTTTTTTTTAAAAACGAGATTTAATGGAATCTGATTTTTCTATGCATTAAATGAGAAACCTCGTTAAATTTATTATTAAAACAACGATTTCAATTATGGATGAAATCAATTATTTAAATCAATTTGATTTAAATGGTACAGTCGGCCATCGTAATTCAGGGTGCCTAGTAAAAAAAGCGTGAATGTCCGAAATATTTGCCTGTATGTTCAATACAAAGTTGTTAGCGTGGTGGTAACCAGGAGGCAGTAGATTTGCGAAGAGTGTCAAGAGGAATTTAATTCCAAGCTTCAGTTAAGTTCCACGTCTATGAACCAATATCGACGATGTCACGATGACGGTTTTGCAAGCGAGTTAAGAGTATACTCCAGGTACAGTCCTACATAGCATTCAGATCTGGGCTTTTTAGGGGGCCACTGAGATTGACCAATTAAAGCTCATGTATTTTCTCGAAGAATAAAATCGCCATTATTTTTTTACTGGGAAACCTGAATATAACAGAAGTGGTTGGTCGAAGAGAATATCCTTAATCATTTCACACCAAACAAAACAATAAAGCCACTAAAACACAAGGGGGGGGGTCACTGATTGCCAGAGAATCTGAGAAATATATTCCATTAAAGAGATAGGTCAATAAAAGAACATGAATTAACACATTAGATAACTATGGAAATTAATCTTAAAAAATTTGAACGCAAACTTCATAGAAAAGCAACTAGCCGAGATGAGATTTCCACAAGTGAAAAGGAACTGTTAGCATAACAGTTACGGTTAAACCCAGCCATTTCAACTTGTAAAATGATGGGACCTCTCCACCAATCTAGTACTGCGTTTAAATTATTAAAACGTACGTACTGCAGCGGAAAATTCACAGACTAATTATGATCGATTGAGCCAGTCATCAACTTTAGAGCACAAGCAAAAAACCAGGATTTCGAATGCTGATTTCTCTGTTGAGAGGTTTTCTTCCAACTTGCAAGATTGACGCCATACTCGGCGCCATCCATTTTCTTTACATCAGATTGAGCGAAATCTAATGTAATTGTCTGCAGCGGCCGTCAAGAATATGACACTTACTAAAATGCACCCAAAAATATTCTCAAATTGCAACGCGTTAATTTCAACAAAAGATATAGCAATTTTATAGAGTTAATATATCTTTTGTTTGAAATTGACACGGATGCAAAGGACATGAATCCTGCACTTGACCATGCGTTATTGAAAATAGCCTGAAGAAAATCTAGGTTGCAAATAGAAATCATATATTTATATATAATGTGTATGTGCGGATGCTATTTCCACATTTGTAAATCTTGTATTTAGTATCAATTGGAAAAAAGACATTTCGCGTTCGGGATGAACCTATTAAATTTGTGAGGGGTCAATAATAATTCTCGGTGAAGCACATTTTGTTCGAGGGGTGCAGCTGTGGGGAGAGGCTCAAATGCAGGTATGGTACTAGGCAAGAAACAGTCCAAAGGCCGCCCCTACATAATGGTTTCGTCGACAAAATTCTACAAGGAAAATATTTCAATCACGAAAAGTTTTTCTAGTTCCAGTTTATCTAAAACTGCTTATCTATCTCTGCTTAAAGTTGAAATATATATATATATATATATTAATGCAGGTTTCATTGAATAATATAGACAAGTTTTGTCTATTAATTTTGTGTAGGATCCGTTCATACCGTCTGATATACTTGATGGTGATATCGTTAAAAGATAACAAAAAAAAAAAATCACAGTAATTGATTTTTGTTATCGGGTCTAACCTTTCGGCTCACATAAGCCATTATCAAAGAATAAATATTAACACACAGTAAACATAGAACATTTAAGTTAATTATATATATATATATATATATTGTTTAATTACTTAGTTTTTGGTCATAATAAAATTAGCCCAGTACACATTTGTATTAAAAAGTGTTCAATACAATTATATTGTAGAACTTTTGAAGATTTTCCATCTGACTCTTTTACAATGGGAATATATATCAATGAATTTTGGTAATATCAGGCAGTTAAGTGCCACATGCTTGGGCGATCATGTCTAGATAGAGACATGACTAACTAGGCAGAAGATTTTCCAGCAGTAGGTTGCCATTATCTTTTGCGGTAGACTGGTTGCCGACCACGGCTATAGAACCCAATCCGTCCTGCTATTTATCCCATTGATGGAGCGAGAAATGACGGATGAATACCCTTCCCAAGGTTATTTGTGCGGATGTGAATGCGACGAATTCAACCGGAATTTGAACTCGGCTCTTCGAATTCTTGTCCCGAGCTGATATCCACTGCACCACAACGCACATTACTTTGGTACTATACATAAGAGAAAAAAAAAAGGAGAACTGTATGAAGGGTCCTGAAGATTCCAACCAAGAAGGTAATGTCTTTACACACATCAATAACATTCACTATTTGCTCTCTTTTTGATGTGCAAATAGTCTAAGGGTTAATTGGCGAAGAAAGTCGAATCAGTAACTTCAATTTTCGTCATGTTCGACCCATACTATTAGAAGCTGTAGAGGAATTAATGAATTTTTCTCCCCACAGCCATGGATTAAATAGCTGGGTAAACTGGGTTCTCTAACCTTGAATACCAGCTTTTCTAAGTTACAGTAATTCACAGACACTAAAGAAATGGAATCTGAAGTAATATAAAGTTTTAATTCCTTTAAAATTTTATAATTAATTATAATTAAAATGAAAAAAATAAAATAAAACAATTCTTGTAAAAATTTGTTATTCATTGAAAAATGTTTTAATTTAGACAATGGTGTCCATTATAGACACCATTGTCAACCTTCATATAAGCAATTAAGATAATTAAATAAGGCCTTAGTTTTGTGACATTTTTTATCTTATGATTTAGAGCAGATTATCAGTAACTGGGAACGTGTTTTACAAAAAGAAATTGATGACCAAAATTCTCCGAGGAGTTTTGCTTTTGACAAATATAAGCATTCAACGGAACAAAATTTAATTTCACGAAATTTTATAAAATTAATTTTTTTTGGTGTGGGGGGGGGGGACTATGTAAAAAAATATTTTTCCACAAGATTTTCTAAAAAATACAATTTCCAGAAATAATTTCATTAATCTGTGAAGAAGTCCTAAAATTATTTGGTTTTGCAAGAATTCTGAGTTTTTCGAAATCTGAGTTTTTCACTTCAAAGTAGAAGCTAAAATTTTCTATTTTTATGTTTGGCTGATGATGAAAATGTGGATGTGCGTGGTGGTACAGTGGATATCGGCTCGGAACGAGAAACCGGGTGGCCGAGTTCGAATTCCAGCTGAATCCATTGTATTCACTTACGCGCAAATACCCTTGGGAAAGGTATTAATCCGTCTCTTCCTTCCAGTTATGGGTTAAATAAGACAGATTGGGTTCTATAGCCTTGGTTGGCAACCAGTCTACCGCAGAAAGCAATAGCAACCTACTGCGGGACTTTCGAGACATGATCGCCCAAGACACTTAACTGACTGACTGATGAAAAAAAAAAAATTAGTAATAAAAAATATTTTTTCTTTCCTAATATTAATGATTTTGACAATAAAACTGTTTTAAGATTTGTTTTTTCATCATGGTATGCTAATTTTCAGCAAAACAGTGAATGCACTCGAGTGTCTCGAAATGCCACTTTTCAGTTGCTTAGATGTTAAGGTTGAGATAAATTCTCACTAGAAAGTGACCCCTTATAAATGCCGAACCTAATTTGGCAAGGGATGATTTTTACAGGAGAAAGAAATTAGGGGGAAAAAATTTGAAGAAAGAAAAGTAAATAAAATAGGGAGAAAAAAAAAACGTAGAAAAGGAAATATGAAAAGTCGCAAAAGAAAAAAAATAAACTTAGGTGCAAAGAAGCAAAGGCAGACACCGGCAAAGGGCGTGAACGAACGCGCAAGAGAGTCAGATACTACCAAAGCGCGCGCACATACGCACAGACAGGCTGAGACCGACAAGTTGCACGCACAAGGGTAGGGAACTAGTTGTACGTACGTACAAGGAATCGAGATTATACGATCACAGTTGAAGGGTAAAAAAAGAAAACAGAAAAAAGAAAACAGAAAAAAGAAAACAGAAAAAAGAAAACAGAAAAAAGAAAACAGAAAACAGAAAAAAGAAAACAGAAAAAAGAAAACAGAAAAAAGAAAACAGAAAAAAGAAAACAGAAAAAAGAAAACAGAAAAAAGAAAACAGAAAAAAAAAAACAAAAAAAAACGAATGACTGCATTCTTCGCCTGCTATTAAGTTCAGATAATAAACAAGCAATTTAAGAAGTCAGGTAAATAATTCAACGGTTGACTGACCGCATTGTGGTCAGGCCAAGAAATCTAAATGAACTGAGAAATACTTTTAGGTCAGGTAACCCAATTCGCTCGAACGGTACCCGATTGAGGGTGTTCCTAAATATCTACATATGACACCTAAGCTGCCTTGACAGTCTCGTCGTTCAAATAAAATTAAAAAACGGACAAACATCTCGCAATCCGCCCTAATACTCTCGCTCATTAACAGTGTAGTGCTAATAAGAGGGAGGGGAAAAAAAGAAAAGGAGGGGAAAAAAGAAAAAAAGAAAAGGAGTGAAAAAAGAAAAAAAAGAAAAGGAGTAAAAAAGAAAAAAAGAAAAGGAGTGAAAAAAGAAAAAAAGAAAAGGAGTGAAAAAAGAAAAAAAAGAAAAGGAGTGAAAAAAAGAAAAAAAGAAAAGGAGTGAAAAAAGAAAAAAAGAAAAGGAGTGAAAAAAGAAAAAAAGAAAAGGAGTGAAAAAAGAAAAAAAGAAAAGGAGTGAAAAAAGAAAAAAAGAAAAGGAGTGAAAAAAGAAAAAAAGAAAAGGAGTGAAAAAAGAAAAAAAGAAAAGGAGGAAAAAAGTGAAAAAAGGAGAAAAAAGAAAAGGAGTGAAAAAAGAAAAAGAAAAAGAAAAGGTAAAAAAGAGAAAAAGAAAAAAGGAGTGAAAAAAGAGAAAAAAGAAAAGGAGGAAAAAAAGAGAAAAAAGAGAAGGTGAAAAAAGAGAAAAAAGAGAAGGAGTGAAAAAAGAAAAAAGAGAAGGAGTGAAAAAGAAAAAGAAAAAGAAAAAGAAAAAAGAAGGAGGTGAAAAAAAGAAAAAAGGAAAAAGGTGAAAAAAAGAAAAAAGAAAAGGAGTGAAAAAAGAAAAGGAGGTGAAAAAAAGAAAAGGAGTGAAAAAAAAGAAAAGGAGTGAAAAAAAGAAAAGGAGTGAAAAAAGAAAAGGAGTGAAAAAAAAGAAAAGGAGTGAAAAAAGAAAAGGAGTGAAAAAAAAGAAAAGGAGTGAAAAAAAAGAAAAGAAAAGGAGTGAAAAAAAAGAAAAGAAAATGAGAAAAAGGAGAAAAAGAGTAATTTTATTAACATATCTATAAAAGTGATGTCCATAGAAGCTACTTTACTGTAATCTTATATTAAGCGGCCTATGCACAAACTATAACCAAAATATTGTACGCTATTTTGTGAGAGATTTTGAAAGAGAAAATGTTTTTTTATAACTGAAAAATCATGAATCCTGTGTCCATTGTAAACAGAAAAGTCCAACTGACCAATGGCCAAATGTGTAGCGGCCAGAAATTTCGTTATTAGGTCCCGAGATACAACAATCCTACCTATTTTTACGATATTGTACAGTACACTCACACACACAATTACTGCTACAACCATCAGCTTAAGCTGCTACTGCAACGGTAATGCTACAGACTCTCTCCTCTTACTCTCTCATTCTTTACTACCCTTCCGTTTGGCAAAGGTGAGAGAAAGGCTGAGGAGAGTAAAAAGATAGAGGGAAGGAAAAGCTCGTGTAGAGAGTAAGTGTGTTATCTTTCTTCAGTGGCGTAACGGACGGAGGAACTAAGGAAGGAACAAGCAGAATTATTATATGATACTGAATTCAAAACCGTGGAACATTTTCTTACGGTCACATACGGTTGAAGCTCCGGTTTCCGTACGATCGACCGAAGTGGGTGACCGCTTGGAAAAGAAGGCGCTGTAAGCTTGGATGTGCAGGTGGTGCAATAAATAATGGCTCGGAATTGTTAATCAGAGAGCCAAATCTCAATTCCAGTTATACAAAAACCACCTGTTCTCCCCCCACCCCGGTGTCTTTTAATTAGAGCTAATCAAGATATTAAATCATTAACGCAAGAAGAAATAAATACCTTGCGTTTCTGTTTTAATGTCATTTTTATTAATTTCCGTCGTTATATTTTACGTGTGCCCCCCGCCCCAACCCTGCCGTATATGCATATAGGATACAGCGAAACGGATCTGTCTGCAGATGACTATTTACGCTCTCACACCCTGATTTGAGGACTATGGAAGAATGGTAGACTTTGAAAAAATAAATAAATAAATAAACAGTAGCTACTCTAGCATCTACGCATCGTTCATGCAGTAATGAATTTGAACACTAACTACTGGCGTATATGTACATGGTATACCACACGCTAAAAGTCTGCCTCCTTCTACCGAGCGCTCAGAGGTAGAATCGCGGGCTGACGCCAATTCGGTCAGGTTTCAATACTGGCTAGAAGCAATCGGATGTCTAATCGTACTGACGATATAGACATATATATATATATATATATATATATATACACACACACACGTACACACAACGGTCTATAATAAAGAGCATTACTGTAAACGTTACATTTAGGGGAAACACGCTATTGAATACCGTATATGAGTCTGCTAAATGTCTAGATTGGCGTGAATTTTTAACCCTTCCAAAAAAGACTTCCCTGTGCATAGTGGAACGATCAGCAAATATTTTCCACCCACTTCAAAAAAAAAAAAAAAAAAAAAAAAAAAGAATGAAATACTGATTAGTTTCACAGGCTATATTTTTTTTTTTTTGTTGTTGTTGTTTATTTTCCGATCGTATAACTAACTCCAGAAATTCAAAAGTATTTTTTTTCTTTACGCGAAACTTGGAACACGCGCGAATGAAGTCCAGAAGCTACCAAACTGGTCTCGATTAGGCGGAATTCTCATCCCTAGTCTTGCGATATTATCAGCAACGGCACCTGAACAGCCCATTTCTGAGTAGTGAGTCGGTGTCTCGTAGTTGTTCCGAAAAAAAAAAAAAAAGTTCAAATGTCTCGTTCAGCAAAAATGCAGCTTTGAACTGAAATGAGAGTGTCAGTAGGAGAAAAAAAAATGTAAGACACCTGCGTTAATATAAATGTGTTAGACGCCTCAGAATTTAAAGGCATTTCCACATTTAATTTGGCGACTGAAGACTACCTCTCTTAAAAAAAAATAAAATAAAACAAAAAGAAAAATGGCGACAGAAAGACGGAAAAAAAAATTGAAAAAACTATAAAAATAATTAAAAAACTTCTACTCATATTTCCAAATTTGCAATTTACTCATGCAAGATCTGATATAAAAGACCAAGCCAGTGCTACTCAGAATGTGCTTCGCATGCTGATAAAGATACGCGAACCCTAAACTGGCGTTTTACGGCTGCCAATCGAAGATGTTTCTCAAAACTACAGCACCTACAAAAAGTGATGAGGGTGGACGTGGTGTAAGTATTCGTTTGATAGATTCGACTTAGTGTCTGCATATTGCGATCTAGCTCGACGGGTGTTGCTCAGATATAGATCAACATTTTAGAAAGTTAACAACACCTTGAAATTTTTATACGCTCAGTGTTTTGACCCCAGTTTGGGATTTAGCTATTTGTCCATAGCTGGGAGCCTAACAGGTGCTACTTCTCCGGGTCAGAAGAGACCTGGGGAAAACAGCAATTAAGAGGTGATTCCCTGCTCCTAACAATCTCTCAATCAAAGGCCTTGCTGTCGGTTGCAGTTTATCGCCATACTCAGGATCAGCCACTGGGAAGACGAAAAAATATGAGACTTTTGTTGAGAATGTTAGTACCAGAAGAACATAAAAAAATAATGTCATATTGTCCAACCGATTAAATCAGAAATTAAAATTTTTAAAATGCTCTGACTCAATGTTTAAAAGGAGTGATTTTTGTTTAAGAGTTAAGAGCGAACAAAGACGCAGAAATGTATTAAAATTCTAATGAAGCTGAAACAGAATCAAAAATTAACTTGAAATTGAACGAATGTCAAAAAATGCTAAATCCGAGACTCGATATGGAGGAAACTGAAGAAACAGAATGCGCATATATAAGCAAAAAAAAAAAAAAAAAAAAAGAATCCATGTTAAGATGTGGAAGGTTACATCTTGAAGATGTTAAGAATTTAATTTGCTGCAAGCGTTGAAAAGTAGAATATAAAAAGTCAAACTAAAGCAACGAAGAAAAAGAAAAAAAAATCCGTACACAGAGTTCAGACGGAAAAATAGTTACAAAAAAAAAAAAAATGTGGATTCAAAAATGCAACTAGGCACTGGTAGTGATATTACAATAAACAACGAAGCTACATACAAAGGAATGGGGAGATTTATATTAAAAACGACTTTGAAAATCGCAGTGGGGGGGGGGGTCAGTTATAAATTATTTGTTATTGCAATATTTTATTTCGCAACAAGTGTGTAAAATCTAAGGCTTATATGTTTAAAAAAATACTACAAACTTATGAGATTTACATATTTATTACAAAAGAATAAAAGACAAGTGATCAGTTAAAGAAAAAAAAGCAATGTGAACTTTTAAAGGAAGAACTGAAAGAAAATGTTCTGTCGGATGAAGTGCATTGGTGTTCCAAATTCCTGAGAAAATCGACTCGAATATTTAAACCAAGATTTTTTGCACCATTTGCAACCTTGGATAATGTCAGTGAAGAATTAGACAAACTTTAAGAATGAGTGGAATTGAAGAAAAATTTGCCATTTAAAATGAGCAGAACCAGCAGTGTATGTAAAGAAAACAAAAATTGTATTTGTGTTCTGCAGCGTTAAGCAAATATTCAGTCGTATAACTATTGATTACCGAAGAAATTTTTGTGAAATTAAACGGTAGAAAAATATTTTCGAAGTTAGATCTTTCTGAAGAGTTTTTGCAATGACAGGTTGAAGAAGAATGGTAAAGAAAAACGCGAACATAAAAATCTTTTGGAATCAGTTAAAGAAAAGATTTACAGAAGAAAAACCCGAAAGAAGACCTGCAAGTTCTGTATTTCTTTGACATACCAACACCAAGAATTCGTTGAACGTAGAAGTATGAGTAGCAGAAAAAGGAAACATTCGGGAAAACTAGAAGGTTGGCCCAAAATGAAAGACAAAGTTCAGTACGGAGCGAATTCGCTAGAAAAAGGAGTGGGGTAAACAAGAGAGAGAAAAAACAAACCTAAAATAACATTAAACCCCTCAAAAAAAAAAAAAAAAAAGTAAAAAAAATAAGATAAAAGTATAAAAGAAATAAAAATTGGTGCGGATAAATATGATACCCACAAACAAATAATCTAGGAAAGATTATTTAAATAAAAAGGGTAAGAGTTCCGCTCAGAATTCTAACCTCGTCAGACTGTATCTTCGGAGAGTAACCCAGACGATGCTCGGCCGAAGGAAAGAGTATCGTTTGGAGAAAAAACAAATAGATGCCCGACCTTGCCTTATGCAGAGATCACGGGAAATTTTTGCCCGAGATTAAAGGTTTCGGATTTCCCACGTAAACGTCGGCCTTATGCTACATCCAACCTTAGTGGAGACACCTCTGGTAAATAACAATAGTTCCACTCGAACTCAACCCTGTCGGACACTGCCTCCGAACGGAAAAGCAGACAAGAGCCCGTTCTCGCTAATGCGTGCTCTACGGGAAAACTTAGCTCGCACGTACACGCTACGGCACGCCCCACGTAAAAATTGGCCTTGTGGACCATCTCTTCTATGTGGAGTGGTCTCGAATAAATACCAAGAGTTCCACTAATTCTAATCTGCCACACAAGCTCCGTCTTCGGACAAAAACGACTCGGTCGTAGATCGGCTAAGAAAAACATAAGCTCCCGGGTTCCGCACTTAAAGACGGTTTAGAGTTTGGGTGAATACTCAGAGTTCCGAAAGAGATTGCAATTCTCAAGCTATCCGCTTTCAGCAGAAAACGGATCAGTTTGTCTACGGACGGTGACACGGCTGAAAATAATTTAGACAATGCAAAGTGCACGATCCCGCGGTTACGGGGGATGGATAAACTGTAATCTTTGGCCCGAGTTTATGCGTTCGGGTTCTCTACGTTAAACCGGACCTTGTTTCTCAGTAAGGAGACATTAGATAAATACTCATTTCCGAGCGATTTCTGATCATTGTGGTGCAATGGATAACGACTCGGAACGACAAATCGGAGTGCAGAGTTCGAATTCCAGCTGAATTCCTTGCATTCACTTATGCGCAAATAATCTTGGGAAAGGTATTAATCCGTCTCTTCCCTCCAGTTATGGGTTAAATAATAGGACAGATTAGGTTCTATAACCTTGGCTGGCAACCAGTCTACTGCAGAAAGCAATGGCAACCTACTGCGGGATAATGTCAGTCATGATCGCCCAAAGCGTGTATCACGTATGGCACTTAACTGACTGACCGTTGGATTCCCCTCTAGAGGGCTCAATCGTAATGAAAGCATAATATATTAGTCATCCACATTCAAGCCTCTTTCGCTGTATCACTGTTCAACAGCTTTTGGCCAGGATCGAAACTCGACCGATTTGGTGTCAGTCGGAGTCGCTAACCCCTATGCCATAGGCGCATATGGTTATCCGAGTTCGAATTCCAGTCAGGTTTGTTACATTCACTGATGCGCAAATACCCTTGAGAAAGGGTATTAATCCGTCTCTTCTTCCCAGTTATGCGTTAAATAACAAGGTAGATTGGGTTATATAGCCTTGGCTGGCAACCAGTCTACCTCAGAAAGTAATCACAACCTATCAGTCAGTGTCTCTTTCGCCCATGCGTGTAATCAGGTAAGGCACTTCACTGACTGACCGACCGTTGGTGTCAGCAGACATTTTAACAGTTCGTAGCAAATTAATTAATAGTCCCTTCGTAATCACCATTAACTTTTTCCGAATTGTCTGTACTGTCCTCAACTTGACACCAGACACAGAAATATTCGCACTGGATCTTCCAGCGCCAGTTTCCAAATTTCTAGCACAGTCAGTTGCGTCATGGTGTCCTTTTTCTCATAGACGATGAGAAACTGATTCTACCATACTTTACAGTCGATAAAATAAAACAAGCATATTCGAAATTAAAAATAAATACAATATGGTGACAATTTACCCATCGCAATGTTTTATTTATATATAAAATCTTAAATTTAATTCTACATACATAAACGAATGAATATACATTGCAAATTCAGTGTTTTTTTTTTTAATTTTATAAATTTATTGATCTACCTGTGCCTCTGCGTATATTTTTATCTCGCTATCATCAATTTCTCGCCCCCCCCTCTATTTCGATGCGTGCGCATTTTAGTGAGTCGGTGTGCTACTTTGAAAGGAGTAGGGTTCACAGGTGACTCATTCGGAAATCGTCAAGGCGCACTAAGGAGTAGGGTTTTTTTTTTTTAACAGCGAGAAAGAAAAACGGGGACGGGGGTTCGTGGGGCAAGTTAAGCAGAAAAACTAACAAAGTAAGTGAAAGAAAAGACTGAGTTGGGTAGGAATGATAAGAGAGATGACAAGATAAAGAGAAGAAAAGGTGAGAGAGCACGAGAAAAAAAAGATGATAAAAGTAAAATAATGAAAGAATAAACAGACGATAAAGAAAAGAATAAACAGACGAAAAAGAAAAGAATAAACAGACGAAAAAGAAAAGAATAAACAGACGAAAAAGAAAAGAATAAACAGACGAAAAAGAAACAAAAAAGAAAAAACAGACGAGGAAAAAAGGCAAAGAGTCAAAAAAAGACAAAATTAAATAAAAAAAAACAACGAGAGAGAGAATGAGAAGGGAAAAGGACAATTAAGAGAGACGAAGGAAGGTGAGACAAAGCGATAGACACTGAAGAAAGGCAAGCAAATAATACAAAAAAAAATATATCAAATAATATCCAAGAAAAAAAAAAAACTTACGTGAATTCTGTATTTTTTTATGAATAAAAACGGAAAAAAATATTCAAACATATCAAAGCCGTTCGTGTGGGGTGGGGGGAGAAGAGAGACACAAACTGACGCACACGAACTAAAAGCTGGCCACAGTTACTTTTGCGTCTCCCATATCTACACATATGAGTGTACGCACGTGGCAGATGAAACAACATATATCTGATCTTTAGAGTAGACACACACACACACACAGAGGAGTAAATATTTGAAGACGCTCAGACAACGTATATTCAACAGTATCTGAGAGTCAAAGTCTCATTCAGATGAAAATAAATACGTGTAAAACAGTGTCCGTGGGTGCGTCCCATTACTCACGTTTCCAGATTGAAAAGACGGTCTCACACGCATATAGAGTTGAAGAGAGTCGCTATTATTTATTTGTCGAGAGCAAACAAATGCATGGAAATATGACACGTTAGTTGGTGAACATTACAATAGCTATGTAGTAACACACGCAACACTGAATATAGAACTTATGTTACACACCGACGTCAGTTATATCCCAAGCACTAGTTTATATATATATATATATATATATATATATATATATATATATATAACACACACACATACTGTAATGGTTGTTACAATGCTTTTATAAATTCATAGTATCACGACACAAAAATTTTCGTGTTTCGAAGCCAGCCCATTATGTTGTTGGCTTCATCTTCAGGTGGTTTTTTTCTAAAAAACCACCTGAAGATGAATACTATGAATTTAAAAACATTGTAACAACCATTACAGTATAACGCTCTACATATGTATCGAGCACTCTTTATAAAAGTAAATGCATGAACAAAAGGTTAAAAAACCTACGAGTTCAACAACTTAGTTACAATATATATATATATATATATATATATATATATATATATATATATATTTTATTATAAATTATATTTTAGAACATGTACATAATTTTTTTTTATATATCCACTACAAATGGTACATTTGTTTCGACATTGAAACTTCACTGTCTCATCAGGTGGTGTTAGTTTCAATGTCGAAACAAATGTACCATTTGTAGTGGATATATAAAAAATTATGTACATGTTCTGAAATATAATTTATAATAAATATTCACAGCCCTATATTTTATATATCGAGCAAGTGTTTTAAATTAATGTTTTGGACGTTGTAAAAATTCTTTCTTCGTTCTATATTCACTCGGATATATATATTCAAATGAATTAGGAACGAAGATATTTGCAACGTTCAAAACAATTTTAAAACAATGCTCAAATAAAAATAGAGGAAGAAATATTTATTATAAATTATACTTTAGAACATGTACAAACTACAATCTACTACAAAATTGTACATTTTGTTTCGATGTTGAAAGAACAATGTCTTATCAGGTAGAAAATAATGGTAATAAACGTTATTTTTTAAAAAGAAAATTTTAAATAAACTCACAAAAGGAAGTGAATTTTTCTTTTTTTAATTAAAAAAAATAACGTTTATTACCATCATTATTAACTACCTGATGAGACATTGTTCTTTCAATGACGAAACAAAATGTACAATCTAAACTTATTTATAAATGGAACTGTGTGTGTCCGTTACCTATAGACTCCGAAATGGCTGAACTCATTTTCTTGAAAATTTACACAGTTGTACTATACGCGTCTGCGAGTGTTCTTAGCTAGGTTTTGTGTCGAGGTACCCCCGATAAATATCGATAATACATAGGGGGTTACATAGGGGAAAGTGATGAGAAAGAGGGGTTAGTTATCGGAAATGTCAGGAGGAGGGTAATAGACGGATAAGGATACGTGGATGTGCGTGGAGTAGATTGTTAGAATGGATGCGAGTTAGTTTGAAAGATGTCTATTTACCTTACATTTAAATTCCTGGAGATTGTAGCTGTCGGAGAAGCAAGTATATGGAAGGGAATTTCACGGGTGGGAAGTGCGTGAAAATAAACTTTTAGAGTAGAAATTGCGGTTACATTTTATCGGTTTCACTGTAAAAGGGTGGGACCTAGTTGCTAATCTAGTCAGTCAGTCAGTTTAGGTGCCATACGTGATACACGCTTTGGCGATCATGTCTCGAAAGAGACATGACTGACTGGGCAGAACATTATCCCGCAGTAGGTTGCCATTGCTTTCTGCGGTAGACTGGTTGCCGACCAAGGCTATAGAACCCAATCTGTCCTGTTATTTAACCCATAACTGGAAGGAATAGACGGATTAATACCTTTCCCAAGGGTATTTGCGCGTAAGTGAATACAATGGATTCAGCTGGAATTTGAACTCGGCTCCCCGGTTTCTCGTTCCGAGCCGATATCCACTGTACCACAATCTAGTAGCTAGTGTAAATTCATACCTAAGGGGCACCAGTGATCTAAGTTCATTGGAGCAGAAGCTGTGAAAGTATTTATAGAAGAGGCACAAGGAAGCCACGTTATGCCGGTGAGAGAGCGATTGCAGCCGAGCTGACAAATCGGTAGCGATCACATTGCAGGGGCACCCGACTGTTACAGCGTAAAGAATTTTTGCGAATTTTGGCGTTATTCTGGGGCCTTTTTCTGTCCAAAGACATTCGTTTTACCAGTACTGAGTCTCAAAAAAAAAAAAAATAAATAAAAAATAAAAAGTAAAATAAAGAAATAAAAAAGGACACTATCTGAAATTCACTTTTTTATCTATAATATTAAATTAAAT
Organism: Ascarosepion bandense; assembly: GCA_037127315.1. Classification (NCBI taxonomy): domain Eukaryota; kingdom Metazoa; phylum Mollusca; class Cephalopoda; order Sepiida; family Sepiidae; genus Ascarosepion; species Ascarosepion bandense. Next base: position 2,257,674 of record JBBBDQ010001063.1, on the reverse strand, counting down.
ATATTCGACATTTTAACAAGAAAAAACAAAGTTTATATTAAAAATTACAAAGTTTATATTAAAAATTACTGCAATCGTTGATTTATTTAAAATGAAAATCTTTTATGACATGTCTCTAATTTGCATTTAGACACATTGTACTTGTTTTCAATTTTTCCACTAAAACTGAAAACCTATATTGCCTATGATACATAATTCAGTCAGTTAAGTGCCATACGTCAATACACGCTTGGGCGGTCATGTCTCGAAAGAAGATTATCCCGCAGTAGGTTGCCATTGCTTTCAGCGGTAGACTGGTTGCCAACCAAGGCTTTAGAACCCAATCTGTCCCGTTATTTAACCCATAACTGGAAGGAATAGACGAATTAATACCTTTTCCAAAGCTATTTGCGCGTAAGTGGATGCAATGAATTCAGATGGAATTCGAACTCAGTTCCCCGATTTCTCGTTCCGCGCCGATATCCAATGCACCACAAAGGCTAGAAAAAAAAAAACATCAATTTTATACGAATGCCACCTCATCAAAATTGCATTATAGTCGAGTGTAGTGAGTGTATGGTCGATTCAGGAGGAGCACAAGACCCTTGCAACGGCCCTTGTGACAAGGTAGAAGTTAATCAAAATCTTGAACATGTTTAAATCCATTATTTTTAGATGATTAGTTCTAGAAAGTTCTTTTTTTTTCTTTTCTTCTTTTTGCTTGGAACGTCACTGGAATTTTGTTGAAACGAATGTTATAAAGACGTTTAAAATGCCACCTTATTAGAGGAGAGGAGAGGAGGGAGGGGAGAGAGAGAGAGAAAGAAGGGAGAGGAGAGAGAGAAAGAAGGGAGAGGAGAGAAAGAAGGAGAGGAGAGAAAGAAGGGAGAGAGAGAAAGAAGGAGAGAGAGAGAGAGAGAGAGAGAGAGAGAGAGAGAGAGAGAGAGAGAGAGAGAGAGAGAGAGAGAGAGAGAGAGAGAGAGAGAGAGAGAGAGAGAGAGAGAGAGAGAGAGAGAGAGAGAGAGAGAGAGAGAGAGAGAGAGAGAGAGAGAGAGAGAGAGAAAAAAAAGGCGGAAAAAAGAAAAAAGAAACTAAATGCAAGTGGGTTTTGGGAACGTTAGGTGAACTCAAATTTTGCCATTTTTTTTTTTTGCATCTTTTTATTTTTATCTCTTAAACCCATACTTACGAATAACGTTAAGAAATATTCCATCCATAAGTGATCAATTCCGCACTCCCCCGTACCGAACTCTATTGGAATTCGAACTCGGCTCTTCGGTTTCTCATTCTAAAGCGCGTTCTATGAACGCAATACTCAAAGAAAATAATACGTAGTCTGTATAATATTTTAAAGGTGCATTAACACGTAGATTATCAAATTTGGAGAAAAGGGAAAAGAGGAAAGGGAAAAGAGAAAGAGAAAGAGAAAAGGGAAAAGAGAAAAGGGAAAAGGGAAAAGAGAAAAGGGAAAAGAGAAAAGAGAAAAGAGAAAATAATCTTAGCCGATTGTGCGTTATGGAGCAACATGTGTCGGCTCAGAATGAGAAACCAGAGAGCCGAGTTCAAATTCCAATTGAATTCACTTACGCGAAAATGTTCATCTCTATCCAGCTATGGGCCGAATAGCAAGGCAGACTGGGCTCCACAGCCATGGTTGGCAACCAGTATACCGCAGAAAGAAATGGTCACCCACTGCGGGAAAAACTACCCAGTCAGTCATGAATCGAAAGTGACATGATCACCCAAACATGTATCGCGTCTACCACAAAACTGAACTGACTAATCTTAGACAATGCGTTTCGTTCTATGAGGAACTTTATCAAAGGATTTTATTTTTTAACAAGTACTCGAGGATCAATGCGATTTTCGAAGACTTAAATGTCTCGAAAGAGACTTGACTGACTGGACGGAATATTTTCCCGCATTAGTTTGCCATTACTTTCTGCGGTAGACTGGTTGCCAACCAAGGCTAGAGAACTCAATCTGTCCTGCTATTAAGCTAGAGAAAGAAACGATGAATTAATACCTTTCCTAAGGGTATTTGCGTGTAAGTGAATGCAACGAATTCAACTGGAATTCGAACTCGGCTCTCCGATTTCTCGCTTCGAGCCAATATCGACTGTACATCCGGTATTTATTTACAAAAGCAAAATTGATTTTTCAATGTTTTTAAAATTTAAGAACACACAGAAATAATCATCGAGTTAGTTGCAAAGTTAGGCAAAATATGGAAAACATGAAGTGATAAAATTTAAGGTCTAATAAACGAAAGCAACTAAGTGATATTCTCGAGTTTTTCGGGTTTTTTTATGCAGATTAATATGTAGATTATTACAATTTAAGATTAATTGATGTGCTGTATTTACATTATTCGGACTATTGTCCTCAATATTCGGACTATTGTCCTCAATAGTCCGAATAATGTAAATACAGCATAAATTTGTCGCCATTTGTACGACGTTTTGGCCGTTATAAGCTTCGGCCTTCTTCCTCAATAAATGAGAATGATCTATCAGTCAGTCAGTTAAGTGCTATACATGATACACGCTTTGCGCGATCATGTCTCTAAAGAGACATGACTAACTGAGCAAAAGCTTATACCACAGTAGGTTGCCATTGATTTCTGTGGTAGACTGGTTACCAACCAAGCCTATAGAACCCAATCTGTCCCGTTATTTAACCCATAACTGGAGGGAAGAGACGGATTAATACTTTCTCAAGGGTATTTGCGCGTAAATGCAAGGAATTCAAGTGGAATTTGAACTCGGATCTCTGATTTCTCGTTCTAAGCCGAAATCCACTGCACCACAACGATTTTGAGCAACATGAGATTATGAATTTGACCTTCTTTCATTTTTTAACATTTTTAAGTCATGTCTTTTGCATTGGGAAATTAGTAATCCTTTATCTTCTCTCGGGCAAGTGACATACTCAGGAGCTTACCCTGTGGGGACAGTTTCGTTTTAGTGCAGTGTAAAAGGAGTGGTGATTAACATTTAGTCAGGCGGACTGACTGAGACAACTCCATTTCGGGCACACGAAACGTCATTATATCGTCAGAGTGCTACGTACCGTATTGGATGACATCTAAGGCCCACTGGCATATTCCTCCTCATTCACACCATTTGTGTAAAGAACAGTAAGAGGAGAAAAACTATTTACAACGAAGCGTTTACTTTTTATTGAAATATGCACTTATTGTCTGAGTTATTCAGCAGGTTCCCCCGTAAATTCAAAGGTTTTTTGTTTTTTTTTAAATAAAGCTGTTTCCATGTTAAAACTAAAATATGTGGCAGGTCAGACATGACACGTGCGAGCTGAAGTGTTGTTTTAAATATGTGTTCTAAAGAGAATGTCTAGCTTTAATTGTTTTAGAGAGGAAAGGAGAAGAGAGACAAGAAAAGAGAGAGAGACAAGAAAAGAGAAGAGAGAAAAGAAAAGAGAAAAGAAAAGAGAAAAGAAAAGAGAAAAGAAAAGAGAAAAGAAAAGAGAAAAGAAAAGAGAAAAGAAAAAAGAAAAGAGAAAAAGAGAGAAAAGAAAAGAGAAAAGAAAAGAAAAGAGAAAAGAAAAGAAAAGAGAAAAGAAAAGAAAAGAGAAAAGAAAGAAAGAAAGAAAAGAAAAGAAAAGAAAAGAAAAGAAAAGAAAAGAGAGAAAGAGAAAAGAAAAGAGAGAGAGAGAAAAGAAAAGAGAGAGAGAGAGAAAAGAAAAGAGAGAGAGAAAAGAAAAGAGAGAAAAAGAGAAAAACAGAAAAAGAAAAACAGAGAAAGAGAAAAACAGGAGAAAATAGAGAGAGAGAGAAAATAGAGAGAGAGAGAAAACCGAAAAAGAGAAAAAAAAAGAAACGAAATATTTTTATTCAACTAAATACATATCTCAATTTCACAATATAAGACCCAAGAGACGTCTTGTTTTTCATGTAGGTGAGGAAGAGTTAGATTGGTATTTTCTGTCATCGAATTCAATCACTGTTCGTCTAAGCCTCACGGCCATTTTTGTCTGAATCGCCATTTTTTTTCTTCCTCACTCATTTTGTATAACCGACTTCTAACTTCTTCCAAATCTAAGCAGAATTAATTCTATCAGAATAATAGCATTTCGTTAAAACTAACTTCATCAGATTCAATTATTAAAGTTCATTTTTTATATTTACCTGAATTCAACTAAATTTTTTAAATCCTGTAATCAAGTGTAATTGGCGTATGTAATGTCTCTGGCACCGAACAAGTGTGTGTACATCATTGCGGAGTTATGGTCAACAAGCCGGGATTAAGCCGAGTTCGATCCAAATTAAGTAAGTGTCCAATACATATTGTCTTATGCTAACGTTAAATTAAGCGTTGGTGATGGAATTGTAGAATAGGCACTGTGACCGTAAATAATCTAAATTGATTTCTCTACGAAAGCTAAAACAAAAATTTACACAGTTGTACTATAAGCGTCTGCGAGTGTTCTTAGCTAGGTTTTGTGTTGAGGCACCCACGATCAATATCGAAAATCGATAATTGAAAAAATCGGGTTATAGAAGGAGTGGTCAGATTTTAATCAAAGTTGATACACTCAAAGACATAAGAAACGATATTCAGAAATTTCAAGGTTGCAGTTCTTACAATAGTGCAAAAAATCGATAATATATATATATATATATATATATATATATAAATAAAGGCAAGATGTTTGTGTGTGTGTCTGTTTATCTGTCTGTATGTCCTTAATACAAATCAACAATTTTTATCTGATTCTCCAAATTCACACAAATATTCTTTAGGCTGAGTCTGAGCTCCAGGGCCATGGATTAGTTTTAAAGCTTTCATAACACCCGAGCAACGCCGGGCTATACTGCTAGTAGAGTATAATAGTACTTGGCGCCGGAATGGAAGTACTCCCAAATGAGTATCCTAGCTGCTGCTACTTACTACTACCCCCGAGAGTAGATAACTCTCGGTATTTATGTGGTCCAGTTAGTTAATTCCCCACAACAAATACGTATTACCCATGAAATTGTAGAATATCTAACATTTTTCTCGATTTTATTACTGCTAAATTAAATAAATTTAACATTGAGTCCTTTTGAGTTTCTCTATCGGAATTTACCTGACTTAAATACCAAATATTCTACGATACTTATATATATATATATATATATATATATTTATTTATTTCTAAACATATGCTATTAAATATGAGACAATGAATGTCTATGTTTAATCATGAGCCGTTCTAAACGTCGTATTTTTTCTTTAATTTCAGTTGAAAATAAAGACAAAAATTCTCCAACATTTGGATAATTATTTATTGGTTTTCTTCTAAGATTTTTTAAATTTTATATTTTTTAATATATATATATATATATATATATATATTGCTCATGTCATTCTCAGAGGTTTAGATTATTTTTTATGTTTTACTGTAAGACGCTCAATATTAAGTAAATCAATATAAATATATATATATATATATATATATATATATATATATATGTTGCCGTCATTTTAGATGGCATCTTGATAAAAATATTTTGCTGTCATTTTTGACGGCTGAGTCCCACTCTTATAAGTGACGATTTGTCTGAATACGTAATCTTAATTTTATATGAGACTGGAATTGTGTCCACTTTTCGGATAAAAGTCCAGGGTTTTGTGCACAGTGTTTTTTTTTTTGTTTTTTTTTTTGTCATGGATTCAATCTGTCCATAGGTGGAGGGAGACAGAAGCGATGAACACACAAGGACATCAGCGTGAAAGTGAAAGCAAGCAGTTATATGACCGGAACTTGAACTCTCGGCACCTCTATTCAAATTTCCATTAAGCTAATAATTACGCTACTCCCATATCCCTTAAGATAAAGATGGCTTTGGGGGGGGGGGGAAGATTACAATGAACGCTTGTCATTTAAAAATGGTGTGTAAAATTAATTCGTCATTTAGTCTCTTTTCTCAGTGAGAAGTCTTTTTTTTTTTTTTTTTTGCTGCTGCCTCTAGTTGTTCAGGGGTGGGAGTGTGCGTGCGCCTTAAAACAGATGACCCCAACCACCGGTCTTTTGATACCTAACCGCAAAGAAAGAATTAACACGTTTACCATTATATAAGAGATAAATTGAATATTGAACTTTAATTCAAAAAGATTTGTTTAAATGTTCACTATTCATCAATTAATATTTATAATAATTAGCACATTTTACAATTAATGTATATTTTTATTCATTTTTTTTTATAATCGTGTGGCGCCAAGCAAGGCATTTTACTGCCACTGTTGTGCAGGGGGGTTACATAGGAGGAATGTTATGAGAAGGAAGAGAGAGTAAGAAGGAAGAGAATACTGATAAGAGTGGGGTGGACGAAAAAAAAAGTATGAGTGAGAGGATGTAAGTTAGTGAGACAGGAGATGACTATTGACTTTACATTTAAATTCTTGGGGATTGTAACTGTCAGGAAAGCAAGTATGCGGAAGAGAATTCCACAGGCGGGAAGAGCGAGGAAAGAAGCTGCTGGAGTAGAATTTGCGTTTAAAATTTATTGGTTTCACAATAAAAGGGTGGGACCTGGTTGCTAATCTTGTGGCTCGAGGAAATTCGTATATAGGAGGTACCAGTGAGATAAGGTCATCGGAGCAGAAGCCGTGAAAGTATTTGTAGAAGAGACACAGGGAAGCCACACTGCGTCGGTGAGAAAGTGACTGTATCCTGGCTGCCAAGTCGGGATCGAGCACAGAGATTCTCCATTGAATTTGATCGAGGACACCGAGAAAATATTTCCCGGTTCTTAACTGATTGTACATTGTGGTGGGTTAATATTGAAGTAATGAGGATATCGGCCCGGAATGAGAACTCAATGAACCGAGTTCGAATTCCAGTTGAAGACATGATCCCGCAAGAGTGTCAGGTACGACACCTCACTGACTGAGCAGGGTAATTCGTATTGATTCAGTGAAATGAAGCGTGTGTGGTCGAGTTAAAGTCCAGACATGAGAGACGAAAGATTATACACTTCTTCCCTTTAATAAATTGTTTATTTTATTTTTGCTCTCTGTATCGAAATCCACTTAAATTGCACATACGTGTCTCTACGGGTCAGCGGAAATATAATCTACCATGATGACGGTCCGTTGTATGAGAAAAGTTTGGAGACAACATCCTTAAAAACCTTCTTTCCCGATTCACACTATCAGTAAGCTGAACCAATTCGGGTTTTTTTTTTTTTTTTACACTATTATTCACACAATACAAGGCTCAAGATCAACTCAAGACAGTGGCTTGGTTTGGTTAACGGCATATGAATCATTTTCCTTGAGAGTTTATTTTACTATTAAAAATCTATTGGAGATTTTTACTATAAAAATGTATTTTTTATACTTTCATAGTGCTTAGACCCCAGCTTTTTTATCGTCATACCAAGAACCTAAACCACACATATCACCGCTTCTAGTAATTATATCCGCACAATATATGTAGAAAAAGCTAAGTACCATCTACCATGTACTCAACTGTGAAAGCAGAATTTTTTTTTTACTTCAAAGCTTCCAAGAAAATTTAATTTCAGCATTGAATGCCCCATGAAGAGTTGATATGTCGTAAAACAAATCAACTGGTTGTGCGTAAATATCTAAACTGTGAATTGTATATAACCTTTTTCTATGATCAATCGTTGAAAATGGATTTGAGTAACATGCGGATCATAGCAACGACCATTCTTGTTTGAACCTTATTAACTGGCGCTACATAATCGCAAAGAGCTGTGCAAATTAACATGAACCGCATCGTCAGTCAGTTAAGTGCCATACCTGATACACTCTTGGGCGATCATGACTCGAAAGAGACATGACTGACTGGTCAGTAGGTTGACATTGCTTTTTGCGGTAGACTGGTTGCCAGCCAAGGCTATAGAACCCAATCTGTCCCGTTATTTGACTCATAGCTACAGTGGGGGGGGGGTATGGATTATATTATTACGTAGTTATTAGTGGGGGATCAGTTTATAACTTCATAACAATAGAAAACCGAACCCCCCCACTTTATGACCAGTACAAGCTTTAATCATGATTCAAACTATTATATTCAGTCAGCCAGTTAAGTGCCATACGTGATACACGCTTGGGTGGCCATGTCTCGAAAAAGACGTGACTGACTGGGCAGAAGATTATCCCGCAGTAGGTTGACATTGCTTTCTGCGGTAGACTGGTTGCCGACCAAGGCTAGAGAACCCAATCTGTCCTATTATTTAACCCATAACTGGAGGGAAGAGACGGATTAATACCTTTCCCAAAAGTATTTGTGCGTAAGTGAATGCAAGGAATTTAACTGAAATTCGAACTCGGCTCCACAGAGTTCACAGAGGACTACAAAAAAAAACAACACTAACATGAATAGAACATATAACAGAAAGTTGAAATAATCACGATGATAAGTAAGAAGGGTAACGCCCGTCAATACTGAAAAGAGCAATAACAGCTACTGGACTTGGGAAACCCATTTTCATGAAAAGTTGTTTTAAACAAAAGATTTTATTTCAACCCACAGCAGTATTGGCTGCTCGGTCAATGAATGTCAAATGTTTCCTTATAATAATATAATATTATCATCGCCATATATTAAGAGAACAAAGGTGCTTTTCTGATTATTCTCGATCGCCCGGTTCACACTCCACCCATATCTATTGAATAGGTGTCGAGGCTCATCCCTTGCTCCCTGTTTAGGATGTGGTTTCCGGCTTTCTTTTTTCCAATCTTTTCACTTATGTAGCCCCCTGCACATCAGTGGCGTTACCGCCTTGCTCGGAGTGAAATGTCACTAATTGTCCAGCATAAAGGATCACTTTACATAACACTGCGGCTCCATGCCACCTATCTGCCTGTTAGAATCTTCCATAGACAAACTAACATCCTGCTGCTACTGTCCTGGGCACCTCGAGGTTGTGTAATGGTTAACAAACTTTTCTTGCTAGAACTATTACAATCGAGTAGTGAGTTCGGTCTCCCCGTTACCTTGCAAGCGAGTGGGTTATGATGATTTTCTAAGCACCGCTTAAATGTGGCACAAGGCCGAAAGTATGGGGCACCCAGTGAGGATCGAACTCACTACTCAATTGTAATAGAGGAAAAAGAGATGCATTAATACTTTTCCAAAAGTATTATGTACATAAGTAAATGCAACGAATTTATCATCAAATTTCTTTACGATCAAAAATATATTTTTTTAAATATTTGATATTTTACATTAGTTGTTTCAAATACCGTATTTAAATGAAAAATATTATATAAGGCTTTCACCCTTAATAAATTACTTTTCATCTGTTATTAAATAAATAAAAAAAAGTTAATTTTCTGGTGCTGAGTTGTCTTGTTGAACGGTCTTGGCGCCCAGTCGGCGGTTTTGAATTGTCTTGTATCCTACGCGGAGAAGGCTGGATAGCAGAACGGGTAAAAAATTGTTTTAATAACATCAAGGACAGAAGTATTTGCACTATTTACATTTTTCGGACCGTTGTTCTCATTATTGTAATATCCAAGACGTTTCGGTCGTTGTTCACTCCAGTCTTCAGTTGAAATACGTTGGAATTTCGAGCCGAACCGTTTCGAACTTTCCTCTGGTGAAACGATTATAAAGAACAAGATACAGAGGGGGCGTCGGATAAAGGATAAGAGAAATATAGTAATCAGAGAGATAAAAAACGGCAATTGACGTTGCAGTTAAAATCTTGAAGATTGTAACTATCAGGGAAGCAAGGGAGTTCCATAGGCGGGAAGTGCGAGAAAAAGTGATAGAGTAGAAGTGGTAGTTATATTTAATTATTTTGATAATTTAAAATGGTGGGACCTAGTGGCATTAAACACATTCTAAGATTTCTTTCAACACTACAAATTAAAAAAAAAAAATCTCTAAAACACAAGCAGCAAGTCCAACACGATCCCCCCCACACACACACACACCCGTTAAACTTTCTTGGCTCTAATGTTGATTCATGAATCTCAACTATTTTGACATGGCCGCTAAACAATTTATAAATAAATCTAATCATCATTGGGGGGGGGGGCGATAAGATGATATTGCTGAATAAGACTAATCACGACGAGATTCTCAAAAAGAAAGAAAAAAAAAAGGTGATTGGTCAGATTTTGGTAAGCAGGGAGAAAAGCAGGAATTTTTTTTCAGTGACCCTTCGGGTATTTAAAACACTCCTCCATACGTATGTGATTACTAAGGATTTGTACTTATGATGTTAAGAGTATTAAAGGATTAGACTGTTTATTTAACGCTGTGGTTGGGCTTTCAGGCATTTCAGGGGCGGGATGTTGAAAAGCTCCCACTGTAACCGAGATCTCTTCCCTACATTTGCGATTTGAAGAGTACTCAATAAGAGAGAGAGACATAGAGATAGAGAGAGAGAGACATAGAGAGAGAGAGAGAGAGACATAGAGAGAGAGACATAGAGATAGAGAGAGACATAGAGAGAGAGAGACATAGAGAGAGAGAGACAGAGAGAGAGAGAGAGAGACATAGAGAGAGAGAGACATAGAGAGAGAGAGACATAGAGAGAGAGAGACAGAGATAGAGACATAGAGAGAGAGAGACAGACATAGAGAGAGAGACAGAGATAGACATAGAGAGAGAGACAGAGATAGACATATATATATATATAGAGAGAGAGAGATAGAGAGAGAGAGATATTGTGTGTGTGTGTGTGTGTGTGTGTGTGTGTGTGTGTAAATATAGACAGAAGATGGCTTGTGACGCAAAAGCAATAATCCCCGATTTGAGCAGAAGCTCTGTTTATTAAACAGGGTATATATTTATTTATTTATTTATTTTTGTCTAACGGCCTGAATGTTAGAGAAATCTAAAAAGATTACGCTCTGTGACAGGATACGAACCCGTGTTTCTCTGGGCTGAGGGAGCTAACGTTAGACACTAAGCTCTAACCAACTGAGCCCCAAAGTAGTAATCAGGTAAGGCCCGAATTGTACCTTTAAGTGAAACTTCTCTCGTCACAATTCTAGAACATTCAGGTCAACAGACGAAAATTAATATACTGTTTAATATACAAACGGAGCGTCTACTCAAATACGGGTATCCGCTAAAATGACATTTAAAGTGATAAAACATCCATTATATAGATAAAAATTTGTTACTTGCTTATTTGATGCTACTTCACCATTCCGACTTCGGAGTTTCGTAAGTGGACCTGTCAGTCCACTCTCCAGGAGTTATCAGTAATTTCCAGAGTCGGGATACTGAAGACAAGTGACAAACATTTAATTATATTAATTCTATTAATCGTCTAGCTTTGATGTCAAGCAGTTTATTGAAAAAAAAAAAACAAAAAAAAAAAACAAAAAAACTGCTTGCCTTAAATGCCTTCTCTCTCATGACTGTCGGCATTTTTTGCTTTATACTGGCTTTGAGATATATATATATATATCTCAACTGGTGATAGATTTATAGCCGGGAAACCTTTAGTTACGCGGATACTTAGTACTTTTTTTTTTTTTAATAAGATCAAGAAAAAACGTAATATGAACAAAGTATGTGCGTTGTTGCGACTCGGAACGACAAATCGGGAAGTCGAGTTTGAATTCCTTGCATTCACTTACACAGAAATACCCTTGGGAAAGGTACTAATCCGTTTCTTCCCCCAGTTATGGGTTAAATAACAAGACAGGTTGGATTCTATAGCCTTGACTGGTAACCAGTCTCCCGCAAAAAACAATGGCAATCTCCTGCGGGATAATCTTCTGCCCAGTCAGTTATGTCTCTTTTGAGACATGACCGCACAAAGCGTGTATCACGTTTGGCACTTAACTGGCAGATATGATGTAGCTGATGAATTAGAGTGTCCGAGTTCGAATCTCGGCATGGTCAATTTTACACACTTCTAGCGTGTGGTAGCGTTGGGAAGTGATTGAAAACGATACCACAGTTTGGCCGATGTAAGAGAAGCCAAGTAGACAGTGCTCTTAAGCTACTAACATGAAATCACTGGCCATCGTGATCGAATGAGTTAGCGTACTGGCCTTGGTCAACTGTTGATCCAGCAAGATTAGATGCTTCCTAGAAATTAGACTCACCAGTTGCAGCATAAAAAAATAAAAAAACAAAAAAACAAAAACAAAAAAAAACGCAAATTCTACTTGATCAGCTTCTTTTCTCGCAATTCCCGCCTGTGGAATTCCCTTCCATTTACTTGCTTTCTCGATAGCTACAATTTCCAGTAATCTAAATGTAAAGTCAATAGTCATCTATCTCACTAACTTGCATCCTCTCTCTCATGTTCTCATCTTATTTCTGCAGTCTTCTCATCCCTCTCCTACCCGCTTCCTGACACCCCCTGTATTCTGTCACTTCTCATAACTTTCCTCCTATATAACCCCCTGTGGCAGTTATTGGATTTTACGGCATGTCATCTATTTGGGTCATTTTATGCCGAAGCCTTGTTTATTTATGTATACAGCGTAGTTATTTTGTATAAAAGGTTGTTGGGTTTTATGATCGGGGTTTTTATCTTTATAAATTACTTTATCTTGTGATTGTATATCTACAGACCCACATGTATGCGTGTGCATATATACATGTGCATATATATATATATATATATATATATATTTGAAAGTATTAGATTTTGTTGAGGATCTTGATTTCTTTGAGAAAGTTGTATATTTCATCTATGTCTGTATTTTTAAAAACTTCTTTTAAGCTTTTTCTATTGAAATATTTTTGTCTTATTTTAGTTATGGTTTTACATTCCAGTAGGATGTGTTTTATTCTAATTAGGCTTCCGCAACTGCATTTTGGTGGATTTGTAGAAGGATTAATACTTTTCCAAGGGTATTTGCATTCACTTACGCGCAAATACCCTTGGGAAAGGTATTAATCCGTCTAATCCTTCCAGTTATGGGTTAAATAACAGGACAGATTGGGTTCTATAGCCTTGGTCAGCAACCAGTCTACCGCAAAAAGCAATGGCAACCTACTGCGGGATAATCTTCTGCCCAGTCAGTCATGTCTCTTTCGAGACATGATCGCCCAAGCGTGTTTCACGTATGGCCCTTAACTGACTGACTGTTTTTTTAATATATAAGAGTGAGTTAAGTATGTGTGTCCTATATGCATTCTAGCTATGATGACTTGTTTTTTTCCGAGTGTTTCCAAGATTTTCTATTTATCTTTTACATATAAATTTGAAGATTCTCATCTATTATCATTTTTAAAGATAACGATACGATAATAAAAACAAAAAAAAGAAAACAAAAAATTGGTGCTTCGTGTGCCTAAGAAAGCACCAACAATAGGGATTAGCTAGCTGCTTTAACAGATGTTCAAAATTGGAGACGGATGTGCGTTGTGGTGCAGTGGATATCGGCTCGGAAAGAGAAATCGGTGAGCAGAGTTCGAATTCCAGTTGAATACCCTGCATTCACTTAAGCACTGGTACCCTTGGGAAAGGTATTAATCCGTCCATTCCCTCCAGTTATGGGTTAAATAACAAGGGTAGGACTTGGGGACCCTGCTCTTAAAAAACAAATCCCAATGAATCGTGAAAAGAAAAACGTTGTAAAAATAAAATAACCTTACCCAAAATCACAGGTCGTTAAGCCTAAAAAACAAACAAACAAATCAAAATTGGAAAATAATAAACACTGTGTGTGTGTGTGTGTGTGTGTGTGTGTGTGTGTGTGTGTGTGTGTGTTCCTGATATTCTCTATGTTTACAAAAGTAAGGTCAAATCTAAAATGGAGTACTGATACCATATATGGACAGGATATGTCCAGTTTTCATTTTTTTTTTCAGTTTCGATAAAGCCCAGAAGCGTCTCCGCGTTCTTGAGGTGAAAAATTATTTTCCACCCTACAACCCCTTTCCTCACATTCGAAAGGTCGCACTAATCGAAAGCTTCTCACTACGATAGCTATTTTTATAGAAAGTGCTCATTAAACTATATTCTTTAGTTCTAAACTTCACGGTTAAGACCCTCCATACCACGCCCATTGATACTGATGCATTGAACACGCAGCGCCAAAAATATAAATTTTAAATACGAATTTGCAGATCCCACCCTTTTACAGTGAAACCGATAAAATGCAACCGCAATTTCTACTCCAACAGTTTCTTTCCTCGCACTTCCCGACTGTGGAATTCTCTTCCACACGATTGCTTCCCCGACGGCTACAATCTCCAGGAGTTTAAATGTAAGGTCAATAGACACTTCCTAACACACTAACCTGCTCCCATTCTATCAAGCACTCTTCCCATCTGCCCAATCCTCATCCTCGCTATCCTTACTCATCTGTCACCTTCCTCCTGACATTCCCTATGTCTAACCACTCCTTTTCTTTACCTTCCCCTATGTAGCCCCATGCGCAATAGTGGCAGTAGAATGCCTTGCTTGGGGTGAGATGATTAAAAAAAAAAATATCACACTGAAGACGACTGACAATGAGTCTTTTAATAATTTTGCGTCAACCTTTTTTGGCACGAAAGACTAAAAAGCAATAGTTGTTTCCAGTCAAAGCGAAACCGTAGACTGAAAATAAAATGAATGGATGTAAGTCAAATTTTGATTTCCTGGTATCGATATCAAATAAGTTTCTTTCGTCGTAAACTGAATTTTGAAGGCTAAAAAAGTCCTCTGAGTAAATGGTATCACGGCTGAGACTAAGAACTACAATTATACCTAATTAGAGCCAAACCCGAAGCAAAAACTAAAATAAAATAAAAAATACAGACATACAGGCAGATAAACAGACACACACAAACATCTTTATATATATATATATATATATATATATATATATATATATATATTAATTAATCATATCACCCCGAGCAAGGCGGTAACGCCACTGAAGCGCGGGGGGGGGGGGGGCTACGTAAGAGTGAAAAGTTTGGAAAAGAGAAAACCGGAAACCACATCCTAAACCGGGATCAAGGGATGAGCCTCTTCACCTGTTCAATAGACGAGGATGGAGTGTGAACCGGGCGATAGTTTAGTATATAAATATTATCAATTTTCTGCACTATTGTAAGAACTTCAACCTTGAAACTTCTGAATATCGTTTCTTATGTCTTTGTCTATGAGTGTATCAAATTTGATTAAAATCGGACCAATCCTCCTATAATCCGACTTTATCGATTTTCGATATTTGTCGGGGTTACCTCAACAAAACCTAGCTAAGAACACTCGCAGACGCTTATAGTACAACTGTGAAAATTTTCAAGAAAATCGGTTCAGCCGTTTCTGAGTCTATAGGTAACGGACACGCACAAAGTTCCATTTATTATATAAGTTTAGATTTGTAAGAAATCAGGTTTCATCGAGGTATTTTTGTAAAGGTTTTGTCGAGTCAGATGTATTACTGGTATTATATTTTTTTTTTCTTCAAAAGTATAAGGATCGAATTTTCACTATAACCATTTATTTTTATACTTTCATCGTGTTTTAATCCCAGTTTGGGGGTTAACTATTTGCCCATACCTGTTTCTTTAACAGGTGTTACCACCCTGGGTCAGGATAGACCAGGGAACAAGAGGTGGTTCCATGCTCCTCAAATCTTTCCAATTAGAAGCCTTGCTGTCGGATGCAGTTTATCGTCATACCCAGGACGCAGGAAGTTTAAAGAAAAATAGAAACATTCTTAGAATCAAGAAGAAACAGTTGAAATACCTGATATTATGAAAAGAGGGCTTCGAGAATATAATGACGGTAAGGGTTATGGTGGGGGGTGGAATATCCAGTTAACGAACTTGTCAATGGATACTAGAAAAGAAAAAAAATTTGCTAAGTGGTACATAAAATAGGAAGTTTTAATCATTATCTCTTGTAGGGCACAATACTTTTTTTAAATAATTTTTTTGTCAAAATTAAATTTTGTAAATTCTTAAACCAATATCATCGCAATTTTGTAATCTGTACATATAAAAGAAATCAGCATATATGATTGATACCAATATAAAATTGGTCACATAGTTGATCGATGTTATAATCACCATCTCGAATCGAGAATTACGTAGAAGAAACCATTTTGATTTGTCCTGAGTATGACGATAAACTACATCAGGCAGCAAGGCCTTTGATCGGAGAGGTTTAAGAGGAACGTGGAACCACTTCCCAAGTGCTATTGTCCCCGAGTATATCCTGACCCGGGGTGGTAGCACCTGCTCTATCTAGGGGCAAACAGTTTCCGCCGGGACGTAGTAAATGCTTAGATTAGTGTCTGAAGGCGCAATAACCAACTAAAAGAGATGCCCTCTTTAGCCTTGTCAAGGCAGAACACACTCGGTGCCTGTTGCCACAATGATGTGGACTTGTTCTTCTTTGGGTGGGGAGAGTAGCATTCGCTCAGAGGATAGGACTGGTTTCGTACAAAGCCTTCCGTCACTTAAAAAATTTAACGTACAGGTACTACTTGAAAAATGAGGGTTTCTAAATAATATTAGCGTCAATGGTAATAAGGGCTCTGGAACTTATTTGTGAATGGGTCTGGCCCGGTCTAAGAAATCATGAGAAAGTACATCAAGAAAACGGATAGTCAATTACGGGCTATCTTATATTACAACACGGGCACCTTGGCGTGTAATAGGTAGCAAGCTTGTCTTGCTAGAACCTATTACAACTGAGTAGTGAGTTCGGTCCTCACTGGGTACACTATACTTTCGGCCTTGTGCCACATCAAAGCGGCGCTTAGAAAATCATCTATCTTATATTACAACATGTACTTAATGCAGCAAAATGTGTGAAAACACAATAGGATTGAAACGACATGGTAAAATGCACGGCAACTGTACATGAAGTGTTTCCAGCAACATTTACATCTGCAAAACCTGTGCCAGAGAATGCAAGTCCTTCTTCTATGTGCCCTGTCCCTTCAGGACGTAGGCAACCATGGCTTTCCACGTTTCCCTATCCCTGGTGGCTCTGAGCACGCCTTCTCCTGTTACACCATGCAATCCTCGTTCTGTCATCCACCTGATTAGGTCCTTCAAATACATTATCCGTTGCTTTCCCCTGTCTCTTTTTCCCTCTATCTGGCCTGTTAGTATCAGATTCTCCAAGCCCTCCTTCCTCATTGCCTGTCCCAGGAACTTCAGCTGTCTCTTCCTGATGCTCAGTATTAATTTCCTTTTCGTTTCCATCCTTTCCAAAACCTCATCATTGCTCACATGCTCGATCCATGATATTCGCAGCATTCTTCTGTAGATCTACAATTCAGTTGCTTCAAATTTTTTCTTCATCTTTGATGGTATTTTCCAGCATTCATTGCCATATTGAAGGACGGACAGCACGTAGCAATCCAGTACCCTCTTCCTAGTTTCTAGCGAAATTGTCCTGTTTCTTAATACTTTATCCAACTTCAGGAATGCTTCCTTCGCCATGCCAATTCGTCTTCGGATCTCTGTGTCACTTTCCGTCTTCTGTTATAACGCTTCCCAGGTATTTACATGTTTGTACCTGCTTGATTTTAGTATTCCCGACCTGTATTTGACATTTTGGGCTGACCTTTACCTGGGCTAAAAATCCATGAACTCGAAAACGAATTAAAGCCACCAAATATATATTTATTAAGCGTTTGTGTATAAAATCTCAGGTATAAATAAAAAATATCTGTAAAATGACAACATGAATCATAAAAATTGACTAGCTGAAATCCTTGCATTCACTTACTTACAAATACCGTTGGGAAAGGTATTAATCCGTCTCTTCCCTCCGGTTATGGGTTAAATAATAGAACAGATTGGATTCTATAGCCTTGGCTGACAACCAGTCTACCGCAGAAAGCAATGGCAACCTACTGCGGGATAATCTTCTGCCCAGTCAGTTATGTATCACGTATGGCACTTAACTGAACTTTTAAATGAACAAACCAAAAAAACCTTAAATTGGTTCATCTACATTATCCTTATCTTAAAATAGTAAAAATTAAAAATAGTAAAAAATTTTATCGACTAAATTAGAAAAAGGTCAGCCACAGACGTTAATGAATTCTCTGTCCGCCTTGATGATCTCTCAAGGTATTCATCTTAGTTCGCCCCATTCTCTAGTTACGACGGGAGAGAGCGTAAATTGTGTGTGTGTGTGTGTGTGTGTGTGTGTGTGTGTGTGTGTGTAAGTTGCGATGATGCTTATTGACAAGATTGCTCTTTCAGTAGGTCACAGGTAGAAAGGCATTTTGGCAAGTTTTTTTTTGTTTTTTTTTTGTCAAAGTGCTCAATATCGAGATCGGACGTTAACAGGATTAGTGTACAGAAGTTAATATACACAAGCACAGAAGATCTCGTTATAAATTGCGAGAAATAGCGATAATGTTTAAAAAAAAAACTTTATACTAAATGCCGTAAAACAACTTGAATTCTGGTGAATATATTTGAATTAACAGGCAACCAACCGCATAAAATAAAATGATTCGGAAAATAATTTTTTTTTTTTTTACACACACGAAAAAAACAAAAACAAAAAAAAAGTTTCAATCGTCAATGTACGAAAACATTATTATTAATTTCAGTCTTTTCATAAAAGATTTGATGATTCATATTTTGAGAACATATATACTCCTTTGAAATATATATTTTGAAAAGCAGTTTCAATCAGTTTAATAAAAGTTTTGAATACGAAAGATTTGTTGAGAGGGAGAACAGCAGATAAGTAAAACTTTCTTTGTGTATAACACTTTTCCGTAAAAAAAAGAAAAAAATTCTGATACGGGGTGGTCCAAAAGTCTCTATACAATTCTTTGATTACACAACTCATCACGACTTTAGTGCCAAGAAACAAAAATTGTTTTGGTAATTTGAGGATGCTGCTTGTGAAAATGACAGATTTTCATGGTTAGATACAAAAATTAACTGTACCGAAATTGCTCATTTTTGGAAAAAGACATCCATTTACGATCAAGGCTGATTGCAACACTTACTCAATAAAAGGTCGTAGAAACTCATCATGTCAGCCGCCTAAAAAGCTATTCGATAAGTTTTTAAGTTCAAAACTTTAAAATAGAAGTACAGTATAACCCGGATATAAGAGATATTTTCTCTGGTCCCAAATTAGAGTCTGTGGTAATGTATATAAAATAGACCAAACCCGGATATAAGATAACTTTTATCCGGTCCCGACAACTCTCTTATATCCGGGTTACACTGTACCGATTTTTTCTAATTTTATCGCCAAATTCAAAGTGAAAAACCTTATATGTAATATGAGTATTAAAGTTCATTTTTTTTTTTTTTTTTTACATAACCATTCAGATAAATTTCCAGATAATTGCAGCGATGAGCGAGAACAACGATTCCATCAGGATATCGGAACAATTGTTATATTCAAATCGTGTTATTTTTAAAGACTTAGGATCGGGTTGTTATTGAAAAAAATAGTATTTCTCAATAAGAAAACCCATATTTGTTGGTTTAAATACGAATTGAGGTTTCTACTATTTTACTTTGAGAAATATTGCCACCGGTCAATAACGTATGTAGAGAAAACAAATGAAAAAAAATTCCAAAAACGAGGAATTTCTATACATCAAAAACAATAGCAAAACAGGAAAAAGTAAGGTCATTTCCAGATTCAGCGCCCTCAAATTAGCTACAAAGATGCCTGGTGTATCGACACCATTTTAATTTTGACAAGTTTAATTTATATACTGACGTTACTATCTGTTATGTGATAGTGCCACAATTCAAAACTAGATTTTTCTTTTTAATCATATCACCCCCAAGCAAGGCGGTAACGCCACTGATGCGCAGGGGGCTACGTAAGAGTAAGATTGGAAAAGAGAAAACCGGAAACCACATCCTAAACAGGGAACAAGGGATGAGCCTCTACACCTGTTCAATAGACGTGGAGTGTGAACCGGGCTATAGTCTATCTACTCCAATTCAGATAACTTTGCTGAACTGTTTTTTCAGCAAGATGGGAGAGCAAACCTTCCCACGACGCTGAATCGGACATCATGGTAGCATTGAATGGTTACCACGTTCACCGACTTAACATGGGATGGGGCGTAGCAAATAAGGTCCATGAGGAAAATCCCCACAAAATCAGTCAGTTAAATAACATACGCGATACACGCTTATGGCGATCGTATCTCGCAGAGACATGACTGACTGGGCAGAAGATTATCCCGCAGTAGGTTGCTAATCAAACCTATAAGTCCAAATTTGTCCTGTTATTTAACCCATAACTGGAGGGAAGAGACAAAACCTTTCCCAAGGTTATTTGTGTGTAAGTGAATGCAAGGAATTCAACTGGAATTCGAACTCGGTTCCCCGAATTCTCGTTCCGAGCCGATATCCACTGCTCCACAAAGTAAACGACTTAAAAGTGTTGAAAAAAAGCAGTAAATGTATACCTACTTTCGGATCACCATGTATAAACCTCTAGGAAGTCCTAGAAAAATGAATTTCTCGAATTTTCCTAAAATTAAACAAGTGCGGATAACAGGTGTAAAATAAGATATATTTTACCAAATTAAAAAAAAACAAAAAAAAAAAACACACATTCTAGAATAAAATTTTTTTTTTTTAATCATATCACCCCAAGCAAGGCGGTAACGCCACTGATGCGCGTGGGGTTGCTTTTTGTGAGAATTTTCAAATTAATGTGTATTTCCCCGCAAAAAGACGCTATAATTTCTTACTAATTTATGGTCACCAGCTGACACAAGAAAACAATTTTGAAGGTTTTGAAAAAGATTTAAAATATATTTTTTAATACTAGTCTTTCCTGTTAATAACGATCAACGCTTTTGACGATAAAACCAAGTTTCAAGCATTTTTTGGCAAATGTTTGAAGGTATATATATATACACACACACACACACACATGAGTAACTTTTTCAAGAGTGAATTATACTATACGGATTCGATTTTTTTTTAACTATCTCACTATAAGTAGAATGTTCCATATGATTAGTTTAGCTTGGGAGTCTACACGCGTGCGTCGAGATTTGGTCTCCCTCCACCCACCCAACACCGCGTTCATCTCGTACTGCCTGTAAACCTTTGAAAAGCAAAGTGGGGAACAGGTACTCTATTTGAATTCCAGCTGTAACGCCAACCAATAGAATAACGGAAAGTAACACTGCTCTCAGGAAAAGCGCACAGATACAACACTGATCCGAGATTGATTTGTTGTTTTTTAAGGTTTATCAATCTTTTTTTGCAGGTTACTTAAAACCAGGAAATAGTATTTTTTTAAATTCTAAAAAATTTTGAAAATATAATGATTTGTTGATACAAGTCATATTACTATGGGTTATCACATATTGGAGTAGATAGTCTATCTACTCCAATAGTTTAGATCTATCTATCGCCCGGTTCACACTCCACCCACGTCTATTGAACAGGTGTAGAGGCTCATCCCTTGTTCCCTGTTTAGGATGTGGTTTCCGGCTTTCTCTTTTACAATCTATTCACTCTTACGTAACCCCCTGCACACCAGTGGCCTTACCGCCTTGCTCGGAGGGATATGATTTAAAAAAAAAATTTGGTAGTCATACTAATTAACCCATAGTTCGGAGGGGAGAAGAATGGGATTTATAACTTTCTCAAGGATATTTGCACGTAAGTGAATATAACGTACCTGAATGAAATTAGAACTCTGCCCTCCGATTTCTACTTCTGAGCCGGTTACCATCCGCACATCGAAATATGCAGTAGCTGATATTACCAAGCGGTCATCCATCGAAGTATTGGCCAGTCTAGACGTTGCTTACGTTCGGCTATGCTTAGGAGTGATAGAAAATAGCGGAAAGTGTCGGTGAAGTCATTGTGGCAAATGGGCCTTTTTTTCACTGATTTGGTTCAGGAACGTGCTAAAAATTAACTTAACACGTTGACTGCCAGAAACGGATTGATACCTTTCCCAAGGGTATTTGCGCAGAGAGTGAATGCAATGAATTCAACTGGAATTCGAACTCGGCTCCCCGATTTCTCGTTCCAAGCCGATATCCACTCCACCACACAAGATGTTCGTTGTGATGCAGTGGATAACGACAAATCGAGGTGCCGAGTTCGAATTCCAGTTGAATTCACTTACCCCAAATTACCCCTGGGAAAGGAATTAATCCTTCTCTTCCCTCCAGTTACGGGTTAAATAATAGGACAGATTGGGTTCTATAGCCTTGGCTGGCAACCAGTCTACCGCAGAAAGAAAAGGCAACCTACTGCAGGATAATCTTCTGCCCAGTCAGTCATGTCTCTTTCGAGACATGATCACCCAAAGCATGTATCACGTATGTCACATAACTGACTGAATTTTATTTGCTTTACTCAAATGCTTTAACAAGAAAAAATACTTATTACAAAATAAATTTAATATTTAGTACAATAGCCTTTTACTTTGATCACAGCCTTCATTCTGTCAGGAATTGCCATCATAAGCTTATTCAATGTATCTAATGGTATCTCCTGCCAAGCAGCTTGTATTTGTTCCAAAAGTGTGTCTTGCCAATTAACATTAGATTTATCAATTTTTTTATTCAAAATATCCCATAGATGTTCAATAGGATTGAGATCAGGGGTTTGTGGGGGCCAATTCAAATTCCGAAGCCTTCCTTCCTCTTTAGTTAAATAATTCTTACAAAGGTTTGGCTTTTCACCCTGTATTTGAATTTCAGTGAGGTTTTTAGGAAAATCACTCTTGTCCTAATACTTTTGCACAGTGTATATATATATATATATATATATACACACACACTTATCGTTATACTCATTTCGAAAAACCCTCCAAACACATACGCGGAAGGAAAAAAAAAAAAGGTGATAAAAAAAGAACGAGCTAAGCACTTGAACATCAAAGTACGCAACCCAAAGAAAAAACACAAGATGAGTAACCTAAAACAAAAACCGCTCAATACGCAAGTATATATATATATATATATATATATATATATATTAGTCATCCGCAGACAGATCTGTTTCGCTATATCACAGTTCATCAGTACGGTTAGACTCCGATTGCTTTTTAACCCAGGATTGAAACTCGCCCGAATTGGCGTCAGTCGGCGATTCTCCCTCTGGACTATGGGCGCTCGGTAGAAGAAGGCAGATTTTTTAGCGCGTATATTATCGTTATACGCGCCCAATAGCTAGGTGATCTAATTCATTTTACTGAATGAGCAATGCGTACATGCCAGAGTAGCTACTGTTATTCAAAGTCTATCATTCTTCCAGAGTGCTCAATCAAGGTGTGAGAGCGTGTGTATATATATATATATATATATATATATATATATATATAGCTTCAGATGAAGTCTTAACATTGTTTTTTGCATGAAAAGTATCACTGCGAATAGACTTCTACTTGTTGATACCGGCAGATCACAT
The DNA here is from genome assembly GCA_037127315.1 of Ascarosepion bandense. NCBI lineage: Eukaryota > Metazoa > Mollusca > Cephalopoda > Sepiida > Sepiidae > Ascarosepion > Ascarosepion bandense. The sequence goes on along the minus strand of JBBBDQ010001063.1, from coordinate 2,234,391 downwards.
GCATACATCAGGAAAATGCCAAGCACAATTTGTAGTTGGCGCCATAATAAAAATTGCCATCCACGAGTTATCTCGTGGTTGGTAGTGCGTTAATCCTTATTCTTTTAGAGATACACGGGGGTATTGCAAGGAGAAACCGGAAAACTAAGCTCGTTAGATCTTCTTTCGCGCAAAAAGTGGATATCGGCTCGGGACGAGAAATCGGAGGGCCGAGTTCGAACTCCAGTTGAATTCGTTGCATTCAATTACGCGCAAAATACTCTTTAGTAAAAGTATTAAACCGTCTTTTCTCTCTAGCTATGAGTTAAATAATAGGACAGATTGGGTTCTATAGCCTTGGTTGACAACTATTCTACCGCAGAAAGTAATGGTAACCTTCTTCGGAAAATATTTACCCACTCAGTCATGTCTCTTTCGATACATAATCGCCCAAGCCTGTATCACGTCTGGCACTTAAGTGACTGACTCTTAGAGAAACCAGTTATGGATTAAATAGAAAAGCAGCCTAGGTTCTCAAGCCTTAGATAAAAATCAGTTTCGAACAAGGACGACTGAATAATAAAAAAAAATAAATAAATAAAAATTAAAAAAAAACATGAAGAGGGAAGCGCTCCGGCAGATTTTTTTTTTTTTTTACCTTAGACACACCTACTGCTACATTTTATTCATTGCACTAACCGGGGAGCCGAGTTTGAATTCCAGTTGAATCCATTGTATTCACTTACGCGCAAATACCCTTGGGAAAGGTATTAATCCGTCTCTTCCTTCTAGTTATGGGTTAAATAGCAGGACAGATTGGGTTCTGTAGCCTTGGTCGGCAACCAGTCTACCGCAGAAAGCAATGGCAACCTACTGCGGGATAATCTTCTGTCCAGTCAGCCATGTCTCTTTCGAGACATGATCGCCCAAGCGTGTTTCACGTATGGCACTTAACTGACTGACTGAATATAATAGTTGGAAACATGAAAAAGGCTTCTACTGGGCATAAAGTGGGGGACCAGTTTTCTATTGTAATGAAGTAATAAAGTGATCCCCCATAATTACTACTTAATAATATAATACATCTCTTCCTCCTCTAGCTATGAGTCAAATAGCGGGACAGGCTGGGTTCTATAGCCTTGGTCGGCAACCAGTCTACCGCAGAAAGCAATGGCAACCTACTGCGGGATAACGTTCTGCCCAGTCAGTCATGTCTCTTACGAGACATGATCGCCCAAGCGTGTATCACGTATGGCACTTAACTAACAACTCTGCTGTTATGTATGTACTTTAGATTGACAAGTGTAGACGTTTATTTTTTAAAGGAAATTTACCGAACCCCTTTCACTTATTAATCAAACCCAGTTTAACTTCGTTTTATGACCCTTTAAATGATTTTCTACACCACGTTTTAATTCGGATCTCGCGTCTATTGCATATAATAAAAAAAATAAAAGTATCCCGTTTAATACCCCGGGCAGTAAACATTTCTTTTTTACGGGAAATGATTTTCCAACTATTTTTAAAAGCTGTCTAATGAAAATTTTTTAAAAATCCGACTTTCCCCGATTATTAGGACAACCTGGCATTTTTGACCTGGTAAAATTATAAGCAAAGCGAGATCAGTCGCGGCTGAGTAGGCAATTTCATCCTCACTAGGGATTTCATAATTTTGGCCTTGTGCCACGCTTAGTAAATCACTATTAAGATTGTTCCTTGTTGTAGGCACTTCAGTATAAATGGGTATTCACTGAAAAAAACAGCATATGATGTTAAAAAGTCCCAAACTTAATAAAAATAGTTTTATCGCCAAAATGTTTAAGTGGTAAGATCGAAGTATAATTATTTTATTAAATTTTTAAATCTTTTGTAACATGTTCGAAATTGTTTAAAAATCTTGTTTCTTTTTTTTCGCTGGCGTGTAATACAAAACTTATATCTTGTTAGCAGTTTTTTATAGTCAAATTCAGATCTAATTTTTTTATTTAAAAAAATTATTAACTAAAATAAAGCTACGAAGTCTAACAAAGAAAAAAAGGTAAGACTAGGATTCTGCCTTTTTGTTGTAAAAGGCAAAGTTGAAGCAAAACATGTGCAAAAACTGTTTTTAAGTAATTCAGTTAGAAAAGAAGTGATTTTCTAAGTGTCGCTTAGATGTGTAGCATAAGGGCGAAAGTATGGGGGTACCCAGTGAGGATCGAACTCACTGCTCAGTTGTAAGCGACAAAAGCTTGCTAACCATTACACCATGGCAAAGTGCCAAAATTCAGTCACAATAAGATAAGAAAAAAAAATGAAAAAGAAATTAACAGATGAAGTAGTAAAATAAGCAGGACGACCAAAAATATTTCTTCATATTAAGAACTTAATTATATTTCAGATCACGAATAAGAAAAATAAATGAAGTTAATATAGGGGGTCAGGTTGCTAAATTCATTGCAAATTAATCTCCACAGGTAGGCCAAAATGAATGTGTTCACACGTCGTGTTTTAATTTTAGAAATTCTTAATTCAGTTTTTTTTTTAAATTACCAAAATTTGTGAAAATTCACTGCTAGTAAATTTATTGTAAATAGTCTATCATTTACAATAAAATTTAGACTTTCCCACACTCTACCCCTACGAAAGCCAAAACAGAATATACTTCTTACAGTTTGTTTTCTTAAAAAAAAAATAAAAAAAATAAAAAAAATTATTAATCTGGAGTAGATAGACTAAACTATCGCCCGGTTCACTCCACCCACGTCTATTGTACAGGTGTAGAGGCTCATCCCTTGTTCCCTGTTTAGGATGTGGTTTCCGGTTTTCTCTTTTCCAAGTCTTTTCACTCTTACGTAGCCCCCTGCACATCAGTGGCATTACCGCCTTGCTCGGGGTGATATGATTAAAAAAAAAAAAAGCTGTCGATAAGTTCAATCGGCAGCAATTGGGTGTGCGTTTTGGAACAAGAAATCGGGGAGCCGAGTTCGAATTCTATGCATTCTTAGGAAAGGTATTAATCTGTCCCTTTCCTCCAGTTATGGGTTAAATAACAGGACAGATTTGTTACCAACAAATGTTATAGAACCCAATCTATCGCAGAAAGTAATAGCAATCTACTGCGGGATAATCATCTGTCCAGTAAGGATCGCCTCAGAGCGTATTGGGGTATGGCACTTGATTGAATAGGGCGATTCAGTTTGCCATCTTAAACTCGTTGTAAAAAAGGATTTCCCTCCCCACGAAAACCAAAACAAAATATGCTGCTTATACTATGCGTTTTCTTAAATATATATAACTGGTTTTTAATAAAATTTTTAAAAAGTTCCAGTTTGCTATTGTCAATTGATCCTATGTAAATTGTGGTGCATTGGATATCGGCTCGGAACGAGAAATCGAGGAGCCGAGTTCGAATTCCAGCTGAATTCATTGCATTCACTTGCGCGCAAATACCCTTGAGAAAGGTATTAATCCGCCTATTCTTTCCAGTTATGGGTTAAATAACAGGACAGATTGGGTTCTGTAGCCTTGGTCGGCAACCAGTCTACTGCAGAAAGCAATGGCAACCTACTGCGGGATAATCTTCTGCCCAGTCAGGCATGTCTCTTCCGAGACATGATCGCCCAAGCGTGTTTCACGTATGGCACTTAACTGACAGAAGCCCAAAATAAAGTTTTATGCATACATCTTTCCTTTAATATATATATATATTGTCGGGTGGTTAATTCCTAATTTGGATTGCTCAATCGAGAATAAAATAAGCAAAAAAAAAAAAAACAAAAAAAACACACACACACGGAAATAGTTTTTTTTTTCTCTCTCTTTCTCATATTTTATAGATTGAACAATTCTCTTTTCCAATCTTCTCACTTTGTTTTTTTGTTTTTTTTTCAATTTTAGTAGATAGATCTATCTATCGCCCGGTTCACACTCCACCCATGTCTATTGAACAGGTTAAGAGGCTCATCCCTTGTTCCCTGTTTAGGATGTGGTTTCTGGCTTTATCTTTTTCCAATCTTTTCACTATTACGTAGCCCCCTGCACATCAGTGGCGTTACCGCCTTGCTCGGGGTGATACGCATAAAAAAAAAATCAGATTAGGAAACAAAAACAAAAAACTAGCTTTTTTTAAGGAAAGACGTCGAATGCGAATATGTTTGTTTTGGCTTCCGTAGGAGGAACAATTTTACTACAATTGAACTCTCCCTATTAACTTGTATATTTTTTCTCTCTCCCAAGATATTCGTGATCTAGAGAGCTAAAGTTATAATAATAATATATAAAATTTAAAAAAAAGGTGTTTTAGTCGGACTGTACACCACACACACAAAACAAATTCTTAATTTCGCAAATTGAGCGAGATTGTGGCAACAATAGAACTTGTTTAATTTTCCGTATCCAACAAGTTGCAGTTGTTTCAGGCTTCACTTTTCCGACATCAGCGTTCAACTCGCTAAACACCATGGCAATAAGGAACGTCATACACACGGATTCATTCAGTTCTCAGAAGCACAGCCGTTAAGTGTTTGCTTATCTTACAATCTATAAACGTCAATCTGTTCTTATCTGATTATCGACTTACCCACCTGTGAATTCCACGAAGCGCGCGCATTTTTCTACAGGTGAATAGATTCGAATGGCTTTTTTACGGTTTAAATTACCCTTTGTTTTGTTTTTAAGCTTTTCAACGTGCTTGAGTATGCCGAGATATTTAAATCGTGATTCTTAAGAGAAAACGAAACTTAATATCAATTCCATAGCTTTTTAAAGGTATTTGTTTTAGTGGGAAAGTAATTTGCAAATGAGACAATAAGATTAATAGGTATTTATTAAAAAAAAACAAAAACAGCTAAAACTATTTTTTCCCGTTTTTGTTGGCAGCTAAACGTTTAAATTGTTTAGCATGTAATGCCCGGTTTTGCATTTTAATTTCAATCAATAATAGTTACTTTCCAAAATATAGAAAAGAAAAAACTTGCACAGACCTGAAATAAATTAACTTAAACTTCGTGTGACATGGGCAATTTAAAAAACTTTTGACTCGTTTTAACAAACTCAGCGAAGAAGTCATTTAATATCGAGTAGAAACTTGTAAAAGATTAATGATACACATTTCACCCACCCGTTCTTTTGAAGTGAGAATATTCAAAAGAAGGACTGCTGTCTGAATAGGGTATGATTAAAGGGTGCTGAAAAGTTTGCTAATCGGCTAATAAACGCTATTAAAGATATTATTAATCATTGTGGTTACGGGTTTTATAAGAAATTTTCAGCATGCTTTCGTCGGGTCACTAAGTGGGAATTATTAAAAAAAAGTTTTCGCTTATGCAAGTTAACATTTTTAATTTTGATTGTTATTGAAACATCAATAAAAAAAAATTAAAAATTTTACTGAAATTGCTATCTTTTTTTTGCTGGGAGGCAGGTTCTCTTTCTTGTTTAGTTATCATTATTATAAATTGTATGATAGTCCTTGTCGAGATCTACATCTCAAAAACGATAGACCGGTAAACTCAAACATAATCAGACTTCCATGCGTTATCACACACACACACAAATTATAAGCGAGTTCATAAAAATAGTTTTTTGGTAAACAAAGACGTCTCTTTATGAAGGATTTTGCTTTCTAACCATATTTCGATTTCCCAGGAGAGCTTATTGCTGCATTCTTCAACATTGTATTTCCCCTCTTCCGAGATTAGATTATCAAACCTTGATTCTGCGAGAAGAGAAATATACCAATATTTCAAACAATTCTTGACTTCCGACGATCTCATTAGATAAGCCTGGAAATACGAGATGAATTTTACTAAGAACTTTTTACTTTAAAAAAAAAATAAAGCCAAAAACATTGATTTTGGTCCAAGTTTGTCAACAAGTACATAGCCTCACTTTATTTTCTTTTGTTTATTATATATGATATTATTTCAGTTTGAACAACTTGCGCGCGTGTGTGTAGGTGGGGGGGGGGGGCTTCGGTGTAGAAAACAGCATTTTTGTCAACAGTTTGCAATGCTTTCAGAAGTTTGTGTAAATATAAAAAATACGATAATTGCTTTGTTTATGTTACAAAATATTCAGCCCTTTGTTTTTTTATCTGTGTACGTGTGTTTATGTGGAAATTTTATAAAGTTTCCAGGTTTTAGAATTTAAAAATAAATAAAATAAATAAATATTAATTAAAATTAATTTAGGTTTACTCGTGCAGTAGAACCCTAGATTATGTTTTAGTATACTTTAGCGCTCCAAACTCATTATCGACACGCATTTCGTTTTGAAAGTTTAAAAGTATAATTTTCTGGCTAGTTCATTCGAAAAAAATCGCTAGGTTTTTTTGTTTTTTTTTAATTAAAACAATAATTATAAAACACACAGCCATACACACGAATTATATAAATTCGTTTATTTTTTCACTGAATTAAAAATTAAGATTGAGTAAATAAACCTTGTTCATCAGGTGTATTCATTTACTGAAACAATTTTTGCATCAGGTGTAAAAGTGGTTCTAAGGTATTCCTATTTTAATTTCATGGAGGTTATTTGTTGCGTGAGAAAATAGATTTTACTGGTGAAAATCATGTTTGTAGTTTATATATCGTATATATTCCTTAAAACGAAAAGAAATAAAAAAAATATTAATAAAAGGTCAAGGTAAACTAACTTACCTTTCATGTAAATACATCCCAGCGAAGTATCATGATTTTCTTCGTGTATATACACGCACAAAAAAGAAAAATGTCATTGGAGTTGATGTATAAAAAATACAGTGGAAAAAAAACCCAATAAAAACAGTCAAGGTATATCCATAGACGACTGTTGCGACAACACTCGTAGGATGTGTAGACAAAGCTTCTGTGAAAACATAACGGTGTCGAGTGTTGTGAGAACGAATATCGTTACTGACATTAGGGAGAACACGTGCGCGTACGGCGACAGAGGCCGTCGGAATAGAAACCCCGGCAGAAGCGAAGCAACACTGGCGCAGAACCAGCAGCAGGAGCGAAAATTGTAGTTGTCGTAGTAGCGAACGCTTTCGTAGCCGTGATTGTTACGGGGGGGGACTGGGCTTCTCTGTACGACTTGGCAAGCTTAGAAAGAATGGAGCGTTAAGCGAACACACGCACACTGTCATTAACTGTCGGTTGTCGGAGACTCAGAAAGAAAGGTGCGCGTGTGAGAGCTACCTCTTTTTTTTTCTCATCCTTCCATAGTTGCGTGCCGGGTTGACTACCGATTAGAAAGCTCGTCTCGCAAACCACTTAGTTGCTAGTGAAGAGTGTTCGATCCTCATTAGGGGATACACTACTTTGTTATGGTGACAAACCTAGTTAGTAAATAGCTTACGGAGTAGTGAAATGAAATGAATATTATTAATTAATCTTTATTTTCAGTTGATGTGGCACAAGGCCAAATTGGGGAGGGAAACCAAAAACTTGGAATGATCTTCAGTCAGTCAGTTAGTTAAGTGCCATACGTGATACACGCTTGGACGATCATGTCTCGAAAGAGATGTGACTGACTGGGCAGAAGATTATCCCGCAGTAGGTTGCCATTGCTTTCTGCGGTAGACTGGTTGCGACTAAGGCTATAGAACCCAATCTGTCCTGTTATTTAACCTATAAGTGGAAGGAATAGATGGATTAATACCTTTCCCAAGGGTATTTGCGTGTAAGTGAATGCAATTAATTCGGCTGGAATTTGAACTCGGCCCCCCGATTTCTCCTTCCGAGCCGATATCAAATGCTCCACAATGCACATCCTTCAGCAACTATCCTATATCTAGCTAATCCGACTTACGACCCAGGTATACTTTACAATACCCCATTCACCATAAGGACCCATTCATCGCCAATCCACCATAATACCTCAAACATTCAGGGAACCTAATTAATCTGTCTACTCAGTGACTTCGAGTTTGTTTTTTTTTTATATATAGATACCTCCAAACAAAAAGGTTTGGTCACTTTGGTGTTGCGCTGTAGGCGATTCCTGCTCGTTCGCTGAAACTAAGCAACGATGAGTCTGTTTATTACTTCCATGGGTGACCACTTGGAAACATCTATTACTACAAAGGTATTTGCCGCCTTCCCACTGAGTCAGGTGTGACACAAGATCAATTTATCTGAGAACTTAAGCTCAGCCAAAAATATACATTACTACAATAAGCTTAGGCTTGTGCACCAAATTCTAATATAGGTTTCCTATCGTCCTGTTCACACTTCGTGTTTTGGATCGGGTCTCCGGTTCCTTCTAAAGTTTTTTCCCTTCTTTTTCACTACCAGTAGCTCTTTGCGTCTTAGTGGCATTATCGCCTTGCTTGAAGTGAACTGATAAAAAAAAGATCTAAAAGTAGTTTTAAGACACTCTGAACTGGAAATGGAAGCCGGGTTCCCTGAATTATATTGTTTACGACGGAAGACTCGGAAAATAACTTATCAATTTTGTTACCTCTTCATTTGAAAATTGCATTCAGTTTTTATTTGCTAACTTTGGCTGAGAAGCCCACAGAAGAGAAGCACCCAGCAAAGATCGAACACGCTGAATTGATTGGGTTCTGTATCGCACTGGTAAGTACCCGACTCCTCAGGTTATACTCTACCTTGATGGTTAAAGGACGTCAGATAAAAAGATGATTTCTCCTGTAAAGGCTGATACAAGCAATACCTTAAAAAAAAAAGGAAAAAAGAAAAACGAACAAGGAAAGACCAAAAAAAAAAAAAAAAATTAATAATTTTTAATAATTAATTAACATAATAAATAGCAAACACCTAGCTAGGCAATAAATTAAAGAGAGTCAACACCTCAGGGGAAAACATATTAAGAGCCACCAGGGATAATGAGATGTGGAAAGCTATGATCGCCTACGTCCTGAATGGATAGGGCACACAGAAGAAGAAGAATGTCCTGCTAGAACCTATTACAGCTGAGTAATGAGTTCGAGCCTCACTGGGTACCCCATACTTTCAGCCTTGTGCCACATCTAAGCGGCGCTTAGAAAATCATCTATTCGGTCAGTTAAGTGTCATATGTGATACACGGTTGGGCGATCATGTCTCTTTCGATCCATGACTGACAAGGCAGAAAATTTTGCAATTTTTTTCTGCGGTAGACAAGATATAGCATCCAATCTGTCTTGCTGTTCAACCCATAGCTGGAGGGAGAAAAGATGGATTAATATATTTCTCAAGGGTATTTTCACGTGAGTGAATGGAACGAATTCGACTGGAATCTGACTTCAGCTACCCAGTTTCTCATACCGGGCCAATATCCATTACATCACAATGGCTATCTGGAAGGAGTAGAAAGAAAAAATAAATAAAAAACAACACCCAACGAAAAATTGCTCGTGTTGTTACCCGATCCTCACGATCTTTTGAGCTTCAGGCGGATATATATATATATATATATAAAGAACGAAGAAAATAATTGCAACCTTCAAAACATTAATTTAAAACGGTGGTCAGTATAAAATTAGACCAATGAATATTTATTAATAATTTTTGAAATGTTTGAGAACATTTCAAATTTAAAATATAAAACATTTTTTCTTAACCAGAAAATGTCGACGCCACTCTGTCTAATATATATATATATATATATATATATATATATATATATATATATATATATATATAAAATTATTACTTTAGGACATGTACAAAGTACTACAAAATTGTACATTTTGTTTCGACATTGAAAGAACAATGTCTCATCAGGTAATTAATAATGATGGTTATAAACTATATATTACCACCATTATTATCTACCTGATGTGACATTGTTCTTTCAATGTCGAAACTAAATGTCCAATTTATAATAGTTTGTAGTTTTTGCATGATGTAAAATACTAATTAATAACACACACACACACACAGACACACACACACATATATATATATATAAATAAATCGAGGTGAAGAGGACTCAAGGTTTTACTATTTTGAGTGCCCCGGCTTTTATTTTATTATGAACAGTGCTCAATATAATAAATATTATACAGCTTAATATAATTATATAGTTATGAATTAATTGTGCATTGTGACACGGAGATTTCTATATTTCGAAATAGATTCTCATCATCATTGATGTTGGTTTTACAGATAATTTACATTTAAATAACATAAACTTATATATATATATATATATATATTTTAGAGTGGCATGACATTTTCTGGTTAAGAGAAATTATTTTATATTTTTATATGAAGTACTTTTTTGACAAAGCAGGAAATCTTCAGGAATAACAGTTAAGTATTTACTGACTCACTTTTCCCTTTGTTTAGATATCTATCAAGAATACTTTCTAAATAGATTAATGCTTACTCAGCTCATCTTTATTTCATTACGCCCCTTGAGTGTTTAATTCTCCAGGCCTTTTTTACTCATAATGTACCCGAGAAATCTTGAATTGCCTTCTTCCTATTGTAAGTATACATATTCCTGTTGGGCGTATTTTCTTTAAAACTTCTTCGTTTCTCGCATATTTTGTTCATGTTATTCTCAGCATCCATCTGCTGAACCTGTTGTTTTAAGTCTCTTCTTCATCGGCGAAGAAATTGTCTAACGTCCCAAGAGATTCTATAATGCATGACTGTTTAGTACTTTTCTATTGTTTTGAAGGTATTTTCATATCTCTTGATACTTAACTTAGTTTTGTCATATGATAAGCACCCGACGACTGCTGAAAAATGCATGAAACTGATTAGTGCATAAAACGTAGGTTTATATGTATATTTTTAATATATATATAGATATATATATGTATATTTTTAATATATATATATACATATATATACATATATATATGCATGTGTATATTTTTAATATACATATATATATATATGTATATTTTTAATATATATATGTATATTTTTAATATACATATATATATATATTTTTTAATATATATATATGTATATTTTTAATATATATATATGTGTATATTTTTTAATATACATATATATGTATATTTTTAATATATATATGTATACATATATATATATTAAAAATATACATATATATATATATGCATGTGTATATTTTTAATATACATATATATATATGTATATTTTTTAATATATATATATGTATATTTTTAATATATATATGTATATTTTTTTAATATACATGTATATATATGTGTGTATATTTTTTAATATACACATATATATATGTATATTTTTAATATACATATATATATGCATATTTTTTAATATACATGTATATATATATATATATATATATATATATATATGTATGTATATTTTTAATATATATGTCTGTATATATATATATATATATATATATATATATATATATATATATATATGACGGAATGTTAAAAATGGAATTAACCGAAATATTTTTAATTTACTTGTTTGAATATATAGAGAGATTTAAATTTTATTGATGCTTAGTGCCTCCCCCACTCCAATTTGTGCGTGTGTGTGTTGTGGTGCTGCGGTTGTGTGTTCTGGCGCAGTGGATATCAGCTTGGAAAGAGAAAACGGGGAGCCCATTTCGAATTCCAGTTGAATTCCTTGTATTCACTTCCGCACAAATACCTTCGGGAAAGGTATTAATCTTTCTCTTTCCTTCAATTATGGGTTAAATAATAAGACAGACTCGGTTCTATATCCTTGGCTGGCAACCAGTCTACCGCAGAAAGCTCACATATCACGTTAAATAAATTGTCGTATTCTCAACCTCGCATATATTTATATACACGAGATATATATGAGATAATTAAGTACATATTTAAGCCCATATACCCGAACACAATTATATATATGTATATGTATGTTCAAGACCGCGTATTCACGCACACACCCATATACATAACTTATAACTTATACAAGTGCACAGGTAGTCTACTATGTCCCATGTATAAGGACCCGGTATAAAGGACTTTATTAATGCGTTTGTGTACGTTTAATTTCTAAATGAATTGGTAATATTCTTTTTTTATTTTTTAATTCGTAATATATTATTACTTGTTAATATCTATTTATACCATTTTACTTCATTTCGGTGTTGATTTATCTATATACTGGTAGAAATACGTCACACTAGGGAAGTTACAGTTCGAGCTTTTATAATTGATTTTATCTAAAGTTGACATATTTCGCCTCTAATTAGGTGTTCCCACACAATGGAAAAATATCTATTTTACCTAATTAAGTTTGTTCCTACCTGTAGAGCACACTTCATTTCAGGTGCCCATTTTTCGTACATTAATGCATCCAATAATACACAATACATAAAACATGATACATAAACATGTGATGCATAAAACATAATACATAATACATATAAATTTTCACAAGTCTTCTAGGAGCATGCATAAGTTGAAGTGGATCCCGTTTTTTTTTGTTTTTTTTTTTGAGAGTGACATATCTTGCCTCATCTTTGGGTGCCTCATTTCCCCCGGGGAAATGTTTATGTTGAAGTCAATATATTGAGCATTTTTCATTTCATAGTTTAAGGTAGAATATTTTTTTCACATATATGTATACTAATCATAATATAAGTTTATTGTTGGTCTGGATGGGTATGTCCTTCTGTTAAATGGTGGGTTCTTAACCTCTTTACAATTGCTCTGCACCTTTTTCCAACGAATGATCCATCAGTTTATGAGGGTTAGTAAGAGTGTCGGAAGGTGGTGATTCCGGGATTTATGTATCGGATAGTTTCCCTCTTCATTTTAAGAAAACGTTCATTCCGGCAGAAATTTTTTGCCAGATGGAGGAAATATTGTAAAAGAGTCTGATGATATGAGCTAGTTAAGCTCATTGAAATGAACTATAGTTTATAACTAATATGACGTGCTGAGTTTTCCTTTATAAACTAATATATAAATATATATATATGTGTGTGTGTGTGTGTGTGTGTATGTGTGTGTGTGTGTGTATTTGAGCACTAAATACTGCCGACAGGAAAGGTTATTTTAAGTTTTTACTGCATTTTGAATTTTATTTCATTTTGTAGGAATTAAGTAACGCGCGCGCGCGCGCACACACACACACATATATTTATATAAATTATTAGAAAATCTCTAATATGCATTATAATTTTCAAAATGCATATTCAAAGTTTTTTTTTTAGCACTCTAAGTTATAGCTTCGTAGATTAATGCGTGGATTTAGTGATATTCTAATTGCGTGTTCAATCCCAGGGTCGGGCATTAATACTTGGACTCAGATCAGACGGAGCTCTTAATACGTGAACAATAAGCAGTAGTCGAGAAACACATTTTTTTATAATCATCTCTCCCCAAGCAAGGCAGTACTGCCACTGGTGCATAAGGGTTACATAACAGAGTGAAGAAAAAGGATAACATATCGCAGTAGGTGTCGGAGAATGGGCAAGGAAAGGACGGGAACATTGGTGTGAAGAGACCTGCGAGAGAGTAGAGTGGAATGGAAGAAGAACAAGATAAGGGTGTCAGGAAACGGATGGGAATCAGGAAGATAAGAGATGGCTGTTGAGGTTGCATTTAAACTCTTGGAGATTGTAGCAGTCAGGGAATCAAGTAGACGGAAGGGACGTCCACAGCCAGGAAGTGCGAGAAAAAAGCTGTTAGAGTAGAAGTTGCGGATTCGTGCAGGGAGTTATGCTCGTCGGAGCAGAATCCACTAAAGAAGCAGAAGATAGCCATATCTCGTCGGTGAGAAAGTAACTGCAATCGAGCTGCCGGATCGGGATCGACTGCATTCCAGATTCTCCTTTAGATTTTGTCGAGGACTCCAAGATGAATAACAGGAGCGCCAGATTAGATATGGCAGCAGAATTCAATGCATGAGCGCATAGTAGATTATAGTAGATAGTAGTTCATAATGGATTTTTTTTTTTAATCATATCACGCCGAGCAAGGCGGTAACGCCACTGATGTGCTACGTAAAAGTGAAAAGATTTGGAAAAGAGAAAACAGGAAACCACATTCTAGACAGGGAACAAGGGATGAGCCTCTACACCTGTACAATAGACATGGGTGGAGTGTGAACCGGGCGATAGTTTAGTCTATCTACTCCAATTGAAAAAAATAATAAATAAAAAAAAGAAAAAGAAAAGTGAAAAGATTGGAAAAGAGAAAGCCGGAAACCACATCCTAAACAGGGAACAAGGGATGAGTCTCTACACCTGTACAATAGACATGGGTGGAGTGTGAACCGGGCGATAGTTTAGTCTATCTACTCCACCTGCTATTTAACTCATAGCTACAGGGAGAAAAAGTGGATTAATATATTTCCAAAGCATATTTGTGGATAAGTGAATGGAATTAATTTAACCTGTTGTAATGGAATGTCCCACACTCCCTATCGCCTATGTGGACTGACTATATTAGTAGCCATATGTAGTGAGCACAGAAGATACCTGTGACTTGCTTTGGCAATTACTAGCCTGACACTAGATTCCCTGTCTTGCCGTAGTATATTAAACCTCTTTTCTTTCATCTAGGCATGTGTTACTGTTCTTTAACTCGAGTACCACCTTGTCTGTTTGTAACCTCTTGGAAGGATACAACCTTGGAAAGTTACAAAAATAAAAATGTCAGTCTATCACACAAACATCAGGGACTAAGTAGTGGCTAGGGATACTTCCAAACCAGCATAGACATAATGTACAATAATGACAAAATTTGTGATACATTTTTATTATACTGTGTGTGTGTGTGTGTGTGTGTGTGTGTGTGTGTGTGTGTGTGTGTGTGAGGAGGTTGTTTTATTTAGTTTGTACTGCAGAGTATTCAAATGAAACCAAAATGCCCCCCCAACCACCACCACAAAGTTGCTGTCAGCATCCAAAGGCTTAGCAAAAAAGACAAAAATGTTTTTTCTACCTCCCTGCTCCCAGCCTGATCACCAAATAAAAACTGAAATTTTCCTTGAAATTCTGATTTTGGGAAGTCACGTAAAAGTAATTACATCCACAAAGTTTCGATACCTCAATTTAAATTGAATTTTTAAAAATAAAAATTTTTTTTTAAAGCTTTAATTCTAACTTTAATTGAAAGCCAAGAGATTAAAATTACTAATTACAGTAAGCAAAATACCCTGGTGTATTTCAAAATACCCTGGTGTATTTCAAAATACCCTGGTGTATTTCAAAATACCCTGGTGTATTTCAAACCGAAACTATATTAATCGGAATCAAAAAATTTTTTAGGCTTAAAAAAAAAAACAATTTTAAATTTCAAATTTCAAACAATTAAAATTTTTTTGTGCCGACACAAGGACCCGATCTTTACAGCAGTAGATTTAGTTACATAAGAGGAGAGGGAAGGGTTACATAGGAGGGCAAAGACAAAGAGAAACTGGTTACAGAGGGTGACAGATAATGGGCAAGAGAAGGATGGGAATACTGGTGTAAAGAGAGTTGCGTGAGAGTAGAGTGAAAAAAGAAGAAGAACAAGATTCAGGGGATGTTGGAGAAAGAATAAAAGGAGTCACGGGGATAAGAGATGGCGATTGATGTTGTATTTAAAGACTTGGAGATTGTTGCTATTAGGAAAGCAAGTATACTGAAGGGAGTTTCACAGGCGAGAAGTGTGAGAAAAGAAGCTACTACTGTAGAAGTGGAAGCTGCATTGGATTGTTTTGACTATAAAATGGTGGGACCTTGTTGCCAGTCCGGTTGCTCAAGTAAATTCTTGGCGGGAGGGTACCAGGGAGCTAAGCTCGTCAATGCAGAAGCCATGAAAATATTTGTAGAAGAGACAAAGGGAAGCCACATCTGGTCGGTGAGAAAGTGGCTGGTGTCGAGCTGCCAGGTCGGGATCGATTACTTTGCAGATTCTGTTCTGGAGCCTGTCGAGAACCCAGAAATGAACAGCAGTAGCATCTGATCAGATATGACAACAGTGCATGGGTGGATGGTTGATTTGGATATGTCCTAAAATTTTGATCTACATCTGAACGCTACTCCCGTCGAGCTAGACCGCAAAATGCAGTCGAATCTATCAAACAAATATTTACACAACGTCCACCCTCATCACTTTTATAGATATCAATATTCGGATACTAGTGCAATTTATATTTGTTCAATAAAAGTTAGTAAATAAAGGCGTTATTTTGCACCCCCCTATTTTAAACTTAGTCTATTTAGGACTGACTGATTGTGAAGATTTTTCGATTGCGCACTACGAAGAGAGGAAATTTCCTGAAGATCAGTTATTTACGGCTTTACGCTATGTTCTTTCTAGTTACAATGTAGAACACACGTTCGAAGCGGTTACTGGATAGAATATTCTCACTACTGGTATTACTTCACTTAATTAAATGCCATACGGGATACACGCTTGGGCGATCATGTCTCGAAAGAGACATGAGTGACTGGACAGAAGATTATCCTGCAGTAGGTTGCCACTGCTTTCTGCGGTAGACTGGTTGTCGACCAAGGTTATAGAACCCAGTCTGTCCTGCTATTTGACTCATAGCTAGAGGAGGAAGAGATGTATTATATTATTAAGTAGTAATTATGGGGGATCAGTTTATTACTTCATTACAATAGAAAACTGGTCCCCCACTTTATGCCCAGTAGAAGCCTTTATCATGTTTCCAACTATTATATTCAGTCAGTCAGTTAAGTGCCATATGTGATACACGCTTGGGCGATCATGTCTCGAAAGAGACATGAGTGACTGGACAGAAGATTATCCAGCATTAGGTTGCCATTGCTTTCTGCGGTACACTGGTTGCCAGCCAAGGCTATAGAGCCAAATCTGTTCTGCTATTTAACCCACGAAGGGAGAAGCAACGGATTAATACCTTTCCCAGGGGTATTTGCGCCTAAGTGAATGCAAGGAATTCAACTGGAATTCGAACTTTGGCTCCCCGATTTCTCGCTCCGAGCTGATATCCAGTGCACCATAACGCACATCCAATGGCGTTACATACATTTCGTAAAAACATTACACGCTATTCATTCGGCCTTTCTCTGACGTGCGCCGATGCGCTGGTGGGTAAATATCCGTCGGATTGAGGCAAACAGTTAATTTAGCCGCACTAAAGTGTTGTGATACAGCGAAACAGACCTGTTTGCGGATGGTTTATATATATACTAGCATTATAGCCCGGCGTTGCTCGGGTGTAATGAAAGCTTTAAGACTAATCCATGGTCCTGGAGATCAGACTCTTTGAACGTTGGCACGAAAGACTAAAAAGCAATAGTTGTTTCCAGTTAAAGCGAAACCGTAGACTGAAAGAAAAATGAATGGATGTAAGTCAAATTTTGATTTCCTGGTATCGATATCAAATAAGATTTTTCGTCGTAAACTGAATTTTGAAGGTTAAATAAGTCCCTTGAGTAAATGGTATCATGGCTGAAACTAAGAACTACAATTATACCTACTTAGAGCCAAACCCGAAGCAAAAACTAAAATAAAATGGCTGAAAAACTGATTTTGATCAGACCCGGTATCTTGCCTTTTATATATATATATTATCAATTTTCTGCACTATTGTAAGAACTGCAACCTTGAAACTTCTGAATATCGTTTCTTATGTTTTTGTCTATGAGTGTATCAAATTTGATTAAATCGGACCACTCCTTCTATAACTCGATGTTTTTGATTATCGATTTTCGATATTTATCGGGTGTACCTCGACACAAAATCTAGCTAAGAACATTCGCAGACGTTTATAGTGCAACTGTGTAAATTTTCAAGGAAATCGGTTCAGCCGTTTCGGAGTCTATAGGTAACGGATACACACACACACAGACACACACACAGAGACAAAGTTCCATTTATAAATAAGTTTAGATTAGATATATATATAAATGTTTCACTGGTGTACCGCCACTGGTGCGCAGGGGCCTACATAAGAGAAGAAGTTTAAGCAGGAGAAGAGAGTATAAAAAGACGAACCAGCTACCGGAGGTGTCAGCGAAAGGGCAAGAGACCCAGGAGGAGGAGTGAGGTTTGGGACGGAACTTCCTGATGGGTATAAAGGCATCAATGCCTGCTTTAACCAAGGAAGAGACCTCGGAGGCGCAGTCGTCAACTGGGAGACTGAACACTTTTTTCCAAAGCACGTTGCATAGAAAATCGTAAAACGCATCCCGGTTTGCTCTTTGGTAGCAGAAGGAAATCCTATTGGTGGAAGGCTCCTGTGGGGGAGTGAGAGTGGTGAGAGATATTAATAGAAACAATAGCATGATCGGAAATACCGAGAGGGCAAAGCTGCGTGCGGGGTTTGGCAGGAGTCTGGTACAGAGGTAAAGAAGATACCTAGTGGAGAAGCGTGTCCTGAAGGGATACTAGGAAAGCGTGTGGGGAAATCCACCACTTGCGTAAGAGATTGAGAAATAGCTCATGGCGTGAATGCCAGCTGAATCAATGACAGTCTTTTAGCCACTTGGCATGATGGGCGTTAAGATCTCCGAACATAAATATGTTAACGAATGAGTGGGAGGAAATAGGATATATATATATATATATATATATATATATATATATACTCTAAGGCAAAGACCACAAATTTATTCGCCTGAAGAGAGTTAATTTTAGACTCGAAACACGTGTAGCATCACAAGCACCATTATAGACAATTAATATTTTATAACATGTATAATAACAACAACAATAAACATATACTTTAAAGAAAACGTTCATGGTTTCTCAGACTTTTTATTCTATACTAACTTCTCTCGTTGAAATAAACCTATTTCTTTATTCACTATATATATATATATATATACTCAAACGTAAAGACCATAAACTTATTCGCCTGAAGAGACTCAATTTTAGACTCGAAACATGTGTAGCGTCACAAACACCATTATGGACAATTAATGTTTCATAACATGTATAATTACAAAAACAATAAACATACACTTTAAAGAAAACGTTCACGGCTTCTCACACTTTTTATTCTATACTAATTTCTCTCGTTGCAACAACCCTATTTCGATATATATACAACGTTTTGTGGGTTATTTAACGTCTGAACATAAAGGTGGTAGACGTGATTCATGGACAATTCAGTCAGTTAAGTGCCATACGTGAAATACGCTTGGGCGACCATGTCTCGAAAGTGACATGTCTGACTGGGCAGAAGATTATCCAGCAGTAGGTTGCCATTGCTTTCTGCGGTAGACTGGTTGCCAGCGAAGGCTATAGAACCCAATCTGTCTTGTTATTTAACCCATAACTGGAAGGAAGAGACGGATTAATACCTTTCCCATTAATACCTTTGCGCTTAAGTGAATGCAATGAATTCAGCTGGAATTTGAACTCGGCTCTCCGATTTCTTGTTCCGAGCCGATATCCACTGGACCACCACGAAGAAAAAAAAAAAAAAAACTACCTGAATCTTGTAAAGGGAATAACTATAGTGGCGCAGATCCGTGGTCTCTGCAAAACGATGGTGCCATAACATACCCGATGTCCATAATATATTTTGTACATAAAAGGAATTAAAATATTTTCTAATTAAATAGTTTTAGTTCTATTGCATTTTATTATTAAATTTTTTATATTATTTAGAGCAGATTTTCTGTAAACAAGGATCCTGTTTGACCTTAAAAATGATTTAAATTCTCTGAGAAATTGTGCTTTAGAACAATATAAGCATTAACATTATTTGCATGTGTAGTCGCTTCAACTTAAACAAACCAAGTCTGATGAAGTCCTAAGAGCCGAAACGCGTCACAGGAATACATTTTCCATTTTAGCATGATTTTTTCGTCTAAAATTTTTCTTCATAGATAAATATGTATAAATCGTTATCACATACACAATATATATATATATAAACTAACATACTTCAATACCTATAATCGACGGGAGAGGTCATAGTTATTATATTTACCCTCTACACCATAGTAGCAGCAGTTCCCAGACCAATTCCTCATGCCACTATACACTCAACTGAACAAAAAACCCACTACCACCATTCCTTCTCGGCCTACAGCCATGTGCGACACAAAAAATGGACCTGTCTAATTTTCTCTGTATAACTCCACTCTGTTGATAATAATTTAAATGTTCTATCTTCACTGAACATTAAATATTCATCCTTTGATAATGGCTTATGTAAGCCGAAAGCTCAGACCTGATAAAAAAATCAACAATTATTGCGATTTCTTGTCGTCTTTCCATGACAACACTATCAAGCTAATCTGATCATACGAACGGATCTTACACAAAATAAATAGACAGAACTTGTCTATATTATTCAATGAAACCTGTATTAATGAAAAAATGCTAACAAAATACACAATATATATATATATATATATATATATATATATATATATATATATATATATATATCTGTGTGTGTGTGTGTATTTTAAAATTTGTGTATTTAGGCAGTAAATTTTCTTTTAAGCATGTCAGATTAAATGAATTAAAAAAATGTTGAGTAATTTTTAGCAACACAGTTTTCCGGTTACATTTGTTACCATAACTCACCCCCCCATAGATGACCTCCGTAAGAGGTTGAAAGTACATGGGTACATTGAGAAATGAAGGAAAATAACATCTGTCAACGTTATAGCTCATTTCTGACATCTTTTGATTGTAATAGGCGAAAGATTATCCGTGGGTATGAACGGATTTTATTAAAAATAAGCAAACTAAATGTTTGCAATTTATGTAATATATATATATATATATATATATATATGTATATCATTCAGTAATGCATTAGAACACTCTCAGCTATTGGGCATGTATAATGATAATATACACGCTAAAAAGTTGACCTCGGTACCCGTAGCTCAGATGTAGAATCGCCGACTGACGCCAATTCGGTCGGGTTTCAATCCTGGATAAAAAGCAATCGACTGTCTAACCGTACTGATGAGCTGTGATACAGCGAAACAGATTTGTCTGCAGATGACTATATATAATAATTAAAGAACAAATTAAGAAAGGTGTCTTTAATCAAACATATATCACTTTATTGAGCTTCTTCAGAGATTGCTTACGAGACATGAGCATAAAAATTTCGAAAAAGAATAAAAATGCAGATATTTACCAGCCAATATATCTTAATTTATTAATGAGTTCTAGGAGGATCAGTTTATAACTTCATAACAATAGGAAACCGATCCCCCACTTTATTCCCTGTGGAAGCTATAGTTGTTATCAATTTTATATTCAGTACATCCAATAGAATATTTAACTGCATTTGTTTCTTAATATATTAATGAGCTCTAGTTCTAGGATTTACTTCATAACAATAGAAAACTGTTCATTGGCATCTTCTATCTTCTTGAATCCCATTCATCTTTTATTCTTTCATTAATACCTTCTGTACCCAGTCTTTTCTCTTCCCTGATAGCTATAATCTCCAAAAATTTAAATGCAACATCAATTGCCATCTTCTATCTTCTTGAATCCCTTTCAGCTTTTATCTTTTTTTCTTCAATACTACAAGAATCCAGACTTCTCTCTCATAGTAACCCCCTACGCAACAATGACAGCCCCGCCTTGTTTTGGGGGGAAAAAACATATATATATATATTCATCCGCAGACAGATCTGTTTCGCTGTATAGCAGCTCATCAGTACGGTTAAACATCCGATTGCTTCTAGCTGGCATTTATATATATGTATATGTATATATATTTATATATGCATACATTTATATATGCATATACATATATACATTTATATATGTATATGTATATGAGGTTTTGGAATAGATGGAAACAAAAAAAGAAATTAATACTGAGTATCAGGAAAAGACAGCTAAATTTCCTGGGACATGCAATGAGGAAGCGGGGATTGGAGAACTCGATACTAACAAGGCAGATAGAGGGGAAAAGTGACAGGGGAAAGCAGTGAATAACATATTTGAATTGCCTGATTAGGTGGGTGACAGAACGAGGGTTGCATGGTGTAACAGGAGAAAGCGAGCTAAGAGCCACCAGAGATAGGGAGATGTGGAACGCCATGATCGCCTACACCCTGAAAAGAAAAGGCACATAAAAGAAGATGTATATGTATATATATGTATATATGTCAAATGTATATATGTACTCAAATGTATATATATGTGTGTATGTATGCATATATGTATATGTACATGTGTATGAATATATGTATATGTATATGTGTATGTATATATATATGTGTATGTATGTATATATATATGTGTATGTATATATATGTATGTGTGTGTATGTATGTATATATATATGTGTGTATTTATATATATGTGTGTGTATGTATATATGTATATGTACATGTGTATGTATATATATGAGTATGTACGTATATATATGTGTGTATGTAGGTATATATATATGTGTGTATGTATGTATATATATATGTGTGTATGTATGTATATATACATGTGTGTATGTATATATATATGTATATGTGTGTATGTATGTCTATATATATATGATATATATATGCGTATGTATGTATATATATATGTGTATGTATGTATATATGTATATGTATATGTATATATATGTGTGTGTATGTATGTATATATGTATATGTGCATGTGTATATATATACATGTGTGTATGTATTGAATGTATATATATATATGTATGTATATATATACATGTCTATGTATGTATATATGTATATGTGTATGTATATATGTATATGTGTGTATGTATATATATATATGTAGATGTATATGTATATATGTATATATATGTATGTATATTTATATATATATGTATATGTATATATGTATCTATATATGTATGTATGTGAATATGTATGTATGTTTATATTTATGTATATGCATTTGTATATATATATAAATGCGTATATATATATATATGTATAAATGTACGTATATGTATGCATATATACATATATATGCATGCATATATACTTATGCGTATATATATATATATATAGAGAGAGAGAGAGAGAGAGAGATAGTGAGAGAGAGTGGGGAGAATGAGTACAAACCTAGGAATATTGACTGTTTCTTTTACGCCGTACGCGATCTTTATTTCACCTCCTCGTAGATATATCTTTTAATGCATATCCCCTTTGGATTACACTTGCTTCATTAAATATAAGAAATTTTAATCATATATATTATTCACTATATATATATATATATATATATATATATATATATATATATATATATATATATGACAGCTGTCATATTTATGCTGCTATGGCAGAACGCCAACATATGGGACTTTTAGTGAAAATGCAACCTGTTTCTCTGACGAATTAATAGGCTCGACTTGCGCACTACCCACTACGCTGCAGTAGGCGCGTTTTCATTAATTACGAACGTAATTATCTCCGACTAGGGAATTAGAAAATCAGTTCGCTCGTGAATTAATTGACAAGATGAGAGCGTTAACCACCTCTCCAAAGCAAGCGCCGTATATGTGCTTCTTGTGTAAATAAGAGCACTTCCCATGCTTTTAGCTTAATTATGATAAAATTCAAGCACAAATAAAGAATATGCAGCGCCAATATTCTATGGCCATGATTTAAACGAGAAAGACGAGGGTTAAAAAAATGTAACAACTTTATCTAACAAGCAGCACACGCACATAGACACACACGCACACACACACAATAATATATATATATATATATATATATATATATATATATATATATGACTATTTACGCTTTCACACCCTGATTGAGCACTCTGGAAGAATGGTAGACTTTGAAAAACAGTAGCTACTCTCGGATACACGCATCGCTCATTCACTACTGAATTAGAACTCTCTGGCTATTGGGCGTGTATAATGACAATATGCATGCCAAACGCCCATAGCCCAGAGGTAGAATCGCCGTCTGACGCCAGTTCGGTCGGGTTTCAGTCCTGGGGTAGAAGGAAGCGGAGTCTAACCATACTAATGGGCTGTGATACAGCGAAACAGATCTGTCTGCGAATGACTATATATATATATATATATATATATATATATATTATAGTTATATGATTAATCAATATACATATGGAAATACACGCATTCATATACTGCACCTGAAGATTGCGTCAAGTATGAAACTCCAAGTCGTGCCATCTGTGTAAGTTAATATTTATTTTTAGTAATATGCATATATATATATATATATATATATATATATATATATAGTATATCGAGGCAGCAAGTAATTTTCTAAACATATGCTGTTATATGTAAGAGACAATGAATGTCTATTATGTTTAATCATGAGCCGTTCTAAATGTCGTATTTTTGCTTTAATTTCAGTTGAAAATAAAGACAAAAATTCTCCAACATTTGGATAATTATTTATTGGTTTTCTTCTAAGCTATCGGCTCACATGAGCCATCTTCAGCGAGGTAGTTTAAACTGAAATATTATAAAATCCACCGTCACCGACGATTTTATTTTGTGTTGACATAAAACTCCGCTTGGCAACGGCAATAGTTACCAAAAATAATAAACGCAGTTCTTAAATTTGCGATGCGGTTTTATGACGTCACACCACGTGATAGCGCGAAATGACAACAAAACCATATAGTCAAATGCAATGTAATATGTTATTTTCTGTTTTGAAGTTGATTTTATTGAGTGTTGGTTGTTTCGATTTTATGTACATGGCCTCCGATATCTGCAGGTTCCTCTTACTGTGTGTATGAGTAAGGATCACCGTATTGTTGGCCAAAATCTGTCTGATATTACCTACATGTTTATGTTTTTCAGAGAAATGTTGTTTAATAGTACTCTGATCAGAAAGATGACATGTAAGTCTACGGGAGAGCGTGGTTGTAGTAAAACCAATATATGTAATAGGTTTTTGATAAGTATCAGAGATGCAATCTCTGAATGGGCATGTAAATTGGTACACTACATTGGTTTTTTGTAAAGAATTTAGTTTAGTGCTTGTTGGGTTATTATAGACTATGAGGTCAATTGTTTTAAACTTTTTATAATATATAATGAGTTTAATTTGATTATTACTTTCCACTGGTTTAACATTTCTACGTATTATGTTTTTGAGTTTTTTCATCTTGTTTATAATTATTATGTATTTGGTTGCAATAGTATAAGTTAATAGTGTTATGTTTATTTTGATGTAAACCATTATTATTAATATTATCATTATTGTTAGAGCTATTGTTAATTTTGTTGAGATACAATTTAATTTGTTGATCAATAACGGAGTTAGGAAATCCATTATTGACTAGTGTTTGCTTAATGTTGTGTAATTCTTTATA
The DNA here is from genome assembly GCA_037127315.1 of Ascarosepion bandense. Lineage (NCBI taxonomy): Eukaryota > Metazoa > Mollusca > Cephalopoda > Sepiida > Sepiidae > Ascarosepion > Ascarosepion bandense. The sequence goes on along the minus strand of JBBBDQ010001063.1, from coordinate 2,209,289 downwards.
AAATATAGATTTGGAAGAAGATATCATTTGTGTGCGTTGAAGTAAGTTTTTTATAACAGCTAACTTATATCGTTGGGGGCATTCACTATTATAATTAAGAAGACACGAATTAATGCTAGTTGGTTTCCTATATAGAGAAGTAGTAAATAACGTAAAAGATCTTAGCTTCGCGCAGCGTGTTTGACACAAAAAACTTTCGTTAATGAAAAAAAAAAAAAAAAAAAATGAAAAGAAATGAATTTTGACCTAAGTTGCCAGTTGTTTGTTTTAGATGCATGACATTGAAATTTAAAATTTAAAAATTAGGTGTTGAATTTACGCTAGAAAATGTAATTGTTTTTGTATTTAATTTTAATCGTAATAATAATAGTGATATATTATATTGCTTGTAATAATAACGTGGTAATAAAGAAATTAAGATCTAGAAACCTAAAATTGATAATAATTAAAAAATTAAAAGTTAAAAAAATATATTTAAAAAAAAATGATATATGAAAAAAATAATTAAAAAATAATAAAATAATAAAAAATAGAGATAAAATAAATAACTAAAAATATGTAAACCATAATAGAAAAATTAATAATAAAAATAATAAAAATAAATATAATAAAAATAAAAATACTAATAATCCTAATAATGAAGATAACATACAACGATAAGTGAATAAAATAACAATAATTATTTATAATATAAAAACTAATTAAAAAAAATAATATATATACTTATATCTAAAGAATATTAATATATAACTTTTTTTTTATAATCATATCGCCCCAAGCAAGGCATTTTACTGCCACTGTTTTGCAAGGGGTTACATAGGAGGAAAGTTATGAGAAAGTGTGAATGGTTATAGGATGAATGTAGCCATAAAGTGAGGGATCAATTTATATATTGATTGTAATATAAAATTGATCCTCCATTTTATATTAACATAATATATATATATATATATATATATATATATATATATTACCCCAAGCAAGGCATTTTACTGCCACTGTTTTGCAGAGGGTTACATAGGAGGAAAGTCATGAGAAAGAGTGACAGGTTATAGGAGTGTTGTCAGGAAGTGGGTAAGAGAACGAAGAGAATATTGATGAGAGTGGAGTGGACGTCGAAAGGAGCATGAGAGAGAGAGAGAGGATGCAGGTTAGTGAGCTAGGAGATGACTGTTGAAGTTACATTTAAATTCTTGAAGATTGTAGCTGTCGGGAAAGCAAGTAAAATGGAATGGAATTCCACAGGCGGGAAATGCGAGAAAAGAAGCTGTAGGAGTAGAATTTGCGTTTACAATTTATTGGTTTCTCAGTAAACGGGTGGGGCCTAGTTGCTAATCTTGTGGCTCGAGTAAATTCATATGTAGGGGACACCAGTGAGCTAAGTCCATCGGAGCAGAAGCCGTGAAAGTATTTGTAGAAGAGACACAGGGAAGCCACATTAACTACTCTTAATAAAAGTGAAACTAATAATAATAATAATAATAATAATAATAGAGTACCTATGATAGCAATAATGATATGATTTTGTTTTTTTGAGGGTATAAAGTCTTAAACGGGTCATTCTAGATTATTTTCAAAAACAAACTTTTAAGTTTAATTTTGATCTTGTTAAGTGATCCTATATCTATTTTTATGTCTGCATTTAAAAATCAGTTCATTTCTCTGGTTCAAAAGTTCATTTGGATTTCTATACTTGATAATAGCTATTTTCTCCTCCAAGCATCTGTCCCTGTTATATATGACTATTTACGCTTTCACACCCTGATTGAGCACTCTGGAAGAATGGTAGACTTTGAAAAACAGTAGCTACTCTCGGATACACGCATCGCTCATTCACTACTGAATTAGAACTCTCTGGCTATTGGGCGTGTATAATGACAATATGCATGCTAAACGCCCATAGCCCAGAGGTAGAATCGCCGTCTGACGCCAGTTCGGTCGGGTTTCAGTCCTGGGGTAGAAGGAAGCGGAGTCTAACCATACTAATGGGCTGTGATACAGCGAAACAGATCTGTCTGCGAATGACTATATATATATATATATATATATATATATATATATATATATATATTATAGTTATATGATTAATCAATATACATATGGAAATACACGCATTCATATACTGCACCTGAAGATTGCGTCAAGTATGAAACTCCAAGTCGTGCCATCTGTGTAAGTTAATATTTATGTTATTAGGAGTATGAGCATATTTAATGATCCTCTATTTAACCTGTAGGGTGAGTCCTCTGTCCTTTAATTTCCAGTAGTATTTTGATAGGGCTGTTTATATATAGGGTGTGGTCACCGAATTGTCTACATTATGCAAAAATAAAAATAACACTGACATCTCATTTTAACAGATATATTTACCAAATATTTTTTATTTTGTCGATTGCACAGTGTAGTAAGGTCAGTTGGGTACCGTCTGTGAGCAAAAGTATCATTACGTGATTCACTTCGCCAGAAATTTGGAAACGGCATGCTGTACTGCTTGGCATTCGCACCGGAATCTGCAGTACGAATATTTTAAAGTATTTGAGTGTCAATCTGATGACATTGCAGATAATTTGGAAAGATTTGGATGAGTCTAATGGTGATTACGAGGTTACGCCAGCTTAGGAAAATTCACGCTGGTTGTTCTAATACAAAAAGAACTTCCGAATTTGTTGTTCAACACGGTAGACTACATCAAGTGGCTTGAGGATGTAGTGCTGCCCTGGGTCAAGAATTTGGCTGATGAAAGATCCTATGCCTGACAACAGGACACTGCACCACGCTGCACAAGAAGGTGAACCCAGTCATGATTATTAGACAATTTTTGCGACGACATAACCCCCTTACATCTGGCCAGCGAACTTTCCAGATTACAACCCCCTTGATTATTATTTATTGGTCGCAGTTGGGTGAGAGACCAACAAAACTCCTTGTAAAATGACAAACGAGCTGAAGGTGACTTAAATGAGGAAACCGTCCAGAGGAGGCGCAAGGGATTCCGAAGTCGTCTAGAGGCCGTGGTTGAAGTCAATGGCGACTTTATCGAATAATATACCAATATAACTTTTCAAATGAGATGTCAGTATTATTTTCAATTTTGCGTAGACTACAATTTATCCATCGCACTTAGCCACTCCAGCATTTACGCACCGCTCATTCGATAATGAATTGGATCACTCTAGCTATTGGGCGTATTTATATGCGCTAAAAAGGCTGCCTTCTTCTACTGGACGCTCGTAGCCTAGGGGTAGACTGACGCCAATTCGGTCGGTTTCAATCCTGGGTTAGAAAGCGACCGGAGTCTAAGCCGTACTGATGAGCTGTAATACAGCGAAACAGATCTGTCTGCGGATGACTATATATATATATATATATATATATATATATATATAAATTCAGGTAAAGAGAACCATCAGTTTTACAATTCCGAGTTCTCCGGCATTTACTTCTTTTTTTCAAAGTGCTCAATACAATAAATATTGTAGAGCATAATATAATCATATAATTGAATTTGTTTTTCAATTAAAACTACATTGCGACACAGAAATGTTTATGTTTCGAGATTTCTATCTTGTTAACAAGCAATGTTACAACAAAGTTCGAAAAATGAAGAATTGAAAATCATTTTCACAACTGTGATATAACATTGCCTGATAACGAGGTTGAAATCTCGAAACATAGACATTTCCGTGTAGTAATGTATTTTTAATTCAAAAAACAAATTTAATTATATATATATATATATATATATATATACGGACATACTTCCGGATACGAACGCGGGTGTCCCTCAAGGCTTTATTAGAGGTCCTACGGTTTTCCTGATTTTCATTAACGATCTCCCCGATGTAATCAGTTCCCAAGTAGGCATATACGCTGACGACACCACCGTTTACTCTCGCCTCGATCAAAAATCTGCTCAGGCTGACAAAGCGAAACTCGCTGCCGAGCTTGAAAAGGACCTTCAATCTGTGGTGAACTGGGGCAAGAAATGGCTCGTAAATGTTTAATGCTTCCAAAACGAAGCTGCTATTTGTTAATTATCATAGACAATCGCTCCTACCCCTATTAGCATGGATGGGACTAGCCTTCTCGAGAGTAAAACACTGCGTCCCCTTGGCCTAATTTCTTCAGTAGACCTCAAGTGGAATGACTATATCAAATCCATAGATAAATCAGCTGCTAAGAAGGTCGGTTCTCTGTGCACTGTGCAGGACCAGGAATTTTTTCCCATCTGAATCCATCTTGAATATATATAAATCTACCATCCACCCGTGTATTGAACACTGCTGCCACATCTGGTCGGGTGCCCCTGATATTCACCTCGGGGTTCTTGACAGGATTCAACGAAGAATCTGTAATGTGATCGATCCCGACATAACAGCTAGGCTGCAGTCTCTCTTTCACCGGCGTGACGTGGCTTTCCTGTGTCTCTTTTACAAATACTTTCACGGTTTCTGCTCCGATGAATTTAGCTCACTGGTGCGTCCTATGTATGAATTTACTCGAGCTACTAGACTAGCAACTAGATCCCACCCTTTTACAGTAAAATCGATAAAATGTAACCGCAATTTCTACTCTAATAGCTTCTTTTCTCGCACTTCCCGCCTGTGAAATTCCCTTCCGTATACTTTCTTCCCCGACAGTTACAATCTCCAGGAATTTAAATGTAAAGTCAATAGTCATCTCCTGTTTCACTAACTCGCATACATTCTCTCAAGCTGTTATCTCTGTTCACTTCAACCCCATTTCACCGATATTCTCATCCGTCTATTACCCCCCTTCTAACTTTAACAATAACTAACCTCTCTTTCTCATTACTTTTCCCTATGTAACCCTCTGTGCAGCAGTGGCAGTAAAACTGCCTTACTTGGGGTGAAATGATTAATGTATATATGACTAACACCAAATCGGTGGAGTTTCGATCCCGGCTAGAAGCAAGTGGATGTGTCTAGCCGCACTGATGAGCTGTGATACAGCGAAACAGGCTTGTATGTGGATGTGGTCTATGTATTAAATTTTCATTTTCCTTCAAACATGCATTGAGCACATTCTAATCCTGCAAGTGTTTACTGGTCTAATTTAAATCTGACCTATAACTGTTAAATATATATATATATATATATATATATATATATATATAGTAGGCAGTCCATAAACGTTGAGGATAATCGAACAAGATTCCCTTAATATAAATTATTAATAGGTAAATCCACATAGAAAGCTCGATGGATGTTAACCAGAGCGATATGAAGTTTATAAAGGAACACTCAACACGTCATATTAGTTATAAATTATAGTTCATTTCAATGAGCTTAAACAGCTCATCTCGTCAGATCCTTTTACAATATTTCCTCCATCTGGCATAAAATTTATATATATATATGTATATATATATATATATATACAGAGTGAGAATAGCTGTATTTTCCTTATTCGCCATTGAATAAAACTACCTCAAACCGCCTCCAGTTCTGACCGTGAGTTACACTAGGACACGGTCTGAATTAGAAAACGCTATGATCATTGTAATCATTCAGATACTTTTTTTTTTTTTTTTTGCCCGAACTTGATTCCCGGTAATCTTGAAAGAAAGGGATTGTGACTTGTGATGATTGTTCTAAATAGGGATTTAACCCATTTCGTGGTGATAGACTAGTTCTTTGTTCTGCCACTGAGCAATCAATGAATGGCCATATTTGATTCATGTGTATAAGCTTGAAAGAAAAACAAAAAGAAAAGACGAATTTAAGGTCAATAAATAAATGAAAGAAAAAGAAAGAGAAAAGAATAAATAGAAAGACAGAAAGAAAGAAAGAAAGAAAGAAAAAAAGAGAAAGAACGGATGAACAGGAAGAAAGAAAATAATGACAAAAAATGAACAAGAAAAGAAAGAAAGAAAAAAACGAGAAAAAGAAGGATTAATATAAAAACAATAAATGAATGAATGAATAAAAGAAAGAAGAAAGGATGAACAGGAAAAAAGAAAAAGCAAAAGAAGGAAAAGATACATAGGAAAAAAGAAGGGTAAATAGCGAAAGAGAGAAAGAAGGAAAAGTTAAATAGGATGAAAGAAAGAGAGAATGTAAAAATGAATAGAAAGAAGGAAGAGAAAGATGAATAGGAAGAAAAAAGAGAGAAAAAATGCATAGTAAGAAAGAAAGAGAAAAAGAAGGAAAATTATACAGAATGAAGGGAAAATGAATAGAAAGAAAGAGAAAGAAAGAAAAAATGAACAGGAAAAAAGAGAGAAGAAAAACTGTATAGGGAGAAAGAGAAACAGAAAGAAAATCATACAGAATGAAGGAAAAATGAATAGAAAGAAAGAGAAAGAAGGAAAAGGTGAAAAGGAAGAAAAGAAGAAAGAAGAAAAAAATAAATAGAAAGAAAGGAAGAAAGAATGAAAAATGAATAAAAAGAAAAAGAGAAAGACGGAAAAATCAATAGAAAAAAAGAAGGAAAAAATAAACAGAAAGAAGGAGAAGGTTAAAAGGAAGAAAGAAAGAGAGAATTTAAAATTAATAGAAAGAAGGAAAAGATGAATAGGAAGAAAGAAAGAAATAAAGAAAGAAAGAAAAAAGAAAGAAAAAAGAAAGAAAGAAAAGAGGAAAAGCTAAATAAGAAGATAAAAGACAGAAGGAAAATGCATAGGAAGAAAGCGAAAAATAGAAAGAAAGAAAGAAAGAAAAGTGAAAGAAAGAGAGAAAGAAGAAAAATATGAATAGGAAGAAAAGAAAAAAGCAGTAAAGATAATGAGAAAAAAGAAAGAGAAGGAAAAATGAATAGGTGAAAGGGAGAAAGAAGAAAAGATAGAAAGAAAGAAAGAAAGAAGGAAGAGATAAATAAGAAGAAAGAGAGAATAAAAAAATTAATAGAAAGAAAGAGAGAAAGCAGAAAAGAATGAAAAGAAAGAAAGAAAGAAAGAAAGAAAGAAAGAAAGGCTGAATCTAAAGACAAGGAAAACGGAAGAATATCCAGGAAGAAAAATAAAAAAAAAAAAAATATGAATTCAAACGAAAGAGTAATAAAGAATGTTTAGGAAAGAAAGAAAGGGTGAATAAAAAGAAAGAAGAAGAAAGAATTAATTTAAAGTCAAGAAAGAAAAAAATGGATGAATTTTAAGAAAGAAAAACGAAAGTATGTCTAGAAAAGATGGAAAGAACGAAAGAATAGAGAACATATTTACTAGGTTGATACAAATAAATATTTTTCTCAATGCGTTCGTGAGAAATCGCTGTCGTTTTCTCATGACCAGAAGTAAGGACGAAATCCGGAGGTCGGAAAGGTGGAGCGAAGCCTGTAAAACGGATACAAAAAGAAAGATGAATAAGATTAAAAATTTAAAAAAAAAAAAAATTGGAAAACAGAAAAAAATATTAAAAAGTATATTAAAAAACACAGACGCCAGTGTTAAGGATAGTGATTAAACCGAGTGTTTGATGGGAGGCGACAAGACTTTTGTCAAACAATTAAAACCATATTTAAAACAAAGTATAAAAAGAATGCGAAAGTGCATTTAATTTTTAGTTTCTGTTTTATATCTTATCTCATTTTCCATTTTATTGACTGATGTATTTGCGTCTTTCGCTGGTTTCTAAAAAACCGATCCAAGACAAATTATATTGTTTCCACGATGATAAGAGTAAACACTGGAATCGTTAAGTGAATTCATTTTTTGAGCCGATGACCATTACGCTAAAATCCCATCCCACCCATCATATCTATCTATCTATCTATCTATCTATCTATCTATCTATCTATCTATCTATCTATCTATCTATCTATCTATCTATTCTCAGCCTCTTCATTATCTATCTATCTATCTATCTATCTATCTATCTCAGCCTCTCCATTATCTATCTATCTATCTATCTATCTATCTATCTATCTATCTCAGCCTCTTCATTATCTATCTATCTATCTATCTATCTATCTATCTATCTATCTCAGCCTCTTCTCTATCTATCTATCTATCTCAGCCTCTTCATTATCTATCTATCTATCTATCTATCTATCTATCTATCTATCTATAAACTCATTTTCATATGTAGATAACAGTGCTCTACTTTCAGTCACAGTTAAGTGCCATATGTGAAACACGCTTGGGCGATCATGTCTCAAAAGAGACATGACTGACTGGGCAGAAGATTTTCCCGCAGTAGTTTGCCATTGCTTTCTGCGGTAGACTGGTTGCCAGCCAAGGCAATAGAACCCAATCTGTCCTATTATTTAACCATAACTGGATGGAAGAGCTGGATTATTACCTTTCTCAAGGGTATTTGCGCGTAAGTGAATGCAATGAATTCAACTGGAATTCGAACTCGGCACCCCGATTTCTCGTTCCGAGACGATATCCACTCCACCACAACACACATCCTCTACTTTAAATTACTTTAAAAAGAGCTTTTTTATAACATAAAAATCTTATTCAGGTGACACACACACACACACACACACGCACACACACACACACACACACACACACACACACACACACACATATATATTTATATATATGTATGTATATAGGGCCGTAGTGAATGCTAAAAAAACAACGGGCACGGAGAAAGTTGCCCGGATTTATTAGTTGATATTTGACAATGTGATGACGTCATCAGTGTTTTATCCGTTTCCAGAAACTATAATTTTTGTGGGTTTTTTTTTCGGCTATTCCAATGGAAATTAGGCACGGAATGTGAACGAAAGCAGGAAGACAATTAATCGTCCATAATTAGGACAAAAATACCTTTTTTCGAGTTTTTAATACTTTTAGTTTTATTTCAAAATTAGAGGGACCACTCGTAAATCGCCTTTACAGAAAATTAAACCGTTTTTAAAAAGCTTTGTATCTAGGCACTAAACTTGTATGCAAAAGCGTTTTATTGAAAATCATGCACATAAATCTCAAAATCGGAGAACAAACAAAATAAGTTTGCAAGAACAAATCGAAGAACAAAGCAAATACACACGAAAACAAAACAACAAAACGTAAGGAAGAAAGAATTAATCATTAGAAATCATTTATATATATATATATATATATATATATATATATATATATATATATATAAATCATTATATATATAATATATATAAATCTAATAATATATAAAATATAAATAAAATAAAAATATAAATCTAATAATATATATAAATATATATAAATCATTTATATATACAAATAGAAACATATACACATTTTACATTTACTTTAATAAAAAAAAAAAATTCAACATAAAAAGCATTCATGATATTTTCCCGATGGAAATATTTTATTAATTTCACGTAGGAAAGGACTAGAAATCCAAATTGTTTTTAAATGTAAATTAATAAACTTAAAAGCAATCAGTAAAAACACTCCAAAATATTTTTACATAATAAAAAAAAAAAAAAAACGAAATAAAATAAAAAATACTTAATTCAAAAATTTAGACCTATCAATCTGCTTCTCTGCCTGTACAAGTAGGTCTAACGTTTCTAATCAGGAGAAAAAATTCGAATGCTTGTTTTTTAACAATTTACGCGAAGAAGCCGGAATAATGTGAATTTATTTCTTTTATTAATGATTCATTTTTTTTTTTTATTGGGCCCCAAGATATTCAAGAACCCAATTTCCCATGAAAGTGAATAGCAGTAGGATAAAAATAGCAGAATGTTTTTTTTTTTTTTTTTTTTTAGCAACAATAGAATAGTTTTATGTAATAGTTATAGTATGTAATGCTTGCTGCTTATTTTGTTGGATTTTGGACTATAACATTTTACACCACCCAAATCCAATTTATTCTGAACTACTGTGTAAATATGAGATGTGTACTATACAAATTTTTGAATGTGCGTTATGGTCCAATGGATATCGGCTCGGAACGAGAAATCGTGGAGCCGAGTTCGAATTCCAGTTGAATTCATTTCATTCACTTACGCGCAAATACCCTTGGGAAAGGTATTAATCCGTCTCTTCCTTCCAGTTATGGTTAAATAACAGGACAGATTGGATTCTATAGCCTTGGCTGGCAACCAGTCTACCGCAGAAAGTTACTGCGGGATAATCTTCTGCCCAGTCAGTCATGTCTCTTTCGAGACATGATCGCCCAAGCATGCGTCACATATGGCACTTAACTGACTGACTATACAAATAGTATACTGTACTCCTTTCATCCTAAAATGAAATGTTTTCAAATCCAATGTTTAAACAAGGAAATTGCACAACGCTTAGTAAAAGCTAATGTATAATAATTTCTAAATTGTTTTCTAATACTTCATTCGAAATATCTCGATTGCAGTGGATTGTGGCCCAGTTTGAAAGTCTTTCCTCTGTCATCGTGGATTGCAAATACGTGAGGATTTGCCGTAAGCTGCTAAAACCGCTCTCTGCAGAAGATGTTGTCACAGGAATTGTCGAAAAAATGCGGACAAGTTTTACTTATTTGGGAAAAAGTTGAAAAGTTCATGCTTATGAAGCCGTTTAAGAGTTTCAGTGAAATTTGAGGGTTTTTCTTCATCCAAAAATTCCATACTTGTGATGGTCTTACGTTCTGCCTTCACAACATCTTCATCTAGATCATAAACATTCGAAACTAATTCAACCGCACTTTCATTTTCAGTATCAAGGGTAACAGTAGGCTGCAAAGTTCAAAGCAACTAAAGTGTATGGATTTTTACTTTGAAATCTATAATTCATCTCTGAAATAATCTTCTCTCTATATATATTTTTTTTAATCATTTCACCCCAAGCAAGGCGGAAACGCCACTGATGTGCAGGGGGTTACATAAATGTAACAAGATTAATTAGAAAAGAGTGAGGAGTACAAACTAGTTAGAAAGGAACAATAGAAAGCTGAGAAAGCAGGTGCGATGACAGATACATAGGTGGAGAGAAAGGGAAGGTTATACGGGGGTGGGGAGAGAGCTAGAGTCCAGTGGTTAGTAGATGAGTATTGACTTTGCATTTAAATTTCTGGAGGTTGTAGCCGTCAGGAAAGCAAGAATACGGGAGTGAGTTCCACAGGCGGGAAGTGCGAGAGAGGAAGCTGCAGGAGTAGAATTGTCGTCTGCATTTGGCTAACCTGACTGTGAATGGGTGGGACCCAGTTGCCAGTCTGGTAGCACGAGTAAACACCTGTTGAGGAGGCATCAATGACTTAAGCTCATCCGAGCAGAAGCCATGAAAGTATTTGTAGAAGAGACAAAGGGCGGCCACATTTCGACGATGGTGAAGTGGCTGCAGTCGAGTCGCCAGATCAGTACCTATCACATTACAGACTCTCCTTTGGAGCTTGTCAAGAACACTGAGGAGAACGGCAGGGGCACCTGACCATAAATGGCAGCAGTACTCCATGCACGGACGGATGGTTGACTTGTATATATGGCACAATGCACGGACGATTCCTTTTCAGAAGCATGAGTTCTTGTAGTTGATGATACTACATCATAATCTTGATAACGGATTCTAGTTGTTTTACGATGTGGAAGGGATACATCATGAAATTTAAAATCACAATTCATGTCAGTGAGTAGGTTTTTTAATTTCATTACTTTTTTCAAGGCAGTGGTCAAACAGAACTTCAAATGATTGAAAATCTTGCATATTTTGAAAGTTTTTGATCACCAAAACTTTGCATTTTGTGCAGAGACAAGATCGATAGTTTTTGACTCTAGATACTTCGACAATTTATCAACTAAAGAAAGAATTTTTCAAGTAAAAGCAAACAAAATAAATATTGAAAATCCAAACGGCTCACGTGTAGATCATTTCGGAGAGCTTTGGCATCTGTATTCTCATTCCTTGAGTCATAGTGAATAAGTAGTTTCATGATAGATATGAGAGTTTTTTTTTTAAAACTACTTACGTGTATCGTGAGGACCAACGTGTGTCACACATCCTTTTTAATGTTGTTGGGAACAATTTGTCTTCTTTTTGCATGGCTATAAATTCTCCTTGGCGTTTAGGAGACCCTTCAATAAAATTATACACCGTATCTATAAAACCTATACAATTCCGTAATGCTGGAATCAATTTAAGGGTTTTTTGAAGAGCCAGGTTAAGACGATGTGCATTGCAGTGAAAGAAAATTGCATTGTGGGATTTTTCTTTCATTAAACCTGCAACTCTCTTTACTTCGCTTTTCATAGCAGATGCCCCATCAAATTCTAAACCTACAAGTTTGTTAAAATCAAAGCCATGCTTCACCAAAACATCACAAAGCAACTTTGTTAAAGCCTCTTCTGTCGTAGAAATCGTATTATAAAAACCCAAAAAGTATTTTATTCACGATTCTATTCAACATAAATCTTAAACAATCAAATACTTGCTCTCGATTGGAAATATTAGAGTGGATTATCCGTTATAGTTAAGTGTATTTGTGTGTTGAAACAGATGAACTGAATTTGGCCTTGTTAATAGATAGCCCACTATAAGGGGGTATAAAAAAAAGAAAATCAAATTGTGTATAGAAACAACATTGTGCATAGAAACAACCTTAATTGACGTATATATATATATATATATATATATATATATATATATATGTCAATTAAGGTTGTTTTTTTTTTTGTTTACAAATAAAAGTAATGTCTTTTGGTTGGTATAAAGGTCCTTAAAATGTTCATAGCAGTAAATGCCAAAAAGAGTTTGTGCATATGTATGTATAAGCGTTTGTTTGTTAGGAGTGTCTTTGAAGTCTCCGCTCAGTCTAAGTGGCTCAGTGAACAGTGAAGAAGAAGATGAGAGAGAAAGGAGAGGTAACATAATATGATCGCTTGACGTGATCAAGGAACGTATTAATTATGCTAGTATTTTCTCAACTGGCAATGCCTCCTGTGTCATCCTTTTATTTCGTCTTCAGGGCTCCGAATAAGTAATTTGGGAATTCACACCCGGATTTAATTCTGGGCTTCCCATTGGACGATAAACAAAATTCACGTCGGCTCGCGAAAAAGGTCCGTAAAGGGAATTTGATATTTATTTATTTTTGGTTTTCCACCAGAACATCTGCGTGGAGCCCAGATGCGCAAAGACCAGTTTTGGTCAGTTGCTGTCTAAACCTCTGATGGCAAACATCCGGTCCCTCGCTTGCTCAGTATCACCACAATATCACTTGTTTTATCTGCAATCAATCCGAAAAATTCCACCTTTTTCGCTTGTTCAGTAATACGATAAAAAACTCTCTCAGCAATGAGATCGAGGAGTTCATTCTGTATATCAGGTGACAACCACTGATGCCGTTGCTGAACCCTTTCAACCGCCATTTTGAAATTACTGTCGCTCCTACATTGTAAACTAATTAATTCCAAAAAGTTTCCTCTATTAATGTTACTAATTTCATCTAAACTTTTGCGATTCTCATTACGTCCAATATTCTGTTGGGTACAAAATATGAGAGTTTTGATGATTGCTTTAAAAAAATTACGTTTTTCAATATTTTCTTTCACACATTTAGAGTCAATTAAGCTAAGAAACGAGTTTCCCTGTTTTGCCATGTGATTACGGTTGAACCACTTCGCCATACAATCGATATGATGTCTTGATTTTTAATGGCTAGGCAAATATTCGGTATGAGCCCATTTTGTAAAAATAAACCTGACCCTGTCACTCTTACCAAACTCGCTACAGGGAAAACAAGTTACTTGGTCGTCAATTTCTGAATATTCAATCCATGGATACAGCTTGTTTCACTGAAAATTGAGTTTCCTATTTTTTATACCTACTTTCGAAACAGAAGAGGATTCAAGTACTGACTGTTTGGGGACTTTTATGAAAAGTGTACTAAGATTAGTTCTCTTTATAGACTAAACTATCGCCCGGTTCACACTTCACCCACATCTATTGAACAGGTGAAGAGGCTCATCCCTTGTTTCCTGTTTAGGATATGGTTTCCAGTTTTCTCTTTCCCAATCTTTTCACTCCTTTCTTCTTTTTTTTTTTCAATTGGAGTAGATAGACTAAACTATCGCCCGGTTCACACTCCACCCACATCTATTGAACAGGTGAAGAGGCTCATCCCTTGTTTCCTGTTTAGGATGCGGTTTCCGGTTTTCTCTTTTCCATTCTTTTTACCCTTACGTAGCCCCCTGCGCATCAGTGGCGTTACCGCCTTGCTTGGGGTGATATGATTAAAAAAAAACTAAAAAAAACTACAGTTAGTTTCAGTCTGAGCAACTTTAATTTTATCGCTTTTCTCTTCAACAACGTTTGAGTTGATCTCGATTTGATTTTCCATCTCCGTTTGATATTCAATTTTTTCTCCTTCCTCTGATTCAATTTCGGTCTCTCTGACATCAATTATTTTTTTACTTTTACGCAAAAACATGATCTATGTTGCAACAACCTGAAGGGTCAAGGCGTTTGAAGGGAATTTTTTCCTTGGCATCAACTCTTTCCTTATGAAACCGTTTATCATGGTCTGGCTTATTGTCTTTCTGTACGTTTTTATTGCACACGAGACAACTAATTTCTTCTCGGTAGAGTCTGTTTGGGGACATTTTTACTTGTGGTCCAGTGGATATCGGCTCGGAACGAGAAATCGGGGAGCCGAATTCGAATTCCAATTGAATCCATTGTATTCACTTACGTACAAATACCCTTGGGAAAGGTATTAATCCGTCTCTTCCTTCCAGTTATGGGTTAAATAGCAGACAGATTGGGTTCTATAACCTTGGTCGGCAACCAGTCTACTGCAGAAAGCAATGGCAACCTACTGCGTCAGTCAGTCATGTCTCGAAAGAGACATGATCGCCGAAGCGTGTATCACGTATGGCACTTAACTGACTGAAGTAAACTGTAATAAATAAATACAATTGATAGCAATTGTTAATAAAATTTTAACATTAGAAAATTAAATCCGTAATTTCAATATTTCTGAACCTAAATGTTTCCATTAATGTAAACATAGAATTCAACCCTATTCATTCACTCTGAAATCCATAAATAAGATTGCAAAATTAGGAATGTTAAGAATAGCTGACATAGAGCTCTTCGGAAATTATAAGGTTACAGATCGACAATATAATTTTTTAATAAAATAAGTAATATTTACTTTATTTTACTTTGTTTATTAGCAAATCTGAATTAAGAATCAAATGTTACTCCAATTTCAGTGAGTGGTTCTGGATATACAACATTAAACATAAAAGAGTAACGTCATCATCAGTTAATGATTATTAAACATACATTACTTAAAATTCGTAAAAAAAGAAAGAATAAGATGAAGATAAAACTAGTTATAGATTTAATTCAAGTTATTTATGGACTGTTGATTATGATTTCACGGTATTGCGAAACTTTCATTTTATTTTTCACTTTTCGAAGAAATCGATATGCTTGGCAAAATGCAGTTGCAAAATAAAAATGGAAAATATTTTTTCGGCAAAAAGTAAATGTTGATACAACTTACGAAAATATTCAAATGAGAAAATATAATTATTTCATTTGTATAAACAAACACAATATACTTCAAAGGTTTTCAAAAGCGTAACAAAAAAATCGAAACAGCATGAAAACAAATTTAAGATGCACATGCTTTCGCAATTTTTTAACACCTAAGATTTAAACTTTTGAAAGCTTCTAAAATCTGTTTGAATTTTAATTAACTTTTAGCAAGAAGTCAGTCAAAGTGCCATACATGATACACACTTGGGCGATCATGTCTCGAAAGAGACATGACTGACTGGGCAGAAGATTATCCAGTAGTAGGTTGCCATTGCTTTCTGCGGTAGACTGGCTGCCGACCAAGGCTATAGAAACCAATCTGTCAGGTTATTTGCCTCATAGCTAAAGGGGAAAGATATGTTTTATATTATTACGTAGTAATTAGTGGGGGATCATTTTATTACTTTATAACAATAGAAACCGATCCCCCACTTAATGAACAGTAGAATCCTTAATCACGATTCCAAATATTATGTTAGACCAGTCAGTTAAGTGCTATTCGTGATACATGCTTTGAGCGATCATGTCTCGAAAGAGACATGACTGACTGGGCAGAATATTATCCCGCAGTAGGTTGCCATTGCTTTTTGCGTTAGACTGGTTGCCGACCAAGGCTATAGAACCCAATCTGTCCTGCTATTTAACCCATAACTGGAAGGAAAAGACGGATTAATACCTTTCCCAAGGGTATTTGCGCGTAAGTGAATACAATGGATTCAACTGGAATTCGAACTCGGCTCCCCGGCTTCTCGCGTGTGTATTGTACTTGACTGATATGAGCTATGAGCTAAAATTTTTGCGAATTATATGAGTAGTTTTTGTTTCTGTATGAACAAATTTAAAATAATTTAATACTAAACAAATTTGGAACTTACCAAAATTCTTTGCAACAGACAGAAGTTATGGAAAATGTGTCCTTCTTTGCAAATTCTTACAATCATATGAAGATTTTTAGTGGCTTTTGAGATGGGAGAAGCATAAGGACTGGATGACCCCTTCAGATTGTTCACCAAGACATGACGACTGGTGCTACAGTGAGAAGCGCCAGATTTAGAAATCATTTTAATCTTCCAACAATATTCGGGAGTCCCGAATATTCTTGGAAGGTTAAAATGATTTATTGCGTCTTCCCTTCGACCAGGCAAGTAAGTGGAAGTGATGCAGCAAAAAAGCCACATAAAGAAGAAAAAGCTTTGCCTCGCAGTCCCTTTGGGAAATCGGGTTCGGACTTTCTGAGTATAACCAGTATTTTCCCCAAAAGTTAATAAATAAAATAAACAAACATATTTTAACTGTGTTCATTCGGATGATTTCTTAGTCTTTCTTTCTTTCTTTCTTTCTTTCTTTCTTTCTTTCTTTCTTTCTTCGTGA